>CM065713.1:740060-747560 GCA_017654935.2 Phymorhynchus buccinoides
GGGGGGCGCTCAAACCAGTAGGGCTTAAGGCGCGTCATATTCTTATTTGGGCGTAGTGAGAGAATTAATGAATGAGTGAATTTTATTTAAAGAGGGTAATAGAGTAAGAAATAACATGCTTTTTTTACATCCAGCCCTCTGGACAAAATACAAAAAGCAGAAACATGGAAAACGAAATAAGCACAGACAAAGTAATCATAAAGTATAGCATAAAAAAATCCCAATATTGTAAAACAATCGAATAACAAGAGACGGAGAGAGACGAGAGAGAGACGAGAGAGAGAGAGAGAGAGAGAGAGAGAGAGCAGAGAGAGAGAGCACAGAGAGAGACGGAGGAGAGGGACTCTCTTCTCTCTCTTCTCTCTCTTCTCTCTCCTCTCTCTCCTCTCTCTCTCCTCTCTTTCCTCTCCCCCTCTCTCTCACATACCCCCAACTAAGAATATCACGCGCTAAGCCCCTACTGATTTGATTGCCCCCCTGGCGGTCAAATCAGCGTCCTAAGTTGACCATTCTGGTAACTAAATAAACGTTCAAATCTACAAGTTGGTTTGTCCCTAGTTGACTAGGAATGTGGGACAATAATTTATATGTTAAACAAAATAGCATTCGAACGAAGGGACATAGGACCCTCACATGTTGCATGCGGATAGGTAGTTAGGATATCTAGGCCAAGTTCGAAGGTGAAGGTCATTGGTTAAAGGTCAAGGTGACTGGAGCCGAAAATTTGTGTCGCGCGCTGCTCGTTACTTGTTGCGAGACGCTGGTCCAAGGGAAACAAATCTTGCTGTGAAACTGACCCATGGCATCCTGTTACTTCCCTTTATTTGTTCTTAAAGGTGGACTCTGATGGATGAGTTTTTTGCAAGAAACGCGTCGAGATCACCAGAAAGACAGCCCTTTTCAGGGATCGAACACTCACTTTGCTCTGGTTTCTTAGAAATTAAACCGTCAAAACGGGACGATTCCTCCTTAGGCGGAGATGCCGGAGAAGAAGCCATTTTGGATGGGGTGGAGTGGAGGACATCATTGTGAGTGAAGCGTTTTTTTTGGGGGGGGTGGGGGGGGGGTGGGGGGGGGGGGGGGGAGGGGGGGGAGGTGGGGGGTAGTGCAGTAAAAAAAATAAAAGGAGCTAATTTTTCCTTGTTGACTTCCAGCACACTCGATGCCTCCGCCAAGGAGGAATCGCCGATTTGACGGCTTGGATTTCTGGAAAACCAGAGCAAAGTGAGTATTGCAATCTCGTAAAGGTTGTTTTCCTGGTGATCTGGACGTGTTTCTTACTTTTAAAAAAACCATACAATCCGTCAGGGGTGCCCCCTTTAATGTCAGTGGCTGTGGGGCCCAGCTCTCTGTCCAATTCAATTCAATTCAATTCAAAGGAATGTATTAATCCCTAAGGAAATTAAACTGTGCAATCACAGGGCCGATAAGCCAGCAATACTAAAACATGCATAATACATAATTAATCGAGACATCACAGATAGGACAAAGGATGCCCATAATGTCATCAAGCAAGGTAAAAAGGGACATAATCTAATTATCTAGAAGAAGAAAAACCCACTTGAAAGCGTACACTAAAATAAAAGCTAGAAGCTTTGCTTTAAGAACGGATGATCCAATAAACAAATGAAAAAATACACAATACATGTACACACATTTTAAAAAACAAAACATCTTGTATGCGGTTAGGTATCAAGGCCAAGCTAAAAAAAATGAAGGTCATTGTTCAAAGGTCAAGGTCACTGGAGCCTGACAATTTTGCCGTGCGGCTGGTGGATCCAGCGTTTTCACGCTCTAGTTTACAAATAATTGTAATGGAGTAAAGAGTGTTTCTCGATGCACAACTGGATATTACTCTCCTGTCTGAGATTATTTCCTTTGGTTAAACAGAGAGAGAGAGAGAGAGAGAGAGAGAGAGAGAGAGAGAGAGAGAGAGAGAGGAGAGAGAGAGAGAACAGACAGACAGACAGACAGACAGACAGACAGACAGAGAGTTTAGCATTGCTAAGATCGAAACGGCCTATAAATGAAATGCCAATTGGTGCCAAGGGCTCATGACGATAACTTGGTGGTGGTGAAAGTGGTGTTTTACGTCCTCTCGGTCATAGACACATATGGGACATTTGTAAATACAAAGATGTTGGGAACAATACTGCCTGCAATGCCCGGAGGCAGTGCAAACACCAGTAAAGTCCCGAGTTTTTAATATTATAGATAGGTGTAGCGGTAACCACGCCTCGGTTAAACCTCATCGGCTATGGCACCGCCACAAGTGATGATGACGATAACTTCATATAAAGAGCCCATCTCATGTAAACTTACTCGGGGCAAGCGATGGATGTCTCGTGCCTCCGTACGGGGAGCTGGACGACCCCCCTACCCCCTACCCCTCCTCCACGAGTCTCTCCTCTTGTATGTGCGCACCGTGGTTAAAAATAGTCGCATTTTAAAAAAAACCTTCTTTGGGGGTACTTTTCTACATACTATGTCTCTGTCTTTATTGTGTTGTTTGGTTGATTGTTTTATCGCTGCGAAAAAAAAGAAGTTCCTGTAAAATGGACAATAAAAACATTGATCGATTGATTTATTGATTGATTGATTGGGGCGGGCTGTGGGTGTGTGGGTCGTTTTTCTTTTTTAAAGAAATAGTTCTCCCACCTTCTTGAAGTTCTGCGCTTGGTAACTTCCTCTAATCTGTCACTCTCTTTGACTCTGCCTTTTCCCTTCGATTTTTCTCATCTATGTTTCCGGACTTATTGACCCATTTTCTGCAACAACAACAAATTTTAATCTTCCAAATAATAATTTCTCGTTTGAGCTCCTCCGATCCGAAATCGGCTGGGTGTAGCGGTGAGACCAATGAAAGCTGAAAACCTTACCCATTGTGGGCCATATGGCCTGGAAACGCAGAAAGAAGAAGTAGAAGTAAACTTACTTGTAATGCCATCAGGGAAAGTGATGTTGCTGTAAATCTCCGTCGTGTCCCAAGGTGAAGTAGTCGTAGAAATCATGGCGAGACTGGTGGAGCCTGGAACTGTCACCAAAACGCACGCACCAGGGCTACCATTAAAAAAAATGTATTCATAAATTCCGTGAAATCTGATCATTATGTGATCCAGCACCACGAAAGGGACATTAAGTCGCTGGGCTAGTTTCTCACAACAGGCTTGCAAAGTCAAAAATATCATTTTGTATGAGTTTTTGAGTTATGGGTATTTTCGTGCTCTCTAACATCCCATCTTTCATTTTCATAAAGGATAATCCTTGTTATGGTCTCTAAATACTCCAAAACGTGCTTTAAAATGAGTAGGTCAATGCATTTTCTTCAGGTAGGCTAGCCTTTACAAGCTGTGCTTTCTCAAAATGGCCGACAGTCACCGTACCAACTTTAAATGATCATATTACGATGGCTTGGAGTCAAAACGGACTATCTTTAGATAGTCCATTGACGTATTATTGGATTTATTACAAAAACTAATAACTTGTATCAAACAATGACTGCAGAAATATAAAAAGGTGTTTTTGCTTTCTATATTTCAGCAGTCCTTTTTTTATACAAATTATCAGTTTTCGTAATAAGTTCAATAATATGTCAATGGACTATCTAAAGATAGTCCGTTATGACTCCAAGCCATCGAACATCTAAAACGGAAAAAGTTATAAGAATGGTTCTTATATCATTTGAAAAAGAATTGTCTGAAAATTCTAATTGTGCCATTTTCTCAGACTGGTTATTTTGTGGTGCTACGTCACATTCCTACCCGTTTCGCTCAATCAAAAATGGTGCTTTACGTCCTCTCGGTCTCGGTCCGGAACAGACACATATGGGACATTTGTAAATACAAAGATGGTGAGAACAATACTGGAGGCAATGCCCGGAGGCAGTGCAGCACCAGTAAAGTCCCGATTTTTTAACAATACAGATAGGTGTAGCGGTAACCACGCCTCGGTTAAACCTCATCGGCTATGGGGGGTCTGGTCGTTTCGAGCGCAAACCATTTCGAGCACTGGTCGTTTCGAGCACAAATTTCACTTTTTTCTAGGGTGAGGGATAGGGTTAGGGTTAGGGTTAGGTAAATGAGCACAAATTTCGCTTTTTTCTAGGGTTAGGGATAGGGTTAAGGTTAGGGTTAGGTAAATGAGCACAAGTTTCACTTTTTTCTAGGGTTAGGGATAGGGTTAGGGTTAGGTAAATGGTTCAAGTAAAGAAAGAGTGAAATTAGCGCTCAAAATGGTTTGCGCTCGAATCGACCCGTGACCGGCTATCGGTCCGTCGAAACACCGGTTTTTGGGGTCTTTTTACCCCCAAAACCTCTGCTGGTACCCAAAAATTTAACAAAAACCGATTGGTACCCAAAAATCCTCTGTTGGTACCCCAAAAACCGAGAGTCTATGTATAAAACTCAGAAAGTTAGGGATAGGTTAGGGATAGGGTTCGGGATAGGGTTAGGGCTATGTTAGGGATAGGGTTAGGGTTAGGGATAGTAAGATGGGAGCAGGAAAAGACAGACAACATAAAAATGTCCTGATTATATTGGTTTTGTCAAGTTTCCTTGTTTTTTTTGGTACCAACAGAGGTGTTTTTGGCAAAAAAACGGTGTTGGGGGTGTTTCGACGGACCCCCGGCTATGGTACCCCTACAAGTATATAAACATCATTAGATTGCGCTTTTTGACCCGTTTCGCTCTCTCGGCTACCTACCTTTATACTCACCTTGCTCATTTTCTTACCTGATATATCCTGTTGTAGCTCGTGCAACTAATGGAGACTGACACAGTATTTTTTTTTAAAACATAGCAACAACAACAACAACGACGACGACGACGACGAAGAAGAAGAAGAAGGAGGAGGAGGAGGAGGAGGAGGAGGAGAAGAAGAAGAAGATTGATTGATTGATTGATTGATTGAACTTTTTAATGGGTAAAAGATTTAGGCACATTGAAGGCCTTTTTTACACATCCGCCCATTTAAATACTAGAAATAAAAAATAAAATGTAACGAGCAACAAAAACAACAAACAAAATACTAATAACAATTCATGCAAATAGCCAAACAAGGAACTCTCTCTCTCTCTCTCTCTCTCTCTCCTCTCCTCTCTCTCTCTCTCTCTCTCTCTCTCTCTCTCTCTCTCTCTCACACACACACACACACACACACACACACACACACACACACAATGAAAATAAAGTAAGCCCACTCTAGCTAACACCCCAACAACACAAACACAATGATTTCAAGCAGGCGTAAAAGCGAAAAGCAATTTATTTAAAATCAAACCAATCATTTCCCTTTCACACAATCATGCCGCCGAACAAACAAACCCCAGGCGACTTAAATCAATAGATAAACAATGCCCCTTTACAAATATTACACACCCGAATCGTAACCAAAAAACTAATGATAATAAAATATAAATCCCACTTAATTACCCAATGGAAAATAAATGCCGAAACGAAGAAACTAAAGAAAGGGTACAACAAGTGAAAGCTTATCTAACTTGTTTCCTTTGCACTAAATTCCCTCCCTTACCTCCTACAGCAAACTCCGCTTACACGCGCCATTCTAAGCGGTTTATACTGTACCTCTAACCCATTATATCATCATCAACAACAACAACAACAAATATATGGTACGGGAACAGTTCAAGGCCAGATCACACACAATGGTGCCAGACCCATGAATAGATTTGTCAGTTATACAAAGAAGAAAACCCTAACTTGTACATAAAAACAAGAAATTTAATTCACTACTCGAACAGCTTATTTGTGAAAGCAAACATCCAATTAAAAGACTTTGCTCCTCACTCCGCAGCAACCTTCCCAACGTGGGAAAGAGAAGAAATAATATTTGATACATCCCTACACGAACAATATCCCTACACGAATCAAACGTTTTATTTTATTTTTTAAATACAAAAATGCTAATGAAGTCAGTTTAATTTCTAACGTTTAATAATAAGAAAAAGATATGGTTAACTTAACCTTTATCGTCGCTAGAGAAAAAAAAGTTCAACAGAAATCGAAAAAGAAGACAGCATAGCCTATCAATACGTACCTTTAATTATTAAAGATCCACCCGATCACGTGTCAAAATCACGGGATTCACGTGTTTTCCCTCTTATAACTGGAAATAAATCTTGTTTTGACCAAGTCAGACTCCCATATAAAGTACCCCAAATTGAAAGCCACAAGTCAGTTTAAAGAGCAGCCTCAATTTGAATATGGGGAAGTTAGACTGCGGGTCACAGCGACCCAGAAAAAAACAAGGGACGTAACCGTGGCGCGTCACGGGGTCTTTAAGAGGAAAGAAATATACTATTGATGAGGTGGATTTCTGAGTCGCTCGGAAGACAGGCGAACTCAGACAAAGAGCTGTCTCGCTGTCTCTACTAGAGTCGCCTAGTTGTGGTAGTAGACTACTCGGGTGCTCGCTCGCTCGTTCGTGTAAAACAAAACACTGGGAGAATTGAACTGCCGACCAACAAGGACAGGAGTTTGAAACACACCCTCTGACCACCACCACTACACAGAGACATTGTCCCCTCTCGACTGACCAGCAGAACTTATTATAGGTTTTGCTTTCTCAGTAATCACTCACCCAACAAATCTCTACCCTTAGTATCCTGAACTGTAATCACTGCCTATTTCTGCTGTCCCTTCTCACTGATACCTTCCTTCCTCCCCCCTTCCCCCTCGAATTGCCAACTGAACTGTGCTCACCTGAAAGAAATCAACTACAAATACTGCAACCAAGTCCTCTGTGCTCCAACTGTGCTCACCTGAAAGAAATCAACTACAAATACTGCAACCAAGTCCTCTGTGCTCCAACTGTGCTCACCTGAAAGAAATCAACTACAAATACTGCAACCAAGTCCTCTCAAGCCACACCGGAAGAAGAGTCTACGACTCGAAACGTCGTGTCACTTTCCCAGGTGCCTTGGTAATTTTTTCCTATTATAGGTCCTACTGGACAGTCAGTACCTGGCTTTAGGCTGTAGTCTAGACCTCCTGTATATGTTACGCCCAATCCGTGAAATTTCCCATTTCATGAAATGGGCAAAATGATTCATCAATCAATCATCAATCAAAATGCACTGTCTTTCAAAAGATAAAGAAAATCTTTGTCTGGCATGCACATAAAACATAAACATAATAAGAAACATATCATTTACAAACTCTCATCCAAAATCAAACTTTCCGCACATTTTTCCTTATATATATATAAATAAATAAAATATAGTATTGAATTACAATGCAAAATAAACACTAGGAAGTACGCACGCGCGCGCACGCGTGCACACACACACACACACGCACGCACGCACGCACGCACGCACGCACGCACACACACACACACACACACACACTGAGAGCTAAAAGTAAAACCAACAGTTTGTATATATGATGACAATATGCATAAAACAAATAAAATGAATAATATCACAAGCAAATGTATAATAGAAGTACATAAAAACAAAGTTTAGTTTATAAAAAAACAACA
>CM065713.1:752560-787560 GCA_017654935.2 Phymorhynchus buccinoides
ATGTGTTTAATGAGAGACTTAGTGCGATTTTTCTCACGCCAGGGGGCATGACGCTCGTGTGGGGCTAATCCTCTCTATATTATTAGTTGGGGATAAAGAAAGAGAGAGAGACAGTGAGTGGTCCTACCATCACTCTCTCTCTCTCACTACGCCCAAGTAAGAAAATCGCGTGATAAGCCCCTAGTGCATTGACTGCCCTCTGGCGTGAACAATATCGCCATAGGTTGACCATTATGTAAATGGATGAAAATTAGTGTTCAATATAGCAAACGATAGAGGATGAAGTACTCAATCTGCAGTAAGATAGGCAAGACTGAAAAAGTGGAAACAACCGAGAAATGGAGGAGGGGGGGGGGGGGCGCATCTTTACCCACATGGCCCTGTGGTTAGCTGGAGAGAACGAAAGTCCTGCAAACTCCTTTACCCCCTTTCCAACGTTTCAACATATGTTAACGTATTAATCATGAAGGTGGCTAGATGCTTATCATATCTGATATATGAGTTCTTCTCTTTTCCTCAGCGCATAGTGGATGCATATAGTATTATTGATAGTAATATACATTATCATTCGCAAGTAGTTGTTTTAGTTCAAGAGCATTAACATTCGAAAATGGTCTGTGGTTCAATATGGGGGTTTTTTCCCTGAGAGGAATATAAGCATTGCATCTCAATTTAAAAAAAAACTGCAGTTCGTTCTCAATTTTGGTTACAAAATGGGCATGTTTTAATATTTTCTTTGTATTTGATATTGATGATCAGGTCGTTAACGCCAAGACGAAATCTCGTCAACTGTAAACTTGCTTACTGTTAAGTAGACCAGATAGGATTCTGGTTGTAAGAGATACTTAAATGAGTAGTAAGTACTGAAGCGATCGCTTGAATAGACGATTTTCGGAGAGAGAAAAAACGAGGGGAGAGCACTTCGTGAAAATTAGAGTTGCTTACCTCCATTACTCGGTCAAATACCATAGCAACAATGCAACAATGGCGTCGAAGCTTGAAACCGCAGGATGCGAGTCAGCGACTTGCAAACATTTTATTAAAAACAATTAGGGGTGACCAGTGGCCACAAACTGATAAAACTTGCAAAATGTGACGTAAAAATATAAATGACATAATTTTTTTTTTAGAATGACGCACGGTGTTCTAAAGTGCTGTATGTCTGCTCAAACACACGAGTCTATAGGCTACGAGAGCTGATGGTAGAGTGACTTCCCCTGTTTGACCGATTGAATTAGGCAAGATCACTCCCACACACACATGAAATTACTCCCCTTAATTATTTCCGAACAATTCCTATCAAGCTTGCTAACCCAATTTTGCTGATAAAAACCAACCATCCTTTGCCTGAAGATCTCCTTAACGACCCACTGAACCAGAAAGATTAAGTCCCTTGTTTTTGTTTCTGGGTCGGTGTGACCCACATACAAGTTTCCCCATACACGATCGAGGCTACTCTTTAAAGTGGTCTCTCCTTTTCATGTATGGGGGAATTTGCATGGGAGTCACACCTGGACAAAAGAAGATTTCTTACCAGCTATAAGAGGGAAAAAACGTGAAACCCGTGATTTTGACACGTGACGTGGAGGGTCTTTAAAGATCTTAACATAACCTACCCCGGCCTCTAACCAGACTTCAGAGAATCCATATTACCAAGAAGAGAGAGAGAGAGAGGGGAGAGAGAGAGAGGAGAGAGAAGAGAGAGAGAGAGAGAGATGCGGAGAGAGAGAGAGAGAGAGAGAGAGAGTTAGAGAGAGAGACGAGGAGAGAGAGAGAGAGAGAGAGAGGAGAGAGAGAGAGAGAGAGAGAGGAGAGAGAGAGAGAGAGAGAGAGAGAAGGGGAGAGAGAGAGAGAGAAAGAGAGAGAGAGAGAGAGGGGGGAGAGAGAGAGAGAGAGAGAGAATGACAATGACAATTGCTTTATTCATTAAGGCCTTTGCCCCTCATGAAGGGGGTACAGGATAACAAAATATAACAGAGTACTGACTGTAACAATATTTACAAAATGAACATTTCTTACACATCATGACTGATCGTACGTGTAAAGCTTTATATAAATAAATTGATAGGTTTCGCACAATTCTCTCATTCGTAGAAGCAAAAAGCAGGCTAAAACGAAACTGGTTTGGATAACTGAAGAATTTGTGTGGGATATATCGTTTTCTTAGATCATACAAAACAGGACAACACAATACAAAATGAATGACATCTTCTTTTGTATTTTTACAAAGAGGCAAATTAAATCTGTTTCAGTGTGTTTCTCATAGCGATAGCGATGTACTGAAATCTCTGAAACTCCACACCTAAACCTTGACATAATGAATTTTAAATGTTTATCTAGCTCAATTTTCAAGTATGTTATAACATCATGTATTGTACAAAAGGTTATGTACACATTAAATCTCTCACTGTTAATGTTATTGAGAGAGAGAGAGAATGAGAGAGAGAGAGAGAGAGAGAGAGAGAGAGAGAGAGAGAGAGAGAGAGAGAGAGAGAGAGAGAGAGAGAGAGAGAGAGATTAGGAGAGAGAGAGAGAGAGAGAGAGAGAGAGATAGAGAGAGAGGGAGAGAGAGAAAGAGAGAGAGAGAGAGAGAGAGAGGAGAGAGAGAGAGAGAGAGAGAGAGAAAGAGAGGGAGAGAGAGAGAGAGAGAGAGAGAGAGAGAGAGAGAGGAGAGAGAGAGAGAGAGAGAGAGAGGGAGAGAGAGAGAAGGGGAAAGAGAGAGGGAGAAAGAGAGAAAGAGAGAAAGAGAGAGAGAAAGAGAGAAAAAGAGAGAAGAGATCTGGCAGGCAGACGGACAGACAGACAGACAGACAACAAAATGGAGTAAGAGACGGGGTGAGAGACAGAAAGACAATTATGGATGGAAGAGGAACGAGACAGACAATTTAAATAAGAGCAGACAGACTGAAAGACTTCATTTCTTTGCCCCACATGGCCGAAAGGCCGAAGAGGGCGTTACATTCTATTTCGGCTGAAAGACTTCTTCTTCTGCGTTCCCAGGCCATAATATGGCCATAATGGGTAAGGTACGTATGTGTCCGTTTTTCAGTTTTCACTGGTCTCCTCGTTGCGTACAGCCGACACATTCCGATTTCGGAGGAGGAGCTCAAAGGAGAAGAAAAAAAATTGAAATATTTTTTCTAGAAAAAAAAATCAGGACAATGGGGCCCAGTAGGTCAGAATGATAGTGGATGATAGAAAGCAAAGGGAAAAGGCAGAGTCAAAGAGAGTGGCAGATTAGAGGAAGTTACAAACACAGAACTTCCAGAAGGTGGGGGGACTATTTTTACGACCCCCCCCCCCTCCACCACCACGGGGAGGGAGAGACTCGTGAAGGGGGCGGGGTCGTCCAGCTCCCCGCATGGAGGCACGAGGCATCCACCCACTGCCCCGAGATTGAAAGACAAAAACAGGTACACACACGCACATCAGACCGGGGTTACAACACACGAACTGTTTTAATCTCCGTAACCTCTTTTTTTACCAGCCGCGAACGAAGAGAGCGAAGCTGGTAATGTTTTCAGTGCGTTCTGAAGCCGATTGACTGACTGACTGACTGGCTGACTGGTTGACTATTTGACTATGTGAACACGATAACGTTTGAACAAAGGGACCTGGGACGCTCAAATTTCGCATGCGGATAGGCAATAAGACTATCGAGGCCAAGGTCCAACATGAAGGTCATAGGTCAAAGGTCAAGGTCACTGGAGCCGAAAATGCTGCCGAACACCTGGTACGATAACGGAGGGACCTAGGACGCTAAAATGCTGCATGCCAGTAGGTAATAAAGATATCTAGTCCAAGTTCAAAAATGAAGGTCAAAGGTCAAGGTAATTGGCGCCGAAAATGCTGCCGAGCACCTGGCACGATTACGATTGAATGGAGGGACCTAAGACACTCCAATTTTGCATGCGGATAGGTACTACGATTATCTTGGCCAAATTAAAAAATGAAGGTCATAGGTCAAAGGTCAAGGTCACTGGAGCCAAAAATGCTGCAGAGCACGATAACGTTTCAACGCAGGGACCTAGGACACTCAAATTTTGCTTGCGGATAGGTACTATGGATATGTAGATCGAGATCGAAAATCAAGGTCATAGGTCAAAGGTCAAGGTCACTGGACCCGAAAATGCTGCCGCGCGGCTGGTGGTCTAACGTCTTAACGTTCTATGTTTTTTATAGTCTTTATGGTTTATTTTTTTTGGTGTTCTCTGCAGCTAAAAAACCCAATTCAAACATTTACAATAGTTTTAGTGTTAAAGGTTATGAGAGATAAGAAGCCAGAATAGTACTATAGGTATACTGGAACATCAGCACGCAGTACACATCTCACAGTTGTATGCTATAACGACTCGGCTTTCAGGTAAGAAAGACCTTCATGGTTTTACTTTGTATTCTTGTAAACATAAGATAATCTTAACATGCCATTGTTGTATTTTGTTATTGAATTTGTAGTTGTGATAGAAGCGGGGGGGGGGGGGGGGGCGGGGGTTCTCGTTTTTTTTCTTTATATATAATATATTGATTTTCGTTTATTAAAAAAAAAAACACGCACACGTACACGCACACGCACACGCAACACGCGCGCACACACACTCACTACTCACACACACACACACGAACACGCACGCACGCACACGCACACACATACACACACACACACACACACACACACACACACACACACACACACACACACACACACACACACACACACACACACACACACACACACACACACACCATTGTGCGCGCTTTTTGACGCAATGAGAGAGAGCGACGAGAGACAGAGACAGAGACAGAAGCAAAAAACTCTGTTTTAAATCAGTTGTGCCCTTGTTGTTTTTATGTTTTTTAAAAGGCGGTTTTCTTTTTTGTTGTTGTTGTTGTTGTTGTTGTTTGTTTGCTGTTGTTGTTGTTGTTGCTGTTGTTGTTGTTGTTTGTTGCTGTTGTTGTTGTTGTTGTTGTTGTTGCTGTTGTTGCTGTTGTTGTTTTCTTGCTGTTGCTGTTGTTTGTTGCTGTTGTTGTTGTTGCTGTTGCTGCTGCTGCTGTTGTTGTTTGTTGTTGTTGTTGTTGCTGTTGTTGTTGTTGCTTGCTGTGTGCTGTTGTTGTTGTTGCTGTTGTTGTTCTTGCTGTTGTTGTTCTTGCTGTTGCTGTTGCTGTTGTTCTTGTGTTGTTGTTGTTGCTGTTGTTGTTGTTGCTGTTGTTGCTGCTGCTGTTGTTGTTGTTGCTGTTGTTGTTGTTGCTGTTGTTGTTGTTGTTGTTGCTGCTGCTGTTGTTGTTTTGTTGTTGTTGTTGCTGCTGTTGTTGTTGTTGTTGTGTTGTTGCTGTTGTTGTTGTTGCTGCTGTTGTTGTTGTTGCTGTTGTTTATGTTGCTGTTGTTGTTGCTGCTGCTGTTGTTGTTGTTGCTGTTGTTGCTGTTGTCGTTGTTGTTACCCGTTACTCAGAACCGAGTGTGACCGTAACAGTACATTGACGTTGACGAGAAGGAAAAAGGGAATGTATGAAGGGAATCCTAAAAACAAAACCACCAAAAAACATCTGTACATAGTCCTCTCTGATTTAAAGACACACCGACCTAGCAAGATTAAGTACCAGGTAGGTGTGACCCACATACAAATTCAAATAGAGGCTGCTCTTCAAAGTCTCTATCTCGTTTGGAATTTTTGGGGGGTATTTGTATGTGAGTCACGCCTGGTCAAAACAAGATTTCTTACCAGCGAGCAGGGCTCCCAATCGTCCGGGAAAAAAGGGGTCCCAGGGACTCCTTCACGTACAGTACAGAGGGTCCTAGAGGCGGGATGGAGGGTTCCAGTGGCATTGCGAATGCTAAAAATATTTTTTCTAGTGCATCCCTGGGACCCCCTGCACATCTCACGTAGCAAAAGTGCGTTCCAGTTTATTCTTGTTCGTTTTTATGTTTAATAAAAGCTTTTTTTTTAAATGAAGTTTAGAACTTTACATAAAAGAGGTTGGATGTTTTAAAAATAATGGTAAAAGCGTTAGGGTAAAAGTTAGTTTGAGGGTGATCGACTGCCGGTCCGTGTGAATAATTGTGATTTTAAAGTTTGGACCGAGCGAGACTCCTCCAGGTCCTTTAGAATGTTAGAGGGTCCTTTAGAATGTTAGAGGGTCCTTTAGAATGTTAGAGGGTCCTTTAGAATGTTAGAGGGTCATTTAGAATGTTAGAGGGTCCTTTAGAATGTTAGTACTTCATAGACCCCCCAAATGGGGGTCCCTGGGAGCCCTGAGCGAGAGAGAGAAACGCGTGACAAACCCGTGATTTTCACTCACGGATGTGGTGGGGGTCTTTAATTTAACAGCCATGAAGATGATCAACGCACTGTACCTCGTGGCACTCCTCTTCACCACCACCATCACCACCACCACCACAACACTGGCAGTGTCCGGAAATGACTCCCCTCAACCGGCTCGTGCCGCACGTGCAACACCTGGTGCACACGACCCCTCCGTACTGCTAACCCACCTGACTCGGCTGACCGAACAGCTGTCGGCCAACTACACCCGGCTGAGCGCCAAACTGACCACGATGAAGGCTGACCTGGGCAAGAAAACTGGGCAGATTTCTTGGCTCAACTCCCAGGTAGATTTTAACCCTTTCACCGCCAGCCACATTTCATAGGATAGGAATCGTTCGGAAATGATTAAGGGGAGTAATTTGTGTAGGAGTTGTTATCTTGCCTAATTCAATCGGTCAAACGGGGGAAGTTACTCTGCCATCAGGTAAATCCCCAGCCCTCGCTTCTTGTGTTTGAGGAGACACACAGCATGTAGAACGCAGTGCGTCATTCTAAAATTGATGTAATTTATATTTTTACGTCACAGTTTGCAAGTTCCATCACGTTGTAGCAACTGGTCACCCCTTATTTTTCTACAAAATGTTTGCAAGTCGCTGACTCGCATCCTGCGGTTTCAAAACTTCGACGCCATTGTTCCATTGTCGCTATGGTATTTGACCGAGTAATGGAGGTAAACAAACTCTACTTTTCACGAAGTGCTCTCCCCTAGTTTTTTTCCTCCGAAAATCGTCTATTGTCTTTCTGTTTGACTGCGTTTTCGAATGAATCAAGATTTGTTTAAACCAACTCCCAGGTAGGTCAACTGACCCACCGGGAGAAAAACCTGACCAGAGTTCTTCACCAGAAGAATCGCCAGCTGACGAGCTTGGACACCTACTGTAAGAACCACGTCAACAGCCTGACTACCCGCGTCCGTGAGTGACGATAGCAAATTTCAGTCTCATTTTGCCCATGAGACGAGCGTTAATGTCTAGCATTCGTCTCATGGGCAAATTTGGCTGAAATTTTCTTTATTTCATGAGATAATTGGGGTGGGCTTCTTACCCGCCCATGCGCTTTTTACCCCGTCTTCCCCTACTAATAGGACAGTTTGGTGATGATGATGATGATGATGATGACGATGATGATGATGATGATGATGATGATATATAATATGGCCTGGTTCACATTAGACGCATAAGGCCGTGTACACACATAAGCGGATATTCCATGGGGATACCGGGGGGTCATTTGTATAAATAGTTCCCCCCACCTTCTGGAAGTTCTGTGCTTGTAGCTTCCTCTAATCTGTCACTCTCTTTGACTCTGCCTTTTCCCTTTGCTTGCTTGTCATCTTACAACTTTCTGCCTTTCCAGGTCGATTCTCCTGCCCTTTTTCTCCAAGAAACACTTTCAAAAAAGATTTCCTCCAGCCGAAAGTCGGACATGCTGGGCCTAACTATTTCTTAGTTAGGCGCATAACGGCAGCATGACGCATCTGCGCTCATAATTCACAAGAAACTGTCCGAGCTATCGAAGGAGAAGAAGAAGATAAGGCCGGGTTCACATTAGACGCGTAAGTTCCGTACGGAAAGCCCTAAATAAGTGGCAGAAAGAAGGATACAAGTGTTCGTACGGATATAGGGGAAATTCGGACACGTACGTGCGCAAATCTTTTGCCTTCTTGGTTTCACTTATGCATGGATTGCGCGGCACGGGTTTCCGCATGGAATATCCGCTTATGTGTGTACACGGCCTTAGACTAGAGCGTCAAGACGCTAGACCACCATGCAGCCGCGCCGGCGGCGTTTCCGGGTCCAGTGACCTTGACCTTTGACCTATGACCTTGATTTTTTATATTTGTCCGAGATAGTCTTAGTACCTGTCTGCATGCAAAATTTGAGCGTCCTAGGTCCCTTCATTCAAACGTTGTCGTGACAGGTGCTCGGCAGCATTTTTGGCTCCAGTGACCTTGACCTTTGATCTATGACCTTCATTTTTGAATTTGGCCGAGATATTCTTAGTACCTATCCGCATGCAAAATAGGTCCCTCCGTTATCGTGCCAGGTGTTCTGCAGCATTTTCGGCTCCAGTGACCTTGACCTTTGACCTTCATTTTCGAACATGGCCTAGATATTGTTAGTGCCTATCCGCATGCAAAATTTGAATTCTTCTCCTCCTCCTCTTCCTCCTTCTCCTCCTCCTCCTCCTTCTTCTTCTTCAATACGTCCAACCATTTATCGACGGTTCCCCAGACACGCTAGAAACCCCCATCAGTTTCACGGCGCGGTTCTCCAACGACAGCGTGGGCCAGCTCTTCACAGAAGCGGGTCACCGCTCCCAGAACCTGCTGTTCGACTTGGTGCAGCACCAGACAGGGGGCACCAACTACAACAGGACCACCGGACTCTTCACTGCCCCCTCCACCGGCTCCTACGCCTTCTTCCTTTCTGTAAGTGCTCAAATCTAAGAGCTGAGAGGTGGAAGTAGTATGCTCGATGCGCTTTACAAAAGCAACATTGACAGATGAAAAACATGCATTAAAATCAGCAAGAAAGTCATACTACCAACATTCCTATGCAAAGAAATAAAGTAGCAAAAATAACATGATTCTCACTCACAAAAAAGACATCCCCCCTCGTTCACCAGCACTGTCACTCTCTGATAACACCTCACCCTCGCAGAAACTAATGAAAATGTCAACCAGCAGCAGGAAGGAATGCACCAATACATGCGTACACACGGCCCTCTCTCTCTCTCTCTCTCTCTCTCTCTCTCTCTCATCATCATCATCATCATACAGGATCCCTGGGGTCCGTTTCACAAGGGCTAACGTTACGTAGCGACGTGGGCGCAAATCGGTACTAAGAAACACACCTCTTTCGCCGACGTTTGCCAAAAACGTTTTGTGGCTACTCCCAAAGTATCTCTTGGCGAACTATCACGTGAGTAGCATGGGATGAATATATTTCTTGTTATTGATTGGTCCATTAAAGTTTGGTTCAAATAAAAAATAAAAAAGTTTTTACCAATCAGACAAGAGCTTGTAATATTCTTCCGCAAACGTTTTCTAAGGTGTTTCTTAGGCCCCGTTTGGCGTAAGCGTTATTCGCGCGGCGACCGTTATTTAGAGAAACTAGACCCAGATACAATTATAGTGAAACGAGTGTATCGATACCACGGCAGGTCGGTTGTTACTCCCGCAGGTCCAGAGGCGTGATGTCAATCAGGACACTTGCCTGGAGGCCAGCGTCGTGCAGAATGGCTTCCGAAGGATAGCCACGGCCACGGCCTGCCCCCCTGGCTACAGCTCAGCCTCCAACATGGCCCTGACTCGCCTTAGGGCAGGGGACACGGTCATCGTCCGAGTCCACCACAGCGACAGAGTGTTCGGCCACGTCCACACCACCTTCAGTGGCTTCAAACTCGCAGCGCGTTAAAGGGGCACCCTGACAGATGAGGTTTTTTTTGGTAAGAAACACAGCCGAGATCACCAGGAAAACACCTTTACAGAGATCGCAACACTCACTTTGCTCTGGTTTCCTAGAAATCAAGCCGTCAAATCGGCGATTCCTCCTTGGCGGAGGTGCTGGAAGTCAAATTCTTTCACCCAAACAGAAGGCGTGTGCCGTCTCTTTTCTAATGTCTGCCAAATCGTTTGCGCGAAATTTTCGCAATACAAGCCTTTTTATTTTTTTATTTTTTTAAATTTTATACAGTTTATCTAAAGGAGTTTTGCTCACAACAAAGGAAATCGCTCCTTTTTTTTATTTTTTACTGCACTACAATAAAAGAAAAAGCTTCAACCACAATGAGTGACCTCCACCCACCCCATCCAAAATGGCTACTCTCTCCGGCATCTCCGCCAAGGAGGAATCGCCGTTTTGACGGTTTAATTTCTAGGAAACCAGAGCAAAGCGAGTGTTCCGATCCTTGAAAAGGCTGTCTTTCTGGTGATCTCGACGTGTTTCTTGCAAAAAAATCTCATCCGTCAGGGTCCACCTTTAAGAGAGTCTGTGTGAGCGCAGGTATTGCCTCTGAGCCGAATTGAAGATTGGCTTTATAATAATGCATTCTTGTTGTATGGTTGCATAGTTATGCACGTTTTGCTAATTAGATAAAATAGATGATTCATTTATTGCGTTGTCTATTCCTGTCTCTCACTTATTTTTTTGTTTTTTTTTCTTCTTCTTTTCTTCGTTCTTCTGTTCACAAAGGCTCTGGGTTTTTTTTGGTAATGTCTTACACCTCTTTATCTTAATCGTTGTTTCCTTCTTTGTTTGTCTTGCATGAATTATTTATTACTAGCGCAACGCCTAGTACCGGAAATACCGAGCACTGGTAATGCCTAGTACCGGTAATGCTAAGTATCGGTAATGCTGAGCAGCAGTTTTTTTGGGTCGACGAAATATTATATTATTACTTTTGTGTCTCTCCTTCTTTCCATCTTCTTCTCTCATCCTGCTCTACCCACCACTCAATTTGGTACACGGATTGTCACCGTCACCGGTCAACTACCTGCCAAATTCGAAGACAATCGACCCAGCAATACTGGAGATACGGGCGCTGAGAGGCCGGCGGATACGCGTTTCGCGCATTTGCCGAACCGCGCAAATGACACGGCCGCCTCGGTTGCCGTTGCCATCGCCCCGTGAGGGCTCACAGCAAATTTGAAGCGATTCGGTCGAAAAACGGCGGAGTTATAAGGCCCGTTTTGTGTTTCACACACACACAAACACACACACACACACACACACACACACACACACACACACACAACCTTGTCTTTTTATTATATGATGTTGATCATGTAAATGCGGTTTGCTTTTCTTCTTTGATGAGAATTGATCACCTTCTGATTATGTATTGTGGAGGGAGGGGTACGTCATAAGCATTATTGTGCTTGTTCTTATCCCCTCAACCTCATTATTGTTTAATTCCATGTATTGGTGTTTGAATAAAGTTGTTCAAACCAGAGTCTGTGTGAATGGATGGGTGATTAAGACAGAGTAAGTAGGTCTATTAGCGAAGACAATGGAACCTCCTCTATTACGACCTTCCCAATTAAGACTCCGTGTGGCAGCGCAAAATGTTACAACGCGTCAAAATGTTACAATTGTAACAAATTGCGTGAGGAGGTGCCTGGGGCTCCTCACGCAAAATGTTACAATTGTAACATTTTGCCGCGTTGTAACATTTTGCACGGAAAGCGGCAAGATGTTACAATTTTGTTAGAATTGTAACATTTTGCGCGAGGCGCCCCGGGCAAAATGTTACAAGGCATCAAAATGTTACAATTGAAAACTTTCAATCAAAGGTGGGCGCCTCACGCAAAATGTTACAATTGCAACAAACTGCGCTTGGCGCCCCGGGCGCGTCGCGCAAAATGTTACATTTGTAACAAAATTGAAACATTTCGCCGCAAGCTTTCCGCGCAAAATGTTATACCGCGGCAAAATGTTACAATTGTAACATTTTTCCGCAGGACTTTCCGCGCAAAATGTTACAACTGTAACATTTTGATGCGTTGTAACATTTTGCGCTGCCACACACTCCCTCTTGGACGTAGTGACCCGAACATCTTTCATCCATTTTTGTCCTCCCTTCGTATCTTGGGTCTACTTTCCCTATAAAACGGTCACCGCGCGAATAACGCTTACGCCAAACGGGGCCTAGGAAACACCTTAGAAAACTTTTGCGGAAGAATATTACAAGCTCTTGTCTGATTGGTCAATTTATTTTTACTATTTTAAACGAACTTTAATGGACCAATCAAAAACAAGAAACGTATTCACCCCCTACTAGTTCTGGATAGTTCGCCGCTTGCTTGGTGTTTGGCAAGAACAAAACGCCACGCGAACTATCAGCAAACGAGGGTGTTTCGTAGACCGTTTTCGACGATTTGAGCGAGCGTAACGTAACGTTAGCCCTTGTGAAACGGACCCTTGGACAAGCGAGTGTTCACCTCCCTTTTAAGACCTTTTGTGGGGGTGTTTTGTTGGGGGGTCGTTATATGGAGGTTCCACTTGAAATTATTAGGAAAAAGAATAAAGAAGCATTAATTAACCGAACGGCTCGTTAGATTTGTTGTTCTTAATTAATTTGATCGGTGAAAGCCACAGTGTATTGCGATACAGAGGGAGGGTAGTGATTACGCGATTGAATTAGCAGAGCAAGCAATGTTCGAAAAGGCCTGAATTGTGCAAACTCTTGCTACAAGTGTAAAAATTTGGGGATCTTAATCTTGAACACATTCAAAACGCTTTGTGATATAGTAGACTTCGGATGCATGTATGCACACACAGAGACTCTCTCTCTCTCTCTCTCTCTCTCTCTCTCTCTCTCTGTCTCTGTCTCTCTCTCTCTCTCTCTCTCTCTCTCTCTCTCTCTCTCTGTCTGTCTGTCTCTGTCTGTCTCTCTCTTAGTTTCTATTTGTTTGTCTGTGTGTCTCTTTGCTAGCCTGTCTGTCTACGCAGTTGAATTAGCAGAACAAGTCAGTGTTGCACATTTTCATGATTTTCCCGGACATTGACCGATAAAAATAGTTCCCCCACCTTCTGGAAGTTCTGTGATTGTATACACATACACACACATACACACACATACACGCACGCATACACACACAAACACACACACACACACACACACACACACGCGCGCGCGCGCGCGTGTGCAAATTGTCTTCAAACTCACCAACATCTAAGCAACAAAAACAAAAACCACACCAAGTTTTGAAAGTCGTCTTTTTCCGTTAATGAATTTTATTGTTTTAAGAATCATCAAGTACACACACATACACACGCACGCATGCACACACACACACACACACACACACACACACACACACACACACACACACACACACACACACACACGTGCATACACATACACTATAATCTTTTTTGTCATCATTATCACCTCTACCACCACCAACAACGACAAAGCACCATAATGTTTGTTTGGGTAAACAATATCCAATTGCTTCCCCCCCCCCCAGCCGCCTCCTTCTCTCTCTCTCTCCCTCCCCCCCACCCCCCCCACCCCCCCCCCCCCCCACCCCCCCCTCCTACCACCTCTCTTTTTTTTAAATTTATATATCTCACCCCAAGAAATTTAAAACTCAATGACTAACCGCCCCGGTTGGGAGGCGGCCAGGTTCCAGTCAAACTCGCGGAAATCGAGATCCTCCAAATCTGGTAAACAATATCCCTTCCCCATTCCCCTCCTTTTCTCTCTCTCTCCCTAACCCCCCTCCCCCCTCCTCCCACCCCTCTCCTTTCTTCTCTCTCTCTCACACCAAGAAATTTAAAATTCAATAACTAACCGCCCCGGTTGGGAGGCGGCCAAGTTCCAATAAAAATCTCCAAAATCCAGATCTTCCACATCTGGTACAGTATAGGGCGGTATATCATTATCGTCAACATTATTAACACCAGTAGCAGCCGGTGGTGGTGCCGTGGTTCTGTCTACGACAGGGCGAGTGTCTGTCTCTGCCTTTTTCTGGCAGCAGCAGCAGCGCCAGAACTCGTAGAGACGTTCCCGGCGTCTCCTGTGTAGCAGGAAGGCGGAGAGAAGGACTGCCACCAGTATTAGCAGCCCTGCCACAGACGCACCCAGAGAGATGGTCAGAATCCTCTCTGCATCGTTGTCCGTGTTGCCTGCGAACGGAACCCAACAAAAGCAAACGTGGATGATAAATTATATAAGAAACTGAAAAAGACCGCAACGTCACTGGAACATACAACAAACAAAACAACTACACGACAAGTGTAAAGTGACGTTATTGTATTCACCAGAGATAAAACAAAAACTACTGGATATTTCGGCGAATGTGCCTTTATCAACACAGACAAACAAGAAAACAGCAAATATAGCAAAAGAAGCAAAAATCAGGCAACAACAGGAGCAAAAAACAAGATCAAAATCCCCCAAAAAATGCCTCCCCTCTACAGTCCAATGCGTAAATGATACAACTAAGTTGAAACCAAAGAGCAAGGCATGCATTTGTGAACACAAATCAGGGGGAGGGGGGAGATAAGTAAGAAATGAAGAAAGAAATGTTTTGAGATGAGAGAGGTTGGGGACAGTGAGTACGCCATCATAAATGGCAGAAGTTGGAAACAAGGGTCAGTTGGGTGTGGACTAGGGGGTGGGGAGAGGGGGAAAACGGGTTTAAAGAAGCTGACATTTCATTACAAAAAAGGACTATGTCTCAGAGAAGTGGGTCTTATATGGCAGGGAGTCGTTTAATGGGCGGTTTTAGGTGGGAAGAGGGGGGAAAAGGGGTTTAAAGAAGCTGACATTTCATTACAATTAAAAAATGAAAATAAATGATAAGATCTAGCGTTTTCAGTACTGGGGGGATGATGGTTGGGCTGGAGATAAGGAAGAAGAAGAAGTCACTATTACGGTCAAGGGGGGGGGGGGGGGGGGGGTAATCTATGCGCATTGTTGACCGTTTATACAGAGTTGCTTCCCATGTATCTGCATCGGATTATCCAAAAATATCTGTTTAATGATCTTGATTTTCATTTGGGCTTGTATGACCCATGTAACTTCCCTTGTGCCTAAAGGAAGCCTTCCCGAGCGTGTACAGTGAAACCTCCCTTATAGACCTCCCATTATACAACTCCCTCCCATATAAGACCTTCTCTGAGACATTGCCCTTCTTTGCAAGTATTATTAAATTACCTCCATTATAAGACCCCTCCCTAATAAGACCTCCCATTAAACGACTCCCTCCCATGTAAGGCCTACTTCTCTGAGACATTGTCATTCTTTGTAAGTATTAAAATTACCTCCCTTATAAGACCCCTCCCTTATAAGACCGCCCATTAAACGACTCCCTCCCATATAAGACCCACTTCTCTGAGACATTGTCATTCTTTGTAAGTATTAAAATTACCTCCCTTATAAGACCCCTCCCTTATAAGACCGCCCATTAAACGACACCCTCCCATATAAGACCCACTTCTCTGAGACATTGTCATTCTTTGTAAGTATTAAAATTACCTCCCTTAAAAGACCCCTCCCTTATAAGACCTCCCATTATAAGACTCCCTCCCATATAAGACCCACTTCTCTGAGACATTGTCCTTCTTTGTAAGTATTAAAATTACCTCCCTTATAAGACCCCTCCCTTGCAAGACCCCTCCCTTATAAGACCGCCCATTAAACGACACCCTCCCATATAAGACCCACTTCTCTGAGACATTGTCATTCTTTGTAAGTATTAAAATTACCTCCCTTAAAGACCCCTCCCTTATAAGACCTCTCATTATACGACTCCCTCTCATATAAGACCTACTTCTCTGAGACATAGTCCTTCTTTGTAAGTATTAAAATTACCTCCCTTAAGACCCCTCCCTTATAAGACCTCCCATTAAACGACTCCCTCCCATATAAGACCCACTTCTCTGAGACATAGTCCTTCTTTGTAAGTATTAAAATTACCTCCCTTATAAGACCTCTCCCTTATAAGACCCTCCCATATAAGACCCCTCCCTTATAAGACCTCCCATTAGACGACTCCCTCCCATATAAGGCCTACTTCTTTGAGACATTGCCATTCTTTGTAAGCATTAAATTACCTCCCTATAAGACCCCTCCCTTACAAGACCTTATTTTGGATGATTTGTCAAGGTCTTATAAGGGAGATACCACTGTATTGCATACTATCTCTTTTCTATACCGCATAGTTGCAAAGCCTGTTCGGTTCTAAGTTATACAAAAAACACATCTGTAAGAGTGACTGTTGCGAGGCAGATTATTATAAGAAGATGATAAGAACGCGAAACAAACATATACATCTGTATCGTTAAAAATTCGGGACTTTCATGGAGTTGCATCTACTAACTATGTGTTTGTTCCAGACCGGAAAACGTTCAACAGATTTACTAAACAAACATATACATTTGTATCGCAAAAAATTCGGGACTTTCATGGAGTTGCACTGCCTCCGGGCATTGCCTCCAGGATAGTTCCCACCTTCTTTATATCTACTAATGTCCTATATGTGTCTGTTCCAGACCGGAAAACGTTAAACAGATTTACTAAACAAACATACACATCTGTATCGTTAAAAATTCGGGACTTTCCTGGAGTTGCACTGCCTCCGGGCATTGCCTCCAGGATCGTTCCCACCATCTGTATATCTACTAATGTCCTATATGTGTCTGTTTCAGACCGGAGGACGTTAAACGGATTTTTATTCATTCCGAAACAAACATTGCAATATACACATACTTAGATTATACATCTGTATCGTTAGAAATTCGGGACTTTCCTGGAGTTGCACTGCCTCCGGGCATTGCCTCCGGGATCGTTCCCACCATCTTTATAGCTACTAATGTCCCATGTGTGTCTGTTTCAGAACGGAGGACGTTAAACGGATTTTCACTCACTCACAAACATTATATATACATTTACAAATGCATAGAATCTTCAACCTGATGGAAGTTGGTTGCCTAATGGGAAGGAAGAAGCATAAGGGAGTATGCATTATTATATAACAAATATTTATCAAAGTAAGTAGATCCGGATTACTTGCAGCAACAACAAAACATAGGCAATAAATAAAAGGATCAGAATTATGTGAAACAAAGAAATGTATGCGTGACTTTCATAATCTGTATCTTTATATTTTCATACAAATTGATATTAATAATAATAGATGTATAAGGACCATCGAACAAACTTTTACATACAAGCAAAACTATCTGTATTGGGTTTTTATTAATCGGGACTTTTTACTGGTGTTGCACTGCCTTCGGACATTGCCTCCAGTATAGTTCCCACCATCTTTACATCTACTAATGTCCCATATGTGTCTGTTGCAGACCGAGAGGACGTTAAACAGATTTACTACTAATAAACTTTTACAGTACATCAATAACGGTGTCAGCGAAACGTTTGTCACAGATGAATAAGGGCCTTGAATAAACATCCACAATAAATAAGCAAAGGTACCAAAGAAAAATTTAATTTTTCCATAAATAAATAAGGATCTTAGACAAACTTTACCATAAATAAAAGAGGGTGTCAGGGCTCCCAGGGACCCCCATGTGGGGGTCTATGAAGCACTAAAATTCTAAATGACCCTCTAAAAGAATGTGCAGGCAGTCCCAGGGATGCACTAGAAAAATTAGTTTCAGCATTCGCAATGCCACTGGGACCCTCTATCCCGACTCTAGGACCCTCTATTCTATAAGTGAAGGAGTCCCTGGGACCCCTTGTTTTGCGGGACGATCGGGAGCCCTGGGGTGTCACAGTCAAATAAGCACAAACCTTTGCCATAAATAGATAGATAAGGATGTGAAACAGTTACAACAAAATGGCGCCAAATGAACATTCTACAGTTGTACATAGAAAAATAATAATTCTAAGCAAAGAAAACCAACATTAACAAAATGAAGATGACGACATATAGAGGCGAGGACACGTCAGTTTTCCCCCAAGTTTCCCCCCCCCCCCCCCCCCCCCTTTTTAAAATTCCTGCTTCTGCTTGTTTTGTTTGTCTGAACTGGGAGTGTCGTGTATATGGTCAGCCATAACTATTTTAACCTTTCAACTGTACCTGTATGCTCATCCTCCAGTGTAGCGTTGCTGTAGAGCGCCGTGTTCAAAAGGACAGAAAGCATGGCGTCGATCTGGAAAAAAACAAAACAATGGTAGGTACATAGGGACAGGCTTTCATGGCCTTAGGCCGTATCAACTAGAGGTGGGGGGAAAAACCGGTTTGAACCGAAACACCGGTGCTAAACTTTCGCGGTTCGAAAAACCGGTTCGAGTTGCTGTGAACCGGTTTTTTTAACTGCAAACTGAAAGTAAGCTTTTTCTTAGAATAACGCATTCTTTTCGAAGAACAACACTGATTCTCAGCGCAGATTGGGTGTTTGCAAACCAAGAGTAGCTGTTTCTAGTTTGTGGTGGTGTATGGCTTTGACTTTGACTGAGTGTTAAGTTGAGTGTGTGTGTCATAAGTCATAAGTTTCTTTATTGTGTGTGCATGTGTATGTGTGCGCATGCGTGCGTGTGTGTGAATATTCTGACAAATAAATATGTGTTTGCATATGTGAAACTAGTGATGCGAGTACTGGTTAGAAAAACCGGTTAGGTAAAACCGGTTCGAAGAGGGGAAACCGGTTTAAAACCGGTTCGGATTTTTGAACCGGCTCTCAACTCTAGCATCAACTACTAAAGATGCGCCCCCCCCCCCCTCCCCCTCCTTTATTTCTCGGTTGTTTCCACTTTTTCAGTCTTGCCTTTCTTACTGCAGATTGAGTACTTCATCCTCTATCATTTGCAGACCTGCACAGAAAGCTTTAATTAGGCCTGCACAAAACATCATTAATTGCACCAAAAAGCTTTAATTAGACCTGCACAAAAAGCTTTGATTAGGCCTGCAAAAAAAGCTTTCATTACACAAAATCATTAATTGCACAAAAAGCTTTAATTAGACCTGCACAAAAAGCTTTGATTGGGCCTGCAAAAAAAGCATTAATTACGCAAAAAGCTATAATTAGGCCTACACAAAAAATCTTTAATTGCACAACAAGCTATAATTAGGCCTGCACAAAAAGCATTAATTGCACAAAAAGCTTTGATTACAGAAAAAAAGCTTTACTTTTTCTTTGTTCTCCTCAGAAATCGGAATGTGTGTCGGCTGAATGCAGCGGGGGGGACCAGTGAAACCTGAAAACCGGACACATGTATACGTACCTCATCCATTATGGCCATATGGCCTGGGAACGCAGAAGAAGAAGAAGAAAAAGAAGAAGAAGCTTCCCAGCGATTGATCTGTAATATTCACTTATCTTTGAAATTTATTTTTGAATATCCCTTTAAAAGACGATTTTCGGTGGAAAAACAAGGGGAGAGCACTTCGTGAAAATTAGACTGGTTTACCTCCATTACTCGGTCAAATGCCATAGCAACAACGCAACAATGGTGTCGAAGCTTGAAACCGCAGGATGCGAGTCAGCGACTGGCAAACTTTTTTTTTATAATTAGGGGTGGCCAGTGGCCACAAATTGATAAAATGTGACGTAAAAATATAAATGACATAATTTTTTTTGAATGACGCACGGTGTTCTAAGTGTTGTATGTCTGCTCAAACACACGAGTCGATAGGCTACGAGAGCTGATGGTAGAGTGACTTCCCCTGTTTGACCGATTGAATTGTCAACTTAGGACGCTGGTCTCACCGCCAGGGGGGGCAGTCAAACCCGTAGGGGCTTAGCGCGTAGTATTCTTAGTTGGGGGTAGTGAGAGAGAGAGGGAGAGAGAGAGAGAGAGAGAGAGAGAGAGAGAGAGAGAGAGAGAGAGAGAGAGAGAGAGAGAGAGAGAGAGAGAGAGAGAGAGAGAGAGAGAGAGAGCGAGCGAGAGAGAGAGAGAGAGAGAGAGAGAGAGAGAGAGAGAGAGAGAGAGAGAGAGAGAGAGAGAGAGAGAGAGAGAGAGAGAGAGGGGGGGCAATGAAATATGCGTCCTAAGTCCAGGTCGTTTCGTACCCTGGACTTTTCGTACCCTGGACTTTTCGTACCCTGGGACGGTATTCATGTCGAGATAGCATGAGACTTAGCATGATGCTAACTTAGAAGCTCTTCCAAAAGTCCTATTAAATCCTATAGAACACAACACGTTACCTTTAAGTTTCAGAGACGTGTGGAAAAAAACTGTTGAGGTGGGCTTAAAATGAGTGGATCCTCCGCGTGTTCACGTATAGGAGTAAACGAACTGACTGGAGAATCGAACCACAGCACACCTGACACACCACGTACCAAACTGACCAAGACAACGAAGCAATGGATGCAGGACGTACTCTGACTTAACCGGAACTGGGCTACATTGGTAGGTGAGTTTAACGTCTGTTTAGCCTTGGGCTCTTTTCAGACAACGTAAAGGGCCTAGCCTTACTTAAATCGGTCAAGTGCGAAAGTAACAGGGAGCTACCTGGACAATAACATGACGACAGCGAAGACCCCCCCCCCCCCTCCCCCCTCCCCCTTTCA
This sequence comes from Phymorhynchus buccinoides, assembly GCA_017654935.2. NCBI lineage: Eukaryota > Metazoa > Mollusca > Gastropoda > Neogastropoda > Raphitomidae > Phymorhynchus > Phymorhynchus buccinoides. Next base: position 772,869 of record CM065713.1, read on the forward strand.
AGACTAGAAGGGCCTACCGTCAAGAAGTAGGTCTAACCAGGTAGGTAAGACGGGGGGGGTAAGAAGCCCATGGGCAATGATCTCATGAAATGAAGCAAATTTCAGTCACATTTTGCCCGGGATGAGACGAGTGTTAATGTTTAGCATTCGTCTCATGCATGGGCAAATCTGACTGAACTTATTATTTTTTATTTCATGAGATAATTGGCATGGGCTTTTTACCCGCCCATGGGCTTGTTACCCCGTCTTCACCTACTTCTTCATTTGCGTTTCTATTCGTTGGAATGAATCCCTTTGAAGAGAATCTCTCCCTTCTTCCTATCCTCCCCCACTCACCCTCTCTCTTTCACACGTGCACGCACACACAGATACGCACGCACGCACACACACATACATACATACACACACGCCAAACTCAATCAGGAAACTGAACACTGAACATTGAAAAACTTTATTTGACAAGGATAAAGATTTGTGAGAGAGAGAGAGAGAGAGAGAGAGAGAGAGAGAGAGAGAGAGAGAGAGAGAGAGAGAGAGAGAGATGAGAGAGAGAGAGAGAGAGAGAGAGAGAGAGAGAGAGAGAGAGAGAGAGAGACCCAAGGCAATAAACACCAATGAGACAGAGAGACAGACACAATAGAGAGAGATATATACCAAAAGCCATCGACACAACAGAGAGAGAGAGAGATGGGGAGGGGGAGAAGAGAGGGAGAGAGAGAGGGGGGGAGGTGGGAGGGAGGGGAAGGAGGAAGAGAAAGGAAGGAAGGAGGGAGAGAGAGAGGGTGTGGGAGGGGGGGAGAGAGAGAGGGGTGGGTGGGAGGGACAGGTGGGAGAGGGAAGGATGGAGAGAGAGGAGTGGAGGAAACGAGAGAGAGAGAGAGAGAGAGAGAGAGAGAGAGAGAGAGAGAGAGAGAGAGAGAGAGAGAGAGAGAGAGAGAGAGAGAGAGAGAGAGAGAGAGAGAGAGAGACCCAGGGCCCCGAGACACTAGACAGACAGTTGTCTCCAAGGTCATTCTCACCTTTTTCTTACGTCATGCAGGTAATTCCCCGCCAGACTCTGGGAAAAGGATTGGATATAATATAATAGGCAAAGAGGAGGGAAGAAGGGGAATGCTGGTTTCTATAGGCCCCTGCAACTGGGGTTATTAACGCCCTTGACAGCGAGAGTTAAGGCCTTGTTGGTCAGTATCCAAAAAGGGCATTCACTCTTGCAAAACAGGCAGCTATTCAGTGGGCTCAAATAGGGCTATTATTGGCGATAGTTAATAATAATAATAATAAATAAGTTAATAAGTTGTAATAATAAGTTACTCCCGTGTTTGGACAGTACTCAAGCATCTACCCACATCATAAGGGCATAATTTTCTCTCTCTCTCTCTCTCTCTCTCTCTCTCTCTCTCTCTTATCAGGGCATACACTCTGGGGAAAGGTGGTCGTTGCAGTGGCCAATTGCCTCGGTTCGCTTGAATCGTTTTCGTCAGTATACGATGGTGTAGGTACAACTACAAGCCTGAAGCCTCCGTCATTTAGACTTCTGTTCACAAAGAGGTGTGTGGTTGAGGTGAGAAAGAGGAAGGAGGGAAGGGGTGGGAACAGCGAAAGGGGTGGATGACTATTCTTCTGATACGTCATTGGACCTTCTTGTTTGTGTAATTATGTGTAGATGGTGTATGTGGTCAGTCCCCGCAACTCAGTTGCTATGGCTTACTGAATGAAAGATGAATAATGTGTCGGTGTCGATAAATGTGTGTGTGTGTGTGTGTGTGTGTGTGTGTGTGTGTGTGTGTGTGTGTGTGTGTGTGTGTGTGTGTGTGTGTGTGTGTGTGTGTGTGTGTGTGTGTGTCTGTGTCTGTGTGTCTGTGTGTATGTGTGTTGGTGTATGTGGTCAGTCCCCGCAACTCAGTTGCTATGGCTTACTGAATGAAAGATGAATAATGAGTCGGAGTCGATAAATGTGTGCGTGTGTGTATGTGTGTGTGTATGTGTGTGTGTGTGTATGTGTGTGTGTGTGTGTGTGTGTGTGTGTGTGTGTGTGTGTGTGTGTGTGTGTGTGTGTGTGTGTCTCTCTCTCTCTCTTCTCTCTCTCTCTCTCTCTCTCTCTCTCTCTCTCTGTCTGTGTGTGTCTGTGTGTGTCTGTGTGTATGTGTGTTGGTGTATGTGGTCAGTCCCCGCAACTCAATTGCTATGGCTTACTGAAGGAAAGATGAATAATGAATCGGTGTCGATAAATGTGTGCATGCGTGTGTGTGTGTGTGTATGTGTGCGTGTGTGTGTATGTATGTGTGTGTGTGTGTGTGTGTGTGTGTGTGTGTGTGTGTGTGTGTGTGTGTGTGTGTGTGTGTGTGTGTGAGAGAGAGAGAGTGAGAGAGAGAGAGAGAGAGAGAGAGAGAGAGAGAGAGAGAGAGAGAGAGAGAGAGAGAGAGAGAGAGAGAGAGAGAGAGAGAGAGAGAGAGAGAGAGAGAGAGAGAGAGTTGCTTTGTATAATTATGCGTTGTTGCTGGTTTGTGTCATTCTTAAATACTACTTTTGTGACCTACTTGTTGATGAAGAATTGATTGTAAAGCGCTTTGGGCTCATTTGAGGTAAAGCGCTATATGCATGTACTATTCTTATTCTTATTTGGGACTCTCTTCTGAAGCTTTATAACATCTCTTTGACCCGTAAGGCAAGAGTCTGTGGCTTTGTCTGGAGAAGGAACTGGCCTCGCCGGCCCCTATTTACTTGGTGGGAGACTACTCACTACGTGGCATGGTCAGGTCAGTCCGACAATTATCACCCTTTCGTGTCACCAAGTAGCATAAAGCCGCAACCCAGAGACTCACTGGCTTCACCTGCCCTACCAACCCAAGTGTCAGACTTCTGTTAACCCCTTGACTGCCGCATAACGTATCGCGTACTGATCTTGATGACATCACTGATGATGTCATCAGATGAAGAGGAATAACTCTGATAGGCTGGCTTTTGCCTGTAACACAGTCTAGAGAGTTATATCCCGAGACCATTTTTTGCCAGATTGGCTCCATCAGTGGTCTTTTTCATGGCATGATTAGTGCAATTAATTTTTCTTTACATTTTCTCTGGCAGTCAAAGGGTTAACCGAGTGTGTGGGAGAGGAGAGAAAGGAACAGGAGGGAGAGGGGTGGGGTGGGTTTAATCTTAAAAGGCGTGGGATTGTACTGGTGGTGGTTGTGGTGGGGGGGGGGAGTGAAGTGAAGAAGAGGGTGTGGGTGTGGACTTCTTCTTCTTCTTCCTCTGTGTTCCCAGGCCGTATGGCCATAATGGGCAAGGTACGTATGTGTCCGGTTTTCAGTTTTCACTGGTCTCTCCCCGCTAGCGTGTACAGCCGACACATTCCGATTTCGGAGGAGCTCGAAGGAAAAACATTATTTGGAAGATTTTGTTTTTAGCGACAGGAGAACGGGCCAATAATAAGTCAGAAAGATAGCAGATGATAAAAAGCAAAGGGAAAAGGCAGAGTCAAAGAGAGTGGCAGATTAGGGAAAGTTACAAGCACAGAACTTCCAGAAGGTGGGGGGGACTATTTTTTTTACCAAAGACCCCCCCCCGGTATCCCCACGGGGAGGTGTGGACTCATTTGGAGAAAAAAAAAGAAACACCCCTGAAGGCGCCAATGGGGATCTGCAGAGACGCGTTGATCTCTCCTGCCCTACCAACACAAGAGCACTGACCCGTCATTGAGACGACTATTGTTCACGAAGGGGGTGTGGGGTAAAGGAGAGAGAGAGGGAGGGAGAAAATAACCGAGGAGAGTGGGACTGTTGTTTGTTGTTTTTAACTTGTGTGGGAATGACTGTGAGGAAAAGGTGGGTGGGTGGGTGGAGAGGATCAGGGCTTTTCCTGGTGTTGCAGTACCTCCAGGATCAACTTGTGTGGGAATGACTGTGAGGAAAGGTGTTGGGATTAGGGTCTTTCCTGGTGTTGCAGTACCTCCAGGATCAACTTGTGTGGGAATGACTGTGAGGAAAGGTGTTAGGATTAAGGTCTTTCCTGATGTTGCAGTACCTCCAGGATCAACTTGTGTGGGAATGACTGTGAGGGAAAGATGGGTGGGTGGGTGGGTGGGTGGGATTAGGGTCTTTCCTAGTGTTGCAGTACCTCCAGGATCAACTTGTGTGGGAATGACTGTGAGGGGAAAGATGGGTGGGTAGGTGGGTGAGTGAGATTAGGGTCTTTCCTGGTGTTGCAGTACCTCCAGGATCAACTTGTGTGGGAATGACTGTGAAGGAAAGATGGGTGGGTGGGTGGGTGGTGGGATTAGGGTCTTTCCTGGTATTGCAGTACCTCCAGGATCAACTTCTGTGGGAATGACTGTGGGGGAAAGGTGGGTGGGTGGGGTGGGTGGGATTAGGGTCTTTCCTGGTGTTGCAGTACCTCCAGGATCAACTTGTGTGGGAATGACTGTGAGGGAAAGGTGTTGGGATTAGGGTCTTTCCTGGTGTTGCAGTACCTCCAGGATCAACTTGTGTGGGAATGACTGTGAGGGAAAGGTGTTGGGATCAGGGCTTTTCCTGGTGTTGCAGTACCTCCAGGATCAACTTGTGTGGGAATGACTGTGAGGGAAAGGTGTTGGGATTAGGGTCTTTCCTGGTGTTGCAGTACCTCCAGGATCAACTTGTGTGGGAATGACTGTGAGGGAAAGGTGGGTGGGTGGGGGGATTAGGGTCTATCCTGGTGTTGCAATGCCTCCAGGATCAACCCCCTGTCTTTCCATTGAATGTCCAATATGCATGCCTGTTCCAGGTTGGAAGAAGCTATTAAAGGTGGACCCTGGCGGATGAGTTTTTGCAAGAAACACGTCGATATCACCAGAAAGACAGCCTTTTCAAGGATCAGAACACTCACTTTGCTCTGGTTTCTTAGAAAATAAACCGTCAAAACGGCGATTCGTCCTTGGGGGAGATGCCGGAGAGAGAGAAAAGCCATTTTGGATGGGGTGGGTGGAGGCCAATCCCATTGTGGTTGAATCTTCTTCTTCTTCTTTTTTTAGTGCAGTAAAAAATAAAGGATCTATTTCCTTTGTTGTGAGTGAAAAACTCCTTTAGATAAACTGCATAAAATTAAAATAAATTTAAAAAGTATTTTATTGCGAAAATGTTGTGCAAATGATTTGGTCTAAACTCAGCCGGCCATTAGAAACGCCTTCTCTTTCAGTGAAATAATTTTAATTCCAGCACCTCCGCCAAGGAGGAATCGCTGATTTGACGGTTTGATTTCTAGGAAACCAGAGCAAAGTGAGTGTTGCGATCTCTGTAAAGGGTGTTTTCCTGGTGATCTCGACGTGTTTCTTACAAAACCCCATCCGTCAGGGTGCCCCTTTAAACACATTTTTATTTTGTGATTGAATGGAATTGAACTGAAGGTGGAGAAGAAGAGAGCTTATCTGGAAATAAATATAAAAAATACCTGCCCTACCAACACAGGATCAGTGACCAGCCATTCTGACTTCTGTTGTATTGACAAAAGGGGTGTGGTGTGTGGTGAGGAGAGAGAGGGGGAGAGAGAGGGGGAGAGAGAGAGAGAGAGAGAGAGAGAGAGAGAGAGAGAGAGAGAGAGAGAGAGAGAGAGAGAGAGAGAGAGAGAAACATTTGAAACTTTTGAAACATTTGAGAGATGGGGGAGAGAGAGAGAGGGAGAGAGAGATGGATCGAGAGAGAGAGAGAGAGAGAGAGAGAGAGAGAGAGAGAGAGAGAGAGAGAGAGAGAGAGAGAGGGAGAGAAGAGTCGATGGTGTCTTATTGGAAGCATAATTTTATGTGGGACTAGGTATCATGGATTTAAAATTACACGCACACACAACCGCTCTCTCTCTCTCTCTCTCTCTCTTCTCTCTCTCTCTCTCTCTCTCTCACTCTCTCTCTCTCTCTCTCTCTCACACACACACACACACACACACACATGCACAGAGGGAGGAGAGAGAGAGAGAGAGAGAGAGAGAGAGAGAGAGAGAGAGAGAGAGAGAGAGAGAGAGAGAGAGAGAGAGAGAGAGACAGACAGACAGACAGACAGCCCAACAGAGACAGAGACAGATAGAGTTAAAGAGAGAGAGAGAGAGAGAGAGGAGAGGGGGACAGACAGACAGAGACAGAAAGAGACAGAGAGAGACAGACAGAGAGAGAGCTAAAGACACAGAGAGAGAAGGGGGGGGAGGGGGACAAGAGAGAGAGAGACATAGAGAGAGGAGGAGGAGGAGGGTAGTTTGTAAGGGACGAGAATAACAGAGATGCAAACATCTTCATTTTTTTATCAGTAAAACCCAGAACAACAAAACACCGCATTTTGAGCACCGTTACTATTTATTGCATCATGGAAACAAGAGAAATGTTACTTGCCATCGTATACAAAAACACACACCGCAGGCGCACGTGCAGACACGCGCGCGCACACGAACACGCACACACAGACACACACGCGCGCGCGCGCGCACACACACATACATTATCGATTGCTAAGGGGTTAGATCCTCCTCATCTTCCAGCAAACAACAACAGCAACAACATATGGCACCTAGTTATAAACAACTTTATTGCATCATGGAAAACGAAGTTGGTATAATGCAAGCTCTCTCTCTCTCTCTCTCTCTCTCTCTCTCTCTCTCTCTCTCTCTCTCTCTCTCTCTCTCTCTCTCTCTCTCTCTCTCTCTCTCCCCCTCTCTCTCTCTCTCTCTCTCTCTCTCCCCTCTCTCTCTTTCCACAGACAACCTAACTCAAATGTAATCTGCTCCTATCCCATTTATGTGCAGTCCCTTAGTAGGCTGGTATGTTTGGTGATTGCAATTAAAATCGCCGTAATTAATATGCCATCCATTGGCCGAATCAAAGGGAGGCAGGCTGATTATAGTGACCGTAGGTCTCATGTCCACAATCGGAAATGTGTCCGGCTTTGCCTGCTTCTTCATGCAGCAGTAGCAGCAGGAGTAGGAGGAGGAGGAGGAGAAGGAAGTGTCATGATATTTCCTATACAGGAAAGCTGCTAGCAGTATCAGCAGCGCCAGGAGTGCCAAAGATGTTGTCGGGATCAGAATCACGTCCATGTCGCCTGAAGCAAACAAACAAACATTGTTCTTGTTGTTGCTTGCTTGTTCGTGCACATGTTGTATGCTATCATGTTCATTATCATGTTCTGTTCCAGTCTCTTATTACTTGTGGCAGCCAATATATTGTATAATCTACTTGTGTTTGAGCGCCTTGTATAAGCTTTAAGCTTGTTGTGCTCGTTCTCATTTGTTTATGTTGCTGCTTTACTATGTGTTACACAATAAACATTCGCTTAAACCAAACAAACAAATTATTTTAACCCTTTCACCGCCAAAGTTGCATTTTAGCAACTACAGTGATTTAAACACCAATGCCACTAAAAGGTCTCAATTTGGGGGTTCATTATCCAAAGACCCTATTGTGCTTAGTTTTGGGAAGTAAGGATATAGACCTTATTTTATATATGTCACAGAAGAATCCCCAACACTGCAGACGGTCTTTCTTCTCTACCCAGGTAAATTTAATGGACATTTTTTTTGCTGAAATATGGCTGGCGGTGAAAGGGTTAAAGAATTAAAAAAAAAAAAAAAAAATGGAGAACGAAAGAAGATAATTCAATAAAGGTCTAGAGGACAAGAACTTTCATTCAGATTGCTAGCAGAATAAAATCATCTTCATTGCTTAAAAGCTCGGGACTTTCCTGGTACTGAAGGTACCTCCAGGATCGTCTTTATATCTATTAATGTCCCATATGTGCCTGTTCGAGTGAGCCTTGAAGGCGTTGCTGCCTCTTGTTCTGAAGCTTTTCTTCAGCCAACAAATCAATAAATTAAGCAATATTAGAGCAAACAGCAAAATCGTCGACTACATGTAATTTGCTCAATGGGGCACCTTACATCAGTTGTGGGCAGAGCGAAAGCGGTGGAAGGATAGAGGTATCAGCCTTTCCATACATTGAACTTTATACAATGCAGTAGAAGATTGATACACTGGCCTCGCTGTCATTAGACCAATTAAACCAATAGAGAAACTTTCTTCCTGTGGGGATACCAGGGAGTCTTTCGTACAAATAGTTCCTCCCACCTTCTGGAAGTTCTGTCGTTTAATATGTCACTGTCTTTGACTCTGCCTTTTCCCTTTGCATACTGTCACCTACCATCTTTCTGCCTTGTCGGTCCATTCTCCTACATTTTCCCCCAAGACATCTTCCATAACGATTGTCTCCTTTGAGCTCCTCCGAAATCGGAATGTGTCGGCTGTATGCAGCGGGGAGACCAGTGAAAATTGAAAACCGAACACACATGTACCTTACCCGTTATGGCCTTATGACCACGGAACTCAGAAGACGAAGTAGAAGAAGGGAACTTTAACTTTTTCTAATATATAAGCTTACTTGTTCACCTTGGCTTAAAGGGCCACCCTGACGGATGAGTTTTTGTAAGAAACACGTCCAGATCACTACCAAAAAAAATCCCGCTTCAACCACAATGAGTGACCGTCACCCACCCCATGCAAAATGGCTACTCTCTCCGGCATCTCAGCTAAGGAGGAATCGCCGTTTTGACGGTTTAATTTCTAGGACACCAGAGCAAAGTGAGTGTTCCGATCCTTGAAAAGGCTGTCTTTCTGGTGATCTCGACGTGTTTCTTGCAAAAAAGCCCATCCGTCAGGGTGCACCTTTAAGGAAGGGGCTACACCAAAATGTTGTTATGCTCTGCGTAGTTATGCAGGGACTGCCTTTAGCCACGACAAGCTCCTAGCATAACACTGGCAGTATTTCTCCAAAATCCTCCGGAAGTCGGAGGAATGTGGCTGCCCACGTGGCGGGGTAATCAAAAACGGTCTCACGCACGTAACGTTCTCATTCCCTAGCTGGTGCATTATTACATTTTGTACCATCGTGTTCGAGTGTTTCGACTGTTGGCATGATCCCTGGAGTCGTTTAGCCAGGGTACGACGACAACGACTTACTGGTGTTCCCGTCACGCAGTCCCAGTGTAGCGTTGCTGTACTGTGTCGACTCTGTCGTGTTGAAAACGGGTGAAGACATCGTGACGCTCTTTTCTGAAACCGACGTGGAACCGTATATAGGGGAAGACGGGGTAAAAAGCGCATGGGCGGGTAAGAAGCCCACCCCAATTATCTCATGAAATGAAGCAAATTTTAGTCTCATTTTGCCCATGAGACGAGCGTTAATGTCTAGCATTCGTCTCATGGGCAAATTTGACTGAAATTGTCTTTATTTCATGAGATAATTGGGGTGGGCTTCTTACCCGCCCATGCGCTTTTTACCCCGTCTTCCCCTAACATTGTCATTAGGAATTCGGAAATAATTAAGGGGAGTAATTTCATGGCGTGTGGGAGTCATCTTGCCTAATTTCAATCGGTCAAACAGGGGGGAGTCACTCTACCTTTCAGCCGTCGTAGCCTATCGGCTCGTGTGTTTGTGCAGACATACAGCACTTTGAACACCGTGCGCCATTCTAAAAATGTATGTCATTCATATTATTTGTACGTCACATTTTGCAAGTTTTATCAGTTTGTGGCTACTGACCACCCCTAATTTTTCTATAAAAAAAAATGTTTGCAAGTCGCTGACTGGCATCCTGCGGTTTCAAGCTTCGACGCCATTGTTGCATTGTTGCTATGGCATTTTGACCGAGTAATGGAGGTAAGCAACTCTAATTTTTATGAAGTGCTCTCCCCTAGTTTTTGTTTCCGCGAAAATCGTCGATTGAAGAACTGATTTAATCCAACATAATTATTATAAAAGAATCTTCTTTTTTTTTTTTTTTTTAATTCCTCACTTGCGCGTGAACATATTCTTTGCTTACCTGAGACCGATTGGGAAGCTGAAAAGGGGGGAGGGGGTGGGGGAGTGAAAGACAAATTCCTCATTTTAGAAGAGACAAAGCAAAGCAACAGAATTTTAAAAAAAGAAAAAAAGAAGTAAAAAGAGGTCTGTCCAACTTTCTAGGAAAGCTAGATATTAATTGTATATTTCACTCTAAAAATAACGAAACAAATAGATTCTTCCTTCTTTTTCTTTCCTTCTTTTTTTTAACCTACTATGGCTCCCCCCACCTGCGTGCGCATCCAACGGAAGTGTCGCCATCTTAGTCAGATTTGTGTGTAAACAGCATCGATCAGGCATTTTTCAAACAAAGTTACTGACTAAGATGGCGGTCTCCCATAATAGGGGAAGACGGGGTAAAAAGCGCATGGGCGGGTAAGAAGCCCACCCCAATTATCTCATGAAATAAAGAAAATGTCAGTCAAATTTGTCCATGAGACGAATGCTAGACATTAACGCTCGTCTCATGGGCAAAATGAGACTGAAATTTGCTTCATTCATGAGATAATTGGGGTGGGCTTCTTACCCGCCCATGCGCTTTTTACCCCGTCTTCCCCTATGGCACGCTCCTTGTGGCCGGATATGACGACACGTGGGTACCAGCCATTGCTGGTTTTAGAAGGACAAAGGAGAGAACTCTGGAAAACAGGCTTGATCAATTTGTCAGGAAAACCAGTCTTTACATTTGACTTACTAGTACCCCAAACAAGAACAGAAACAAACTAACAAACAAACAATAATCCACAACAAATACACCTTTCGACCCTCCCTTAGTCTTAGCCAAACTTTCTTAGCTCAAAACAAAATAGAAAAGAAAAAAAGAAAAAGAGAACCAGGATACCACCACGTTCCAACCACCCCCCCCCCCACATACTAAAGATAAGGTCGATGATAAACTATAGATCTCGAAAAATAACCCTGATCGCTTCTCGGCCTTTTGGCTAAGACAGTGATTCAGGAACATAAATTTTTGTTTATACCCTGGTTGGTATGTTCAGCCCGTCGTACATGGCGAAAGCCGATACGCGACGTTAAACTGAACTTCCAGATCTGTATCGTTGAAAATTCGGGATTTTCCTGGTGTTGCACTGCCTCCGAGCATTGCCTCCAGGGTCGTTCCCACCATCTTTATATCTATGAATGTCCCCATATGTGTCTCTTTCAGACGGGAGGACGTTAAGCAAAATTTCACTCACAGATTGACATTTTCTTAAAGAAGCCCTAAACGAATGCTAATTTAGGGTTTAATGATAATATAAAAAAGACAGTAATGATTATTTTTGTTAGTAAAATAAAAATCGAAGGACGAAACGCAAGCATAAGCACAATATTTGTGTGCAGTAAGAAACAATACTACGTGGCTGCAGCTCTTGTGTATGTTAAAATGAAATTGTCTCTATAACAATATTTGACATAATGAAACAACACCACCTAACTAACAACACCAAACTAAAAAGTGGGTATACTGAAGTTAAGTATTGTATTATTTTATTATTTTTAAACGCAAAGAAATAAAAAAAATAACATGAACATACCTTGATAGTTTACAATTTAGCAAAAACGCTCAGCTAGTTGTTTTCTCAGTCTCTGGACAAACCGGTAACTTCAGACGAAGAGCGGGTGGTTTGCTTCGAAGTGGACAACCTGTGTTCGTGTAGCTTACTGACTGACTGACTGACTGAGAGGAGATTCGAACCACTGACCAACAAGGTAAAGAAAGAGCCTGACCACTGCAGAAAGACACAATGAGAAAATGGTCTCCAACGGAACCGGAACTGGACCAACATGATGGTGTGAGTTTCACTTCCGTAATAGGGGTCGCTGTACACAACGAGTGTCCAACGTTATGTAGGTCAAACTAGGGGATATTATTGTAACCCCCCACCATCACCACCACCACCTCCACCACCACAACCCGCTTCTCTCTCTCTCTCTCTCTCTCTCTCTCTCTCTCTCTCTCTCTCTCTCTCTCTCTCTCTCTTTCTCTCTCTCTCTCTCTTTGACAGATTGTAAGAATAGGCCTGGCCGAAACTGATCTCAATCCTTGCGTAATAAAGTTTTCAAGTGTCAAGTGTCTCTGTCTGTCTCTCTCTCATACAAGTGTAGGTAAGAATTGCTATGTAGGAATTTTATTCTTTGAAAGTTGGGAGAAAGAATGCTTGCTTCGAGTTTTCGCTTTGAAAGGTTCACGTTCATCCAACTGATTATATTAATTATTTATTTATGTGGTTGCTCTGTATTACTGTGACACACACACACACACACACACACACACACACACACACACACACACACACACTGTCACACACGCACACACACACACACACACACTCTCTCTCTCTCTCTCTCTCTCTCTCTCTCTCTCTCTCTCTCTCTCTCTCTCTCTCTCCATTTCAGTCACTGTCTCATTCACACATGTTTACATGGCTTGAAATCCATTACAATTCGTCACGCTTCAGTTCACTTTGGAGGGTGTTTCAACTGGACTTCTGCCTGAGGCCACTGGCCACAGCTAACTTCATTGGTCAATGTTTCTTTCTTTGTGGTGACGTGTACAAACGCTGGGTAGAATATCCATTCTCTGCTAAAAAATAGATTGCCTGAAAATTGACCCCTCATTTTGGACAGCCAAGGGATTTCTGAATCGGATATGTTTCAAAAGCGCGTATAAACCCATGATACGAAAGCGCGGAGGGTGACCTACCAGAAAACGAGTGTGGAGCACGGGAGACACGAGAAATGCAACCCGGTCAGCTGTTCTTGACAAAAATCAGCAATGATTATACAGGCTAGTTTGTCACAATGGAACTTATCAATGGTGTGACACACCACATAAACATGTCACAATCTCTCTCTCTCTCTCTCTCTCTCTCTCTCTCTCTCTCTCTCTCTCTCTCCAAAGATATTTCGAAACTTTGTCCATCATGAAACAAATTAGAAGATGAACTACGTGCATTCTATGATTATTCAATGATTGACGAGTTGAGACGTAAATACTTGTACAGACATAATTATTATAAGTCCCTTGGTTTTTTCTGGGTTGCTGTGACCCACATACGAATTTCCCCATATTCAAATAGGGCATTTGCCACGTGAGGGTGACCTTGAATTTCACGGAGTTGAATTTAGAGAGTTGAATCACAAAGGTTAGCGTAACTCGGTCAGAACGAGTGCGGGCAAATTAGTAGTCTAGTACTCTTTAAAATGAAAGATCCACCCGATCACGTGTCAAAATCACGGGATTCACGTGTTTTCCCTAGCTCTTATAACTGGAAATAAATCTTGTTTTCACCAAGTCAGACTCCCATATAAAGTACCCCAAATTGAAAGCGACAAGTCAGTTTAAAGAGCAGCCTCAATTTGAATATGGGGAAATTCGAATGCGGGTTACAGCGACCCAGAAAAAAACAAGGGATGTAACCGTGGCGCGTCACGGGGTCTTTAAAAGGCGCGGGAAGTACAAATCTGTGAGTGAGTGGCGCTTCATTCTGCCGCTGCCAGTTGTACTTGTGTGTTGTATTTGCCAGCTGCCATACTGTACATTCGATGCATCGCAGTTCGCCAAATTACACTTCGCCAAACCAAATCTAGCCTAATCACATCTCGCCTAATAACACCTGGTCTAATCATTATGGAGTCTCCATCATATGTAATACTTCGCCTAAAATGTCCAAACCTAGGGTTAGGGTTAGGGTTAGGGAGTGTCATTCTGTATGCGTTGTAGGTAGGAAGGCTGGGGTGCAATGTTATCAGTTCTCCGTTATCTTGAACAGACTCTTGAAGCACGTCGTTGTCTATCCTGTGCAGATCGTGGTGTCTGTGGTTAGGGTCAGGTGTCTATGGTTGCTGGGTGACTCAATGCTTCATGTGAGCAAACGATGTCATAACCCATGTTGAGGCTGATTAGGCGAGTCGTGCTAATGTTTGTAGGCGGAGTTTTACGCTCGGGTTTTTCGTGACATCGGGAAGTTAATGCCGGCACGGAAGGTCGAGATCAAAGGATTAGGCGAAGTGTAGTTAGGCGAAGTGAGACGCACCCTGTGCATTACAATGGTAAAAGTAGGCCACATACTCCCATCAGAGTCTAGTGGGTTTCTTCGGTCCAGGTCGGCTCCTACTACCCAGAGTGAGTGTGCTGTGGGCTCAATGGGAAGGCTGGGGTTGTAGTGCACGCGCACTATAACTTCACTTGCGCTCCAAGTGTCAAGTGTACTATCCGGGACAGAAAATATTAGTTAATGTTTTTACGGAAAAAGTGATATTTTCATTCTTCAAATCGCCTATAGGGACAGCACTTTTTCCGTCTAAGATCGTTCAGATAGTGTTTTGATACACACTCTCATAGTAGCGAGCTGCAAATTTGCACCAGCTGCAAATTTGCACGCGACAGGGCCACCACACAGTCGAGCTTCGTCCACTTTACGGATGTGTATCTGAGAGTGTTGCTCTAATTTCTTGACCAACACTGCAGGTGTCTGTTCCTCCCGGGCCTGGTTGACACCAGGATAAATGTGATAGGGAGCCCTGTCACGTTGTCTCAAAGCCTTAATAGATACAACAGAGAGAGAGAGAGAGAGAGAGAGAGAGAGAGAGAGAGAGAGAGAGAGAGAGAGAGAAAAGAGTGTGTAAGATGGAAAAAAGAAATAAATAAAGATGATGAAAAAAAAGAAGTTCGCCACTTCCGGAAGAGAGTGGTGATTCTTTAGAATCGTTTCAATTTGTTTATGTTGCTGCTTTGCTATGTGTTATTCAATAAGGATTCGTTTAAACCAAGGCTAGAAGGCTGTGCTACTCTTGGATAGATCGTAATAGATGTTGATTTGTGTTGTCCTCTCCACCATTGT
>CM065713.1:797633-857914 GCA_017654935.2 Phymorhynchus buccinoides
TTTTTCAACTACATGATAAAATTTTAAGTCTTTTTCTATATGCCACAGAAAGAATCCCCAATTACTCAACCCATTAAACAGATACAAAAATTACAAATACTCGTCTGTATTGTTAAAAATTCAGGACTTTATTGGTGTTGCACTGCCTCTGGGCATTGTTTCCAGGATCGTTCCCACCATCTTTACAATCTACCAATGTCCCATAATATGTGTCTGTTCCAAACCGAGAGGACATAAAACACCATTTTCATTCCACAATATCTGCAGATGGATTTCTGAAGCCGTGTTAGGGGAAGACTGGGTAAAACGCGCATGGGCGGGTAAGAAATCCACCCCAATTATCTCATGAAATGTATCAAATTTCCCCCCCCCCCTTTCTCATTTTGCCCATGAGACGAAGCGTTAATGTCTAGAGCATTCGTCTCATTGGGCACATTTGACTGCAATTTTCTTTTATTTCATGAGATAATTGGGGTGGTCTTCTTACCCGCCCCATGCGCTTTTTACCCCGTCTTCACCCTAAAATGTAATGGACATTTTTGTGGGCCTGAAATATGGCTGGCGTCGTGAAAGGGTTAAAAATGCTAAAAAGCTGGATGTGTAGACCAATCAACATGAACTTAAAATGTTGTTTATGACTATGCACTAATTAATGCGGGTGTGCATTGTCTTTAGCCATGGACAAGAGGATGAACAACAATCCCCCTGAAAAGACGAGGTGTGGCTGACCATGTGGCGGGATAATAACACAAAAACCGGTCACATGTATACGCAATGTCCTCATCCGTCGCTCATCGTTGCCAATCGCTATGCTACCGTCGGCCACGAGCTGCCACACTTCCGCTGTTGGGGATGATCCCTGGAGTCTTTTAGCCAGGGTACAAGCCAACAACATCAATTCATTGTCTCTCTGTCAATGTCTGCTCTCTCTCTCTCTCTCTCGCTAATCTCTCTCTCTCTCTCTCTTCTCTCTCTCTCGGTCTAGCCTCTATAATGGTCTCTCTCTCCCCCCTCTCTCTCTCTCCTCTCTCTCTATCCTCATATATCTCTAGATATATATGTTTTTGTCCTGTTCTATCTCTCTTCTATCTCTCCATCTCGCTATCTCTCTCTATCTCTCTACTCTCTCTCTCTCTCTCTGTTTGTCGGTTTCTCTCTCTCTCTCCGCTCATCTCTCGTCTCTCTCTCTCGTCTCTCTCTCTCTCTGTCTGATTCTCTCTCTCTCTCTCTCCTCTCTGTCTCTCTCACTCTCTCTCCTCTCTCTCTATCTCTCTCTCTCTCTCTCTCCTCCTCCTCTCTCTCTCAAACCTTTCAATGTTCAATGTTCTCCCTCTCACTCCCTTCCCCTCCCTCCACCCCCCCCCTCTCTCTACTCTCTCTCTCTCTCTCTCTCTCCCACCACCCTCTTAGCTGAGCCTTTCTTCTAAATGTGACCCATATAACCCAGCCCATCATTAGCAGTTGCAGATGCAAATGCTGCAGATGCTGCAGGCTGGAACGTCACATCATGGTGGTCGACTTCACCAGGATGATCCCAGCCCCCTACAACCACGCAATCGAACGGGGGCAAGTTGATGATGGTTACGGCGCAGGGTCTGTTGAGGTCTAAGATGGGAAACCTGTCAGTTTTCTTCTTCTTCTTTTTCTTCTGGCAGCAACAACAGCAGTATCTGTTGCAGCAGTGTTCAGACCCGTAGAAACCCGTTGTTTTGCTGCGATATCTGTGCACGAGGAAGGCTGTTATAGCTAAGACTGTCAGCAGCAGCAGCAACAGAGCACCAACGCTGCTCAACGCGTCGACTAGAAGGGTCTGCGTGTCGTTTGTGGAGTCACCTGCAATAATGAAAACAACAACAACAAAAACAATAGAGGTGGGTGGGAGAACCGGCTCTAAACATTCGCGGTTCGAAAAACCGGTTCGAGTTGCTGTGAACCGGTTTTTTAACTGCAAACTGAAAGTAGGTTTTTCTTAGAATGACGCATTCTGTACGAAAAACAACAACTGATTCTCAGTGCAGATTGGGTGTTTGTAAACCAAGAGTAGCTGTTCCTAGTTTCTGGTGGATGGCTTTGACTTTGACTGAGTGTTGAGTTGAGTGTGTGTATGTGTCATAAGTCATGTTTCTTAATTGTGAGTGTGTGTGTATGTGTGCGCGTGCATACGTGTATGTGTGTATGAATATTCTGACAAATAAATATGTGTTTGCATAGGTGAAACTAGTGATGCGAGTACTGGTAAAAAAAACAACGGTTCGGTAAAACCGGTTCGAAGAGGGAAAACCGGTTTAAAACCGTTCGGATTTTTGAACCGGTTCTCAATTCTACCCAAACAACAATAACAAGAGGCAAAGCCTTCAAGGCTCACTCGAACAGGCACATGCGGGACGACAACAACAAACCAAGCTTGAGGGAGGTGTCTAAAGTACAAGATTGCCAATAACATTTTATAAAGTACAATGAAACTATCGTTATTGGATACAACAACAAAAATAAAAGAAAGTGTCCGTGCCGAGAATCGAACCCAGAACAATTGGCATGACAGACAGGCACTCTACCAATGCCAATGAATGATCCAGTGTTGATGAGTTTCTTAACTCATGTTGCCTGTTGAATACTCTCTAACCCACTAATCTAAAATGTTATCTGTTTGCTATCTTTTTACAGTGTTGTTTTTAAGTATTTAATTATTCAAATCATTTATTGTTTGAAAGCTTGCATAGACAGACATTATATGTGTGCAAAGTTTAAAACAATGTATGCCTTCTATTTCCCGAGAAAATGCCAAAGTTAAAGTTTGGAGATTAGACCACGGACGCAACACACACACACACACGGGCACACACACGCACACGCACACACACACACACACACACACACCCGAAGCAACTATCATAGGTATAGACTCACTCGTTGTTAACTTCAACTTCGTTAACACGAGTGAGCCAAAACCGTTTCTTATTACTTAATCAAGAAAGAAAGGGAAAGAAGGAAGAATTTTAAAAAAATCGATAATTAATTAATTAATTCGAGTTGATACATTTTACTAGTATAATCTTGATAGATAAAATAAAATTGCAACGACAATTGCGTCAACAACAAACTTTTAGGGTTTATATTAAGGGGGGCAGGCCTACCCTGTGTGGGGGTCCGCAGGGTTCGGATCTACGGGTGGGGGGGGGGGGGGTGGGGGGGGGGGGGGTGGGGGGGGAGGGGGGGGGGGGGGGGGGGGGGGGGGGGAGAGAGCCTTCCGGGGGCTGTAGCCCCCACCCTTTTTCCATAAAAAACAACAACCCCGAAAAACAGTTCATGTCGCCGAGCGGCAGCTAAATTTCCTCGCGGGCTATATATACCTAGCAGTGCGGAAGCAGCATGATGTGTACTTAATGGTTCAAAACATGTTTCAATAGGGGTATGAACAGTAATGGCATTAGTCCTTTATTTCATGCCCAGATTGCACTATTTTGCTTCTCGGATGTACACATTTTCCAGGGGAGCATGCCCCTGGACCCCCTAGGGGTCTTGGTGCTTCACACCTTCGATGAATTAGCCCCCACCCCTTAAAAACTTAGGTCCGGCCCTGGACCGTCGCTAAATTCTTTTAGTCATAAAAATAAATCTATTCAAGGGATCTATATAAACGATCCCAAATTTAGCCTGAAAAAGTAAAACACGCCCCCCCCAAAAAAAACACCATACAAAAACTTATGTATTATATAATTATGTCACTACAAAATAAAAATTAAATGAAAAAAGACCCGGTGGTGTTACTAAGAATAGCTTATATAACTTTTCCACTCAAATGTATAAGAAAACAATCTGATTGCTTTGTACTTTGGTGGGCAAATAAATAAACAAATGGTTTGCACATGGAGGTACTAATATCTGGATTTTCACAAGGGGGAATGACATACACTGTATGTGGCACATTTCACATTTCAATAATTAACACATAAATTACATATGCCAAATGTATCAAAATAAAGAAAATTATGTAAAAAAACCCAAAAAACGATCATTTTCAAAACAGCTGTAACATAATCCAGATAACTGAGGTTTGTACAACTAAACTAAACTGTGTGCAACATTTCAAGCAATCTTCCAATCTTTATATGGTTTTTCAAATATGATTTTTTTTCTACTCAAAATGGCAAAAAGGCTTAATTTTCGCTAACTTTTTGATGCAAGAGATTTTGGCGTACCCCCCCCCCCCCCCCCCCCCCCCCCACCCCCCCCCCCCCCCCCCCACCCCCCACCCCCCCCCGCCTTTGCAATGCTAAAACGCCACAACATCCATGATACAAACAAGAAAAATTCAATTTCAATGGGGTGGGGTGGGGTGGGGCATTGAATTAATCTGCCACTCTCTTTGACTCTACCTTCTCCCTTTGCTTTCTATTATCTACTATCTTTCTGACTTATTGGCCCATTCTCCTGCCTTTTTTTTCTCTTCAAAAACATCTTCCAAGGGGTGTTTAACGCGCGCTAGAGTACCTTTATTTGCCAGTACGCGCGTACCCAACCAACGCGCAGACCTGTTAGTACTCTACAGATTGTCAATTAAACTCATGTACACAAAGAGTGTCCAACGTTATGTAGGTCAAACCATAGGCTACTCTTGTAAAGCCTCCCCCCCCCCCCCTCTCTCTCTCTCTGTCTCTGTTTACTGGGAAGAAAGTAGAGAAAAAACCCCTTGTAAGAATAGGATTATTCAGTTATAATTATCTTTTATTTATTCCAGTGTTGTCTACCTTGAAGGTTAAATATGATTGTTCACCCCTTGCCATAAGGGCGTTTGTTTGCTAATGGCAATACAACAGATTTGATTTGATTTGATATCTCTCTCTCTCTCTCTCTCCCTCTCTCTCTCTCTCTCTCTCTCTCTCTCTCTCTCTCTCTCTCTCTCTCTCTCTCTCTCTCTCTCTCTCTCTCTCTCTCTCTCTCTCTCTCAATCGGGCCCCGTAGTTAGATGTAGGAAGGGACTCCCTTTGTACGAAACACACCTCTTCTCCTTTCTCTACTACCCGGAACCCCTCTCGTTCTGAAAAGGGCACCAAGGCTATTACATGTAGATCGAACAAGGTGCTTCTTTTGAAAAGAAACACCCCCCTCCTCTCCCCCCTCTCTGTCTCTGTCTCCAGGGTGGGTATTCACGAGCGTGTCTTAGACAGTGAACATGAGGTAGTAGTATGTAAATTAGGCTAAGCAGCCAATCGTTTTGGGAGTTTAGTCTAATTTACATACTACTACCGTGTTGACTGTCTAAGACACATTCATGATTACAAGCCATGTAGAAGAGCTTCTGGGGATTGAGACAATAAAAAGGGCCTGGTTTTAAATGTAGGTCAAACTAGGGGCCCTGCCCTCCCCCCCCCCCCCCCTCTCTCTCTCTCTCTCTCTCTCTCTCTCTCTCTCTCTCTCTCTCTCTCTCTCTCTCCCCCCACGCATACAATGATACAGAACATACAGACACAATACAATGAATGAAAATCCGTTTAACGTCCTCCGGTCTGGAACAGACACATATGGGACATCGGTAGATATAAAGATGGTGGGAACGATCCTGGAGGCAATGCCTGGAGGCAGTGCAACACCAGGAAAGTCCCTGAATTTGTAACAATACAGATGTGTCTTTTCGGACACAATACAAGTAGGTAAAAGAAGGCCCCTCGTCACGCTCACGCTTCAACGAACCTCTGTAGAGAGTCACACTTTTCCTTACCTCCCTCCCTCCCTCCCTCCCTCCGCGCAGAGACACAGCTACACAAAGAAACGCGCACGCACACACACGCACACGCACGCGCACACACGCACGCACACGCACACGCACGCACACGCACGCACGCACACACACACACACACACACACACACACACACACACACACGTGACACTCTCTCTCTCTCTCTCTCTCTCTCAACTTCTCATCTTCATCTCTCCCCCCCTCCCCCCCTCTCTCCCCACCCACCCACCCCCTATTCACTGGACACTGGACACTGGAAAACTTGATTTGACAAGGATAAAGATGGTAGCAGAACACGCACACCTCCGAGTTTACCTGTACCCGTATTTCCCCTACTACTAATCCGTATATTGTTTTTACCTTCTTTCTTTTACTTATTGATTACTTCCGCGCGGAAGATCCGGATGTAGGACTACTGTGTACGTGCGCTAAGGGGAACCATTGATGTCTTAGAGCCTGTGTCATGAGAAATAAGTACCTACCGTGAAATAAGTACCCTTCAAAAGGTCACTAGAGCGTCGCCATCGTGAATATAGCGACGCCTAGAGCCATTCTTCTTCCATGTGATAAATAAGTCAACTATTATTTAAAATATTGATATTTAAGAGCTCAAGCTACACGGAAAGAACCAAGAAATAGAGCGGGAGGGTGTCAATCTACATTTTTGCTGAGAAATCGATATGCAAAGCCATGTCAATTCGTAGTTTTCGATTAAAAACAACCATCCGTGCAAACAAAAACAAATAATAATAAATATTATAAAAATATCCCTGACTATGAATGTTCTGTTCTTCCTGCATGCCACAAGACGCCTCTGAATGTATTCGTTAGGGGCGAATCTTTCCGAAACAGCAAACAAGTCGAATCATGAGGAAAAGAGTATTTATTTCATGGGTAAAATATTTTATGCAACACCGGCCGCAAGTTCCGTACAGAAACCCCATACGCTTATATCAGGCACGAGGCATCCTCCCACTGCCCCAACACGCAGGCGCGCGCGCGCACACACACACACACACACACACACACACATACACACACACACACACACACTCACACACACACACACACACACACACACACACACACACACACACACACACAGACAAGGGAGAGGGGGTTGGGGGTGAATGAAAATCCGTTTAGCGTCCTCCGGTCTGCATGGAACAGACACATATGGGAATAAATCTTGTTTTGAGCAATATAAATGCCCCCAAATTCAAACCGAAACATCATTTTTAAAGAGCAGCCTCAATTTGAAGTTGGGGACATTTGTAAGTGGGTCACAGCTACCCAGAAAAAAAAAACAAGGGACTATTAATCGTGGTGCGTCAGTGTGTCTTAACAACGCCTCATCATCACGTGATACGCCTAGCAAGCATGTGATAGGTCACATGATCAGCAGGACAAATCAAACTCATGATCAACATCCGGCTGCCTGCTAGAACTAGAAGTTGCGCCAGTCTTCCCGAGTACAAATTGTAGCTGAAAAATCACTGATTGTAACCGGAAAAAAAGGTAGGTAATCGAGAAACCATTTTACATGCTCTTGTTCTATCGACAGAAACGAGTAGTGTTTCTGTAAGTTTAAATAATGTTCGACCTGTCACCGCGTAAGTAAGTTTGACGAAGAACGAAAAGTTGGATTTCCGATTTGGTTCAATGATCTAGACTAGAAAAATCAGTAGGCGTTTTAGGCTACACATGAATGACTCGACGAAAGTGTAGACTAGTTAAGGTGTGTACTACTAGTTCGGCTAACCTCTTAACTTTGATAGTTTTCTTTTTCCTGTTCCACGAAAATAATCTTAATATACTTCTAACCCTCTTCCTTCTTTCACTGAAGTTTCGGTTTCACTCGCCACTCGGTCTACCTAAAAATAAAATACGAAAAACGAGCGAAAAAGAGCGAAAACGGGCGAAAACATAAGAGACTGAATCTGATTCAAAGGGATTACGCTGATCTTGGGTCATTACGTCAACTTTAACACCATGGACAGCATCTAGGGAACCTTTCTGCCAAGTTTCATTAAGATTTAATAGTATGGTACAATTGTGAGAAGTGGAAAAAAGTTCAGTCGGCGGAAGTAATGGCTAGCGGAAGCTGGTTTATAAAAAAAATGCAGATCGGAAATTACATCTAAATATGGATCAACAGTCGATTAAAGATAAAATCTATGCAAAATTTGGTAGGGTTTAGTCTTTAGACAAATTTAACATTTTGTGTTCTTGTTTAAGATCAAAAATGCACTTTCGCTTCTGTTTTCGCCTGTTTTCGTATTTTAGGCACACCCGTTTCACTCGGCATCCGCCATCATTATTTTGACAATTTTGATGCTATGTACGTTAGGTTAGGGGGGGGGGGGGGGGGGGGGGGTGTCGAACAGATGGATTATTTTTGCTGCCCAGGTGATCAGCAATTGGGTAGGGGAGGGAAGGGTTGGAGGACCAGGACGGAGGGAGTTGAGGTAGGACGGAGGGAGCTTTTACTTTTTTATTCCATAAAAAAAAGATGATGGCGGTTGTTCAAAGACAACAGCACTAAAATTCTAAAGGACCCTCTAAAAGAATGTGTAGGGGGTCCCAGGGATGCACTAGAAAAATTCTTTTTAGCATTCGCTATGCCACTGGGACCCACTATCCCGCCTCTAGGACCCTCTATGCTGTAAGTGAAGGAGTCCCCGGGACCCCTTGATTGGGAGTCCTGCCCAGATACTTTGTCTCCTCAACAGATTGTAGGGACTGGCCGTGGAGATGGTAGGGCTAGGAGCCAGCTTGTTTGCTCTTTTTCCTGGAGACAGGCAGAGCTTGGCACTTTTCTGGATGGAATTTCATCCTCCACTTTTTCTCCCAGTCGGCCACATGGTCCAAATGTTGCTGTGCAGAATTCTGTGGTCCTCCTGTGACTCCACAGTTTTGTGGTAGAGTGTAGAACTAGTGGCACAGTGGTAGCGTGTTCGCTTCGTGTCAAGTAAACTCGAGTTCGAACCTGGGTACAGGGAATTTTTTCTCTCACTTTTCACTAGGCCTTGCGGTCTGAATGTGGAGTCTTTTGGATGAGACGTTAAACCGAGGTTCCATGTGCCCATGCACTTAGCGCACGTTAAACCCAGTGGCAACGAAAAAGTTGTCATTTGGTCAAAATTTACCCCCCTCCCTTCCTCAT
Organism: Phymorhynchus buccinoides; assembly: GCA_017654935.2. Taxonomy (NCBI): domain Eukaryota; kingdom Metazoa; phylum Mollusca; class Gastropoda; order Neogastropoda; family Raphitomidae; genus Phymorhynchus; species Phymorhynchus buccinoides. The sequence continues at coordinate 806,539 of CM065713.1, forward strand.
CAGTCACACAAAAATTGCATGCACATTTTTTTAAAAATTTGGGTGGCGCGCCCCTGGCTGTGACGCGCTCTCCAGGTGGGAACAACCTGAATTTCACAGAGCCGCCTCTGTGACCTAACCTAACCTGACCTAACCATCAGCAAACAGCCTGGATGTTGAGGTCAGTCTTTCGAGCAAGTCGTTAAAGACCCACCACGTCACGCGTATCAAAATCACGGTTTTCACGTGTTTTCCCTGTTATACTTATAGCTGGTAAGAAGTATTAAGAAATCTTCCTAGTGTAAGAGGAAATGTGACACGTGACGTGGGGGGTCTTTAATGTAGAGCAGGAAGAGCGAAGGGCCCAACACTGATCCCTGTGGGACCCCTGACTCTACAGGGACTGTCAACAACCACCACTTGCTGTCTGTCTGAGAGGAAGTTCCGGATCCAGGCATTCCTACCCCCCCCCCTTTCAGGGCTCCCAAGGACCCCCATTTGGGGGTCTATGAAGTACTAAAATTCTAAAGGACTCTCTAAAAGAATGTGCAGGGGGTCCCAGGGTTGCACTAGAAAAGTTCTTTTTAGTAAATAAATATATTCACAATGCCACTGGGACCCTCTATCCCGACTCTAGGACCCTCTATGCTGTAAGTGAAGGAGTCCCTGGGACCCCTTGTTTTGTGAGACGATTGGGAGCCCTGCCCTTGTGAAAATATTTAACGAGTATTTAATACTGAAAAGGGGTTACTAATACCATTTTGTTGCAAAATATCTGATTTCTAAGCAAAATATCTGATTTCTAAGCAATGTTATACCAATACAGGAAATTATAGTTCACAAAAATACACAATGACCATAGATAGAGTCTAAAATTAACTCCTCTGAATTTCATCAAGTTGTTCTTTGAAGGAAGTTTGATGAAATTCAAGGGAGATCATTCTAAATTTACAACAAGTGGCATACAATTTATATTCCCATTTTTATTTTGTGTGTGTGTCTGAGGGGAAGTATGATTTATGTGTTGGTGTTGCTGGTAACTGGGGCTGGGACTACGTTTATAGGTGAACTTAAAGTTTTACGTCCTCTCGGTAAAGCCATACAGAACATTTCTGTGAATTTTAGATTTTTGGGGGAAAAGGGGGAAGGGGGAGAAGAAAAAGAGATTTTCTCAGAATATAGATATTTTTATTTTATAATTTATTTTTATTTTGAAAGTATGCAGGCATGGGAATTGTCCGCGAATTCGCGGATTTCCGCGAATTTTTTTGGGAAATTGTTACTAGATACTTCGTTTTTGTTACTAAATACTTCAGTTGGGGGGCTTTTCAGAGTTTTTTGTCTCTGACAATTCCCATGCCTGCTATGGTTTTATCTTGAATAAAGGTCAAGTGTTGATAGGGCGTTGCCCTTTTGTTTTATATGTTACAGGTGCCAAAGATGTGGTTTTATCTGGAATAAAGGTCAAGCGTTGATAGGGCGTTGCCCTCTTGTTTTATATGTAACAGGTGCCAAAGATGGAAAAGTCCAGTTTCTCAGCCGCATTACTGCGACTAGGACTACCGTTGCTCGGTGCACTATCACTGACAGCAGCTCTGGCGCTGCCCACTGCCCCTGCGGCAGATGAAATCCTGTCCCTGCCAGGACTGAAGACCCAGCCCTCCTTCAAACAGTACTCGGGATACCTGCAGGCCTCTGGCTCCAAGAAACTGCACTACTGGTAAGAATGACATGTTGACTATTGTGACTCTACCCCAGGTTTGTGGCGTCTGAGAACAACCCCAAAGCCCTTGGAATGGAGGTGGGGGTTTGAGTTTAATACGTTGTCATGTCATTTACCATGTTGAATATTGTTAGGTTAGGTTAGGTACATTATAGTCACAGAGGCGTCTCCCACCTGGAGAGATCGTTGCAGCCAGAGGCGCGCCACCCAATTTTTGAAAAAAAAATTTGCATGCGATTTTTTTGTGTGACTGATGAGGAAGGAAAAGGGGTGTGTGGTAAATTTTGACCAAATGACAAACTTTTTCGTTGCCACTGGGTTTAACGTGTGCTAAGTGCATGAGCACACGGGGGGACCTTGGTTTATCGTCTCATCCAAAAGACTCCACGTTCAGAGCGCAAGGCCTAGTGCAAAATGAGAGGAACAAATCCCCTGTACCCAGGTTCGAACTCGGGTTTACTTGACACGAAGTGAACGCGCTGCCACTGTGCCACGCTTTAAACTATTATGACTCTACCCCTAGGTTTGTGGAGTCTCAGAACAACCCCAAAACAGACCCCTTGGTGTTGTGGATGAACGGGGGACCCGGCTGCAGCTCTGACCTGGGCATGCTGACTGAACACGGCCCGTTCCGCGTTCAGGACGATGGGACCACCCTCCTCTACAACCCCTTCAGCTGGAACTTGGTGAGAACGAAACATACCTCTTTTGTGTAGAAGGGATTGAAATAACGTATTCTTCTTCTTCTTCTTCTTCTTCTTCTTCTTCTTCTGCGGCCATAATGGGTAAGGAATGTATGTGTCCGGTTTTCAGTTCTCACTGGTCTCCCCGCTGCTGCGTACAGCCGACACATTCCGATTTCGGAGGAGCTCAAAGGACAAAAATTATTTGGAAGAAAGGCAGGAGAATGGGCCAATAAGTCAGAAAGATAGTAGATGATAGAAAGCAGAGGGAAAAGGCAGAGTCAAAGAGAGTGGCAGAATAGACAAGCACATAACTTCCAGAAGGTGGGATAACTATTTTTACAAAAGATCCCCCGGTATTCCCACGGTGATGAAATAACATATAAATTTGATTCTCTGACCTGGGCCTGGCTTGCTGACTGAACACGGCCTGTTGAACCGCGTTCAGAACGACGGGACCACCCTCCTCTACAACCCCTTTAGCTGGAACCTGGTGAGAGCGAACAGACCTCTTTTGTGTAGAAGGGATTGGAATAACGTATACACAGAGCTGATTCTAGGGCGTGGGATTGGTACAATCCCCCCAAAATCTGTTCCTTCCCGCAATAATCGGGTCTAAACGCGGGCCAACGCCCGCATATTTGCAGAACTGCCTGCACTTTTTACCGATGCTGGAATTCCTTCGTCGTCTGCTAAATCTGTCATCTTCACAAACCGAAAGCATCGAGCAGGAATGAATGATTTCTCGACATTTCATTGGTTCCTTTACAATGTTAGTGTAATTCAACCAATCGCATTCATCTCGTTTTACCGACAAGAAGTTGCGAGAGTCCTACCCGCCATGTTGAATTTTCTTCAAAATGAAGTGGACAACGACGCTCTTCGACTTTGATTTTTGTGGCGGCAAAGTAAAAAAAAAAAGAAATCCTCTGCCAAACGAGTGTGCAGAAGATGTTGCAGAAACAGCTACTGCATCGAACAGTCTCGGAGAAGCAGCCCGAAGATGACGTCACTATGGCGAGGGAACACCGGTTCCAAGACGAGTGGCTGAAGAAGTGGCCATGGCTAGCGAAGATTGAATCGGCCGCCTCCTCCCCCCCCCTTCCCCTCGTATCCATTGGACCTGTCCCCTGTCCCCCTTTTTTCATTCTTAGAGGGGGAACACCCCCACTTTTTTAAAATCATAGAATCAGCTCTGATACATTTGATTCTCTGACCTGGACCTGCTGACTGAACACAGCCCTTTGAACCGCGTTCAGGACGACGGGACCACCCTCCTCCACAACCCGTTCAGCTGGAGCCTGGTAAGAATGAGCACACCTCTTCAGAGCTGATTCTAGGGCGCGGGATTGGTACAATCCCTGCCAAAATATGTTCGGGAGCGTGCCTGATTTACTCGTTTCAGTTTGCCCATGCCATGGGCAAAAGTAAAACATTCTCTCAATCCTGAAATGACACCTTTCAATGTTCTCCGAGTCTTCCCACCACTTTTAAAAATAATATTTTCCTATGAATGTGTGTGTTGGTGTGTACAGGTTGGGTGGTCATGGTGTTAGAATTGCCTATCCCCCCCCCCCCCCCCCCCCCCCCCCGTGGGGATACCGGGGGTGTCTTTCGTACAAATAGTTCCCCCACCTTCTGGAAGTTCTGTGCTTGTAACTTCCTCTAATCCATCACTCTCTTTGACTCTGCCTTTTCCCTTTGCTTTCTGTCATCTGCTATCTTTCTGTCTCACTGGTCCATTCTCCTGCCCTCTTTTCTATATAAATTCTTACAAAGATTTCTCCAGCCAAAGTCGGACATGCTGGGCCTAACTTTTTCTTAGTTAGGCGCATAACAGCAGCATGACGCATCTACGCTCATATGACAGGAAACTGTCTGAGCGAACGAAGAAGAAGAAGAAGAATTGCATATAGATCTTATCATCTTGCTTTAATCTGCCATCAGTTTTGGGCAGAAAATGTTTGATTTTATAAGACCGTGGTTCCGGACGACGAGATGGACGATCCTGAAGACGCTTTCTATCAGCTTTTTTTTTCCAATCCTGAGTTCAGCAGCGTGCCTGAACACTACTTTCACCCACACTGTCCACTTCCAACCATTTTCTTTGATTAAAAAACAAACAAACAACCAAAAACAAAAGTGAAATTTGCGTCTTTTTATTTTCAGGTGGCGAACATGCTTTACTTGGAAGCCCCAGCGGGTGTTGGCTATTCCTACTCTGACGACGGAAACTACACTACAGATGATAACCTGGTGTGTACATTTGTGTGTGTGTGTTGTGTGTGTGTGTGTGTGTGTTGGCTATTCCTACTCTGATGACAGAAACTATACTATATATCATAACCTGGTGTGTACATTTGTGTGTGTGTTGTTGTTGCTGGTGTGTGTGTGTGTGTACGTGTGTGTGCGCGCGCATGTGTGTGTGTACATGTGTGTACGTTTGTGTGTGTGTGTGTGTGTGTGTTGACTGTGTGTGTGTGACTGAGTATATGTGTGTGTGCATGCGCACAACAGAAGATAATCCAGTGTACAATGTGTGTGTGTTTGCCTGTATTCCTGCATGCATGCATTGTGCGTTTACGCGCTCCATACATGGATGCTCCTGCTTTCAGGATGTCCTGAAATGCAGGATTTTTTAACTGCCTGGAGCCGGCGTCGCCGGATTATGAGAATTTGAAAATCAACAAATTTCCTATTTATAAACATTTTGTCGGTTTCCTGCATGTGTAGAATATAAAACAAATGAATACAGATCAATATTTACATGCCTTTATACCAGGAACTTTATATTTTTAGGATTGTTTGTCAAGTTGTTAACTGGGCAGCCCCTGGACCCCTGCCTTGCAGGATTATTGAAATTTCTCAGGAGCCCCCATGTATATATATATCTTTGTTGTCTGTTTGCGTAAGAACGTATTGAAAGCGTTATGCAATTATTATGATTATTGTGACTGGCCTTCTGTCTCCTTCCACATTGGAAGGGTATTGCTGTTGTTCATACACTGATACAGTCAAACCTCTGTTATAAGACCCTCCGTTAACTTACTCGAGACTGGCCAAATTATTTCCCCTTGTTCTGTGGGGACTGGGCATTTGACTAGGTTCGTAAAATAATCACCAAAACCAAGTTATGAAGAGTTAGGCATCACTATTTTCAGAAAAGATTAGCAGCACCATGCACTAAACGATCGTAAAATATCAGATTCCTTAACTTCGTCGTTCGTCTCCTATTGAAGAAAACAGCTAACACGTAGAAAGAAGGAAAATTTCACATTCCGATCTTTGACCCCCCTCTACAACCAAAGCTGAATGTAAACTATGCAATGATTGGTTGATTTCAAGAGAGGCAAGGTCAAAGCAAACTGAAAATAGGTTATGACTTTGCACCGGAAAGCTGGTTACACGCCAGAAATCAAAACCTCTTGAAAACTCTTATGAGCCGGAGCCGTGCCATTCGTCATTAACGGTTGTGCGAGCCATGAGCCGGATCCGGCTCATTCGTCCCGAAAAGACCTTTCATTTAAGACTAATTTTTTTGGGCAAGGATGTTGTTGTTGTTGTCTTGCCCTGGCTTAAAGACTCCAGGGATCATCCCAACAGCCTAAGCACTTGATCACTATGGCACAAACAGCACCAGCTAGGGATGAGAACATTACGTGTGTGACCGTTTTTGATTACCGCGCCATGTTGGCAGCCACACTCCGACTTCGGAGGATTTTAGACTGATGGTGTTATGCTAGGAGCTTGTCATGGCTTAAGACAATCCCCGCACAACCATGCAGAACATAACAACATTTTGATGTAGCCTTGGTGTTCTAGCTTATGTCGACTGGTCTGAGGAAGTTACAAGCACGGAACTTCCAGAAAGTGGGGGAACAATTTATGCAAAAGCCCCCCCCCCGCCGGTTTCCCCCACACGGGAAGAGACTTGAGGAGAGGGCTGGGTCGTCCAGCTCCCCGAATGGAGGCACGAGGCATCCACCCACTGTGGTGTTTCCAGTTGGTCACCCATGCAAGTAGTGACCCTGGGCCAACGTTGCTAAACTTCGGTGATCGAGACGAGAACCGCTATTTTCAACGCGGTATGGCCGTTGGCGATTGGCGCACATCATCATCATCATCATCATCATCATCATCGTCATCATCGTCATTACAGTGGAACCTCCCCTATAAGACCTTGAAAAATCATCAAAAATGAGGTCTTATAGGGAGGGGTCTTATAAGGGAGGTAATTTTAATACTTACAAAGAAGGGCAATGTCTCAGAGAAGTAGGTCTTATATGGGAGGGAGTCTTATAATGGGAGATCTTATAAGGGAGGTTACACTGTATATTATTGATATATTATCAGGGCTCCCAGGGACCCCCATTTGGGGGTCTATGAAGTACTAGAATTCTGAGGGACCCTCTAAAATAATGTGCAGGGGGTCCCAGGGATGCGCTATGAACATTCTTTTTAGCAATCGCAATGTCATTCGGACCCTCTATCCCGCCTCTAGGACCCTCTATATACTGTAAGTAAAGGAGTCCCTGGGACCCCTTGTTTTGCGGGAAGATTGGGAGCCCTGAGGACCCTCTATACTGTAAGTGAAGGAGTCCCTGGGACCCCTTGTTTTGCGGGACAATTGGGAGCCCTGGACCCTCTACGCTGTAAGTGAAGGAGTCCCTGGGACCCCTTGTTTTGCGGGACGATTGGGAGCCCTGAGGACCCTCTATGCTGTAAGTGAAGGAGTCCCTGGGACCCTTTGTTTTGCGGGACGATTGGGAGCCCTGAGGACCCTCTATACTGTAAGTGAAGGAGTCCCTGGGACCCCTTGTTTTGCAGGACGATTGGGAGCCCTGTATTATTACATTTTGTGATTGCCAGGTTGCCCATGACAACTACCTGGCCCTCAAGGACTTCCTGAAGAAGTTCCCCGCCTTCGCCGACAACCCGTTTTTCGTCACTGGGGAGAGCTACGGAGGCGTCTACGTGCCCACCCTCAGCAGTCTGGTGGTCGATGACAGCGACATCAACTTTGTGGTAAGGGATAGACTTTTTTTTTGTTTTTGTTTTTGTTTTTTGTTGCTGCTGTCCCATCTTCTGTGGCACAACTACAGTGGCGTTGCTCCCACGCCGCTCATTCCGAATCCCAATTCACAGCCACACCCCGGCTTGTTCAGGTCGCAGAATCCGAGGCCAGCAGTCCAAGGGGAGCGAATCTATGTTAGAAATAGTCTTCTTCTTTTTCTTATTCCTGTTCTTCTTTTCCTTTGTATTCTGAGTAGTCTTTTTTTGTTTTTTTGTTGTTGTCTGTCTGTCCCATCTTCTGGGCTGTACAGTGACGTTGCTCCCACGCCGCTCATTCCGAGTCCCAATTCACAGCCACACCCCGGCTTGTTCAGGTCTGTTCAGGTCGCAGAATCCAAGACCAGCTGTCCAAGGGGAGCGAATCTATGTTAGGAATAGACTTCTTCTTTTCCTTTGTATGGCTCCCCCCCCCCACCTGCGTGCGCATCTCGACCCTTCCAACAGAAGTGTCGCCATCTTAGTCAGATTTGTGTGTAAACAGCATCGATCTGGCATTTTTCAAACAAAGTTACTGACTAAGATGGCGGTCTCCCATAATATGGCGCTCCTTGTGGCCGGATATGACGACACGTGGGTACCAGCCATTCTTAGAACTTTGTCTTTTTTGTTGTTGTTGTTGTTGTCTGTCTGTCCCATCTTCTGGGCCAGTACAGTGGCGTTGCTCCCACGCCGCTCATTCCGAGTCCCAATTCGCAGCCACACCTCTTGGTAGTCAGTCCAAGGCCATAATTTGGTAAGGAACATGCGATCAGTCTTCAGTTTCTAAATTTTCCTTGTTGGTTTAAGCACATCTTTATTCATTTGAAAACATGATGATGATGATAACAATGAAGATGTCAGACATGATGATGTGACGACATCTCCATTCTTCTTCTTCTTCTTCTTCTTCTTCGATCACTCAGACAGTTTCCTGTCAATTATGAGCGCAGATGTGTCATGCTGCTGTTATGCGCCTAACTAAGAAATAGTTAGGCCCAGCCAAGTTGGACTTCGGCTGTTGTAGGAAATGTTTTTGAAAGCGTTTCATGAAAAATGGCAGGAGAATGGACCAGGTAAGGCAGAAAGATAGTAGATGACAGTAAGCAAAGGGAAAAGGCAGAGTCAAAGAGAGTGACAGATTAGAGGAAGTTACAAGCACAGAACTTCCAGAAGGTGGGGGAACTATTTATACAAAAGACCCCCCGGTATCCCCACGGGGGAAGACATCTCCATTGAAGCGTTTCTTTTTTTGTCAACTCTTCAGGGCTTTGCGGTGGATAACGGTCCATTCAGCTACAGACCTAATTGATGACGATACTGACAATAACCACGATGATGATGATGATGACGATGATTTTTTTACAATGGCTTGGAGTCAAAACAGACTGTCTTTAGATAGTCCATTGACGTGTTATTGAACATATTGTGAAAACTAATAACTTGTTTCAAAAAGAGACTGCAGAAATATAAAAAGCATAATCCCCGTTTTACATTAATTGCAGTCTTTTTTAATAGAAGTTCTTAGTTTTTGCAATAACATCAATAATAAGTCAATGGACTATCTAAAGATGACTCTAAGCCATTGTATGTCAGATGTGACGACATCTCCATTGAAGTGTTTCTTTTTTTGTCAGCTCTTCAGGGACGGTATTCATGTCGAGATAGCATGAGACTTAGCATGATGCTAACTTAGAAGCTCTTCCAATGTCCTATAGGATTTAATAGGACTTTTGGAAGAGCTTCTAAGTTAGCATCATGCTAAGTCTCATGCTATCTCGACATGAATACCGTCCCTGGGCTTTGCGGTGGGCAACGGTCCATTCAGCTACAGACCTACTATTAGTCAGCCTAGCTCGCCAAATTGATCACCAGGTGGCAGCCAACTCAATAGGGACTTATCTCGTGATATCCTTTAGTTGGGGGTAGAGAAAGAGAGAGAGAGGGGGAGGCACTCCTCTTTCCCACCCCTCTCTCTCTTTATCCCCAACTAAGGATATAGAGAGGATTAGCCCCACTCGAGCGTTATGCCACCTGGCGGTCAAAACAGCCAGCTAAGCCGCTCATTGATGACAATGCTAACAATAACCATGATGATGATGACAATGAAGATGTCTGATGTGATGACATATCCCTCGAAGCGTTTCTTTTTTGTCAACTCTTCCGGGCTTTGCGGTGGGCAATGGTTCGTTCAGCTACAGACCTAATTGATGACGATACTGACAATAACCATGATGATGATGATGATGTCAGATGTGACGACATCTCCATTGAAGCGTTTCTTTTTTTGTCAACTCTTCCGGGCTTTGCGGTGGGCAATGGTTCGTTCAGCTACAGACCTAATTGATGACGATACTGACAATAACCATGATGATGATGATGATGTCAGATGTGACGACATATCCCTCGAAGCGTTTCTTTTTTGTCAACTCTTCCGGGCTTTGCGGTGGGCAATGGTTCGTTCAGCTACAGACCTAATTGATGACGATACTGACAATAACCATGATGATGATGATGATGTCAGATGTGACGACATCTCCATTGAAGCGTTTCTTTTTTGTCAACTCTTCAGGGCTTTGCGGTTGGCAATGGTCTGTCCAACTACGACCTGAACGACGATTCCCTTATCTATTTCGCCTACTACCATGGACTGATCGGAGAACAGTGAGTGTTTCCAGTTTAGAGTTTGTATCTCACATGTTTTTAACTTTATTTATTTATTGATTTTCTTCAACATTTACGTTTTTGTTAAGTGCCGAAGGGCTGGGACTAAAGAGTGATGTTATTTTGGCTATGATGTATGATCCATTTTTAGCCCCCACCACCACCACCACTACCCTGAAACAGGGTTCATAGGGGCCTTACCAGTCCTTATAAGTCTTGACCAATTGAAATCTCCAAGTAAGGCCTTACAAGTGCTTACATTCACTTCAAGGTCCTTACAAGTCCTGACAGCTGCCCAAAACTGCCCAGAGCAGCAAGACCATACTCAAAATAGATCACAGAAGCAGCACTTTTATACTTGAGAAACATCGCTCAGAACCTACTCCACCTTACCCCCCTCCCCCACCTTCCCGTTTCAACTGACCGCTTAGCAGACGAACGATGCACCGCAAGTTGTCAAGAGAAATTGGACTGAAATCTCGTTCTTTATCCTGGTGTCGTTTTGCGAGAAAACATGTATATCTGTGTCAGCCATAGTTTTTGTATCTGCTTAGACATTGTTCACAATGCTGGGAAAGTGTTCCTTTCAAGATCGTTGGCTAAAAGATGGAGATTATCCTTAGGCCTACAGGTCCTTACAAGGTCCTTACTTGGGAATAGCTGAAAGCCCTGGGAACCCTGTGAAATTTTCTCATCGAACATTTTTACTGAGAAGCAATATTCTGCCAATTTTCAAAAAAAAAAAGGGATAGGATTAGGATCAGCCTAGGATTGTTGTTTTCATTAAACTCAAAGGAAGCAGACCTTTTGAGATTGAGGGTCATAAACGTCAGGGAAAGTTCCAATTTTTGACTTATGAGATTGAGGGTCAGTTCCAATTTTTGAGATTGAGGGTCATAAACGTCAGGGAAAGTTCCAATTTTTTTTTTTGGGGGACCTGAACTCTAGTATTACTGGAAGTAAAACACAGTGTTCTCTTGTTTTCTCAGGCTGTGGAAGCAGTTGATCAGCACGTGTTGCCATGGTAACTCTTCCGAATGCCGCTTTTCCCAGGCCTCGCAAACCAGCGCCCAGTGCAGCGACAACGTGAGTGAGGGGGGGGTGGGGGGGGGGGGGGGGGGGGGGAAGGGAAATGAGGGAAAGCATACCTGTTTACCCATAAGATTTCACCATATTTTGTACACCTACTTGACACAAAATATGGTACATGGGACAAAAATATGATGAAATGGTTAAAAATTATATCATTTAGAAACTATATCATTTAGAACGTTGCCTGATTCAGGAAACGGGTACGCTCTGTGTGTGCGTGTGTGTTTTAAATTTAAGTGGATGATACTTTTGACACAGTATTTCAACAAGTTATAAAAATTATGCATATTTACGCTCCGTTGTGTGGAAAATTTCCTGTTGGAGTACCAGACCTGCCTACTGCTACGATTTGGCCGTAGCAGCTACGAAAAATAAAGCTTTGCTACGGAGCTACGGCAACCTTAACGTTGCTACGGAAAAAAAAAATTGCCGCCGCATTTTATTTTTGCTTATGCCGTTCCCGGTCTTGTCGGTTTCTAAGAGCAGACGCCGTGTCGCGCGCGATAACCTAGGCACTTCCGTTTTTATCAAAGTGACTGCGCATGCGTTCTTATTATTTTCTCTGAAAAAAATGGCGGACTCCAGCAGCAGTAGCGATTCGGGAGATGTTTCAAACGAAGAAAAACGAACCCAAACCAGAAAACGAAAATCATCTGGCACACCATCTTGTTCTAAGAAAAAACATCGGCCTGACACACAAGTTTTTAAAATAGCTTACACGGAGGAGTGGCCTTGCATCGTCAGAAGTTGACTCGGTGCGAACCATGCTCGCTGCAGTGCAACCTCTGCCATGCGGACTTCTCTGTGAATCATGGCGGTAGAGATGATTGCCGTCAACACGTTCAATCGGCGAAGCATATTAAGCAGTGCGTTTCGGCTCAGGAAGAGAACAAATCGATTGCCGTCGTTTGTGGATGCTACGAAAAAATTTGCCATGCTACTGAAAATTGATGGCTGGGCTACTGATTGGGAAAATTCCAAGTAGGCAGGTCTGATGTATGCGAAAAGGTGGTTGGAAATTTTTTTGGGGGAATGTTATGCCCCCCCCCCCCTCCCACCCCCCCCCCCCGTCAACAAAACATCGGACATTAGGTGAAAATCCGGGTGGAAGGATTTTTCTCGGCTGAAAAGAATCCCATTCTTTGATTGTTGAAAGATGTTTGTGCTGGAAAAACAAATTTTGGGGAACGTCCACCTCAACAACATCAGGTGAAAATCCAGGTGGAAGGATTCCTCGGACGAAATTTTTTCCTCTTTTTTTTATCTTCATCCACTTTCATGCCTGTTCATCATATGGTTATCCAGATAGCGGCGTGAGTGTCGTTCTGAAGATTGTTTAGACAGAACTAGGCACAATGCAACCTCCTTTGTTTGAGTCAATCTCGTGTTTTCGATCTATTTAAAAAACAAGCGCGAAATCGCAATAGTTTGTGGCACGCGGTCTATTTTTAGCACTCCAATCATGAGTCACCTCCCCTGGCTTTTCAATAATTTTAATCTGTAAACCAGAATGTTATCTCTGCACCATTTCGTAACTTTGTATATCTTTTGGAAAACATTTAAAACTATGTATCCTACTTATACTCATCGAAAGAAGCACCGCATACTCGTCGTGTCTGTTGCAGTGTCTGTATTACGTATGTTTATTATTTTGTATGCTTTAAAATACATCATTTTAAAGAGCGTCCTCAATTTGAAGTGCAGCCTCGATTTGAAGTGCGACAATTTTGTCAATATGTGCGACAATTTTGGACCGACCGACAGACAGACAGACAAAGTGAGTTATAGGTTTGTGGCTTGAGCCACAAACAAAAATTTGTTTTATCATTTTGTATGCGCCTTAGAATACTTCATTACTTGTGTATGTTTAAATTCGCGTTTTTAGTGATATTCAAGGGATTCGCCCTATAATTAGAATCGCCTTGTTGTCCATAAAATATGGTATATGTTTTTAAATTCAAGTGAACAAGGTTGTCAGCCTGGTGTGGGGTGGGGGCCTGAACATCTACAACTTGCACGGGTCGTGTGTGGAGAGCTTTGTTATACTTGTAGACTAACGTAGTAACGTTGGGGGAGTTTGCCTACATGGCTTGATTAACATTTGTTGTTTTTTTCCTCTCTTTAGGTGAACAAGGTTGTCGGCCTGGTGTGGAGCGGAGATCTGAACATCTACAACTTGCACGGGTCGTGTGTGGAGAGCTTTGTTATACTTATAGACTAACGTAGTAACGTTGGGGGAGTTTGCCTACATGGCTTGATTAACGTTTGTTGTTTTTTTCCTCTCTTTAGGTGAACAAGGTTGTCGGCCTAGTGTGGAGCGGAGATCTGAACATCTACAACTTGCACGGGTCGTGTGTGGAGAGCTTTGTTATACTTATAGACTAACGTCGTAACGTTTGGGGAGTTTGCCTACATGGCTTGATTAACGTTTGTTGTTTTTTTCCTCTCTTTAGGTGAACAAGGTTGTCGGCCTAGTGTGGAGCGGAGATCTGAACATCTACAACTTGCACGGGTCGTGTGTGGAGAGCTTTGTTATACTTATAGACTAACGTCGTAACGTTTGGGGAGTTTGCCTACATGGCTTGATTAACATTTGTTTGTTGTTTTTTTCTTCTCTTTAGGTGAACAAGTTTGTCAGCCTGGTGTGGTGGGGTGGGGGCCTGAACGTCTACAACTTGTACGGGCCGTGTGTGGAGAGCTACTTTGTTATACTTATAGACTTAGAGTTGGGGGAGTTTGCCTACATGGCTTGATTGTTTGTTTGTTTGTTTTTCTTCTCATTAGGTGAACAAAGTTGTCAGCCTGGTGTATGGCGGGGGTCTGAACATCTACAACTTGTACGGGCCGTGCGTGAAGAGTTCCGCTCTGACCGGCACCGACGCTATGCTGACCACTGCCAACTTTGGCTGGGCCTTCGCCAAGTCTCCCTACGTCATGAAGGAAAGGAAGGTGGGTGGGGGTGTCTTTCTTCTTTATGTGTGTATGTGCGCGCCGCGCATACATACTGTAGGCATGGGAATGTTTAGCTTTTCCGCGAGTTTCTGCTGTTTTGGATGGTCCAAGAGTGGCAGGTTTTTTTTAGAAAAGAAAAAAAAACCGAACCCAACTGCAGACCTGTTTACCTTTACGATTTTGACGTAATTTTTACGAAGCAAAAGCCAAATTAGGATAATTACGGCAACGGAAAAAAAAAAAGACCCCCCCCCACAACAGTTGTGTCGGTAAGCAATGCTTTTGAAACAATGCGATGAAAAGTCATTCCGGTTCCCAGCATACAACGTGCGTCAATTTCTTTTAATTCTGTTTGAAGATGGCGTCATAGCGACTGCGCGGTGAGAGTTCTAGGTCAGATGATCCAAAATCTGATGGAAAGACACCAAAGAAAAGGCAAATACATGGTTTAAAAAATGTTTTAACGGTCTCCCAGTGCACTATTGCTTGCATATAATTGTGTAATTACAAATAGTTTTCCTGTTAATCAGGTTTTGTGAAGAAAAAGAAATCGGTCATGCGTTGGATTAGTTGTTTTTTCTTCAGAATGACTATTTTTTGTTTGAGGAATTACAAATTTGCAAAATAGGGGTAAGCAGGTCTGCAACTGAGTAAACATATATTTTCTTCTTCTTTTGCGATCCCAGATCATGCTTAGTAAGCATGTATCAAGCGTATTTGAAAATGAAGTTAGCGCTTCATTGCTCTGCTTAGCCGACCCATCACTGTTATTGTCTGTGTACTTTTTTCTTTAACCCTCTCATAATTGCAGAGTAATGAAGCGCTAACTTCATTTTCATGTTTACTCAGTTGCAGAAAAAACAACTAATCCAACGCATGACCGATTTCTTTTTCAAATCCGCCCAAATGTTTTTCCTTCTCTGGCTCGCGTAAACGCCAATTGCGCCCGCTGAACGCCAGGTCTAGTACGTTCACTTTCACTTTCTCCCTACCCACAATGCAATATACTAAGTTAGTTCTTCCTGTTCCTGACTCTCGCTGGTCCGTTTTTGGTCTTTACAGCAAGGGAAAGCACCCAATAGTCTTTTTGAACTGATTTTTCGAAGTGACCCCAAATGTTTTTCTTCTTTCCACGTGACGTGTGCAGTATTGACTCGGCGTGTTGCTCGGAGCGCCATTACGGATTTTTTCTTCTAATTCATGGTTTTTTGTGTGACATTGTGTTAGCTTTCGAATGAAAATATCATCATTGCGCGGGAGTTTTTCGCCTAGCCGGCTGAATCATTTACTCTCGTCATTATTCTTTTGTTGGTGTGTTTCCAGTAGTGCTTGAGTTGTTGTTTTGTGTCTGTGTGTTCGTGATGAACTGCACATTATTTTGGGCTGTTTTCTGTGCCTCTCTGCCTCCGGACATGAGAGTAATTTGGTTTATTTTCTTGACGAGACTGGTTGGCTTGTTGGATTCTCCAAGCCAGCCATGTTTCCAGCACCGGCCAAACAACGCCATGCCTTTGCCTACCATCCTTTTTCTTCAGTCTCCCTCTTCCTTCCCTCTGCCTGACCACTACACGCACGCAACACACGTGCGTGCGCCACCACTCTGCCAGCTCCCCTCTCCCCCACTGCAGTACAGCCGCAATGCGTTACTGGCTGTACAACCTTCGACCCCTGACTCTGCCCTTGTTGCCACGCTACGTCATCTGCATATAGGGATTAATCTTCCACGCACGTGAGGCTGCAGAGGAGGAAAAAGGAAGCAACGGAAGATTTCTGTCGTCTGCTCAATTCCTCGCCCTCCCCCTTCACCTACCAAACGGATGAGTATTTCTAACTTACTTACTGTTCCCGTTGCTTCGCCTACAAAAGATGCTAATTTTATTGTTGCCCAGTTTAACCCCCGTTCCGTTGGCGTCTCACAGAAACGTTCTTCTATTAATTATTTCATTGTAGAGAACGATGTTGATATTTTCTGCATCACTGAATCCTGGCTTCTGCCTTCGGGTGATGAAGCTAAATGCGCTGATCTCTCTCCCCCTGGCTACAAAACCATCTCCTATCCTCGCTCTTCACGTGGCGGAGGCATTGCCTATGTCGTGCGTGAAAAACTGTGCCTCCATCTCACCTCTACCTCCCTCTTCCCCTTTCCACACTCCTCCTTTGAACTGGCCCAGCTCTCCGTTACTCTCCGTCAGCACTGCCTACAGCTTTTCTGCCTCTACCGCCCCCCTCCCAACAAGAAAAACAAACTTTCGGACTCCCTCTTCCTCGACGAGTTTCCCTCTTTGCTGGAGCACTGCAACACTATCAGCGGTGTTCCAATCATCATGGGCGACTTCAACATTCATGTTGATGTTCCCACTGACCCCCTCACCCTCCGCTTCACCGCACTGCTGGATGACTTCGACCTGCACCAGGCTGTGACCTTCCCCACCCACCAGAAAGGTCACACCCTTGACCTGGTTATCGTCAGGCGTGACGACGAAGACGTCCTGCGGTCCACTGCTCCTGACTCCTTCCTGGACTTTTCTGACCATCTCTGTGTTCTTTCCTGCCTCCGTTTATCTCGCCCTTCATGCCCTCCTGTGTATGCTGAGACCAGGAAGATCTCCTCCATCGACATCACTGCCTTCATGTCTGACCTCAGGGCCAGACTTGACTCATTTCTACAGCCTTCTGCCGACCAGCTCCACCACCTCCTGACCAGTCTACTCGACCTCCACGCCCCTGTCATCCGTCGCAAGATCTCCAGTAGGCCTCCATCACCGTGGTATGCTTCTGTGGCACCTGAGGTGACTCAGGGTAAACAAGAACGCCGCCGTGCAGAGCGCCAGTGGGTTAAGACTGGACTTGAAATTCACAAACAGATTTTTCGAGCCATGAACAAAATTGTGTCTGACATTATAGATAAGGCCAAATGCTCTTGTTTGAATGCCCAAATTCTCGCTTGTACCACTTCACGTCAATTGTTTAGTTTAGCCAACTCCCTCCTTGGTAAACCAAAGTCCACACCTCTACCTTCTTCTATCCCTGTGTCTGAACTCCCTCAACGTTTCTCTGATTTCTTTCACAGCAAGATAGCCACCATCCGCCACAATCTTGATTCTCAATCTGCTCCACCATCAACTGACTCTGTCCCTGATCCCTCCTTTTCTGGCAGTATGTGGTCTGAGTTCCGTTCTGTTTCCACTGATGAGGTTAAGAAGATTTTGACCCGAACTCAGACTAAAACCTGTGAACTAGACCCTCTACCTTCATCTCTCTTCTCCCAGTGTCTTGATGATCTCCTTCCTTACTTTACATCCATCATCAATGAATCTCTATGTTCAGGCCGCTTTCCAACTCATTTCAAATCTGCAGTTGTCAAACCTCTCTTAAAGAAGCCTAGTCTTGATCCTGAAAATCTAAAGAACTACCGGCCTGTCTCTAATCTTTCATTCCTTTCTAAGCTTACGGAAAAGGTGGTTCTTAAACAGCTGTCTGACCATCTTCAGGTAAATGATCTCTACTATCCAAACCAGTCTGCTTATCGAGCAGGTCACAGTACTGAGACAGCCCTCTTAAAGATAACGAACGACCTGCTCACTGCCTTGGATGAAAACAAGGTTTCTCTTCTCTCTCTCCTTGATCTTTCTGCAGCGTTTGACACTATCGACCACTCCATCCTCATTTCTAGACTTCACACCTCCTTTGGTCTATCTGGGGCTGTTCTTTCCTGGTTTTCTTCCTACCTCTCTGATCGCACACAGAAAGTTGTTGTCAATGGTTCTTCATCTCTTCCAAAAGGTCTTCAGTTCGGTGTGCCCCAAGGTTCAGTCTTAGGCCCTATCCTTTTTGTTCTTTATACCCAACCTCTCTCCGCCATCATCAACCAGCATTCTATTCTACATCATAGCTTTTCTGATGACAATCAACTGTACATTTCTGCCCACCTGAGTCAATTAGATCAAATGATTTCTTCTTCTAAGTTGTGCATCTCTGCTGTTAAAACATGGATGTTTTACAACAAACTGCAACTGAATGCTGATAAGACAGAGATGATTCTTGTAGCCTCTAACCACACAATTAAAACTCAGGTTCTCCCAGGTTCTGTAGACATTGATGGCACTGAGATCAAGCTATCGGCATCCGTCCGCAATCTAGGTGTTACTTTGGACCAAACCCTTTCTTTCAAACAGCATGTTTCCAATGTTTGCAAGGCTTGCTATCTAGAACTTCGAAGAATTAGTTCCATCCGCCGTTTCCTCTCTCAGGATGCCCTGAAGACTCTAGTATGTGCTTTTGTCCTGTCTCGCCTTGACTACTGTAACTCACTTCTTGCTGGCTGTCCATCAATTCTCATCTCTAAGCTCCAACGGGTCCAGAATAATGCTGCTCGTCTCATTTCTCGCTCCCCTAGGTACGATCACATCACTCCGGTTCTTCGTTCCCTACATTGGCTCCCAGTTCAATCACGTATTGACTACAAAATTCTCCTCCTTGCCTTCAAGTCACTGAATGATCAAGCTCCCCTGTATCTCTCTGATCTTCTTCATCTCTATGTCCCAGCTCGCCAACTACGTTCGTCTTCTGATTCTCGTCTCCTTTCCATTCCCTCCATCCGTCTCAAATCTGCTGGCCAACGTTCTTTTTCTTGTCAAGCACCATCTCTGTGGAATTCTCTGCCTTCTCCTCTCCGACACTCCAACTCAGTCTCCTCATTCAAAACCTCTCTTAAAACCCATCTTTTTCCTGCTGCGCCCTAAATATTTGATCAGTTGTCTATCGTTGTGTGCACGTGAGGGAAGATTGATTTAAGAGGTTTGTGCTGTGTTTTGTGTGTGCGTGTGTGTGTGTGTGTGTGTGTGTGTGTGTGTGTGTGTGTGTGTGTGTGTGTGTGTGTGTGTGTGTGTGTGTGTGTGTGTGTTGTGTGTGTGTGTGTGTGTGTGTGAGCATGAATGTGTGCTTGTGTGTATTTTGGTTTTGTGTTGGTTGTGTGTGCACGCATGTGTGTGTGTGTGTTTGTGTGCGTGTCTGTGTGTCTGTCTGCGTGCGTACGTTGTGTGTGAGGGTGTTTGTGTATGTGTGTTGGTGTATGTGGTCAGTCCATGCGGCTCAGTTGCTGTGGCTTACCGAATGGGGTATGAATGAGTTGGCGTCAATAATTGTGTGTTTATGTGTGTGTGTGTGTGCGTGTGCGTGCGTGTGCGTGCGTGTGTGTGTGCGTGTGTGTGTGCGTGTGTGTGTGCGTGTGTGTGCGTGTGCGTGCGTGCGTGTGTGTTAAAGAGAGAGAGAGAGAGTTGCTTTGCATATGCGCTGTTGGTGGTTGGTGTCACTCTTGAATCTTGTTTTTTGTTATCTGTTGATGAATAATTGATTGTAAAGCGCTTTGGGCTCATCTGAGGTAAAGCGCTATATAAATGTACTGTTATTATTATTATTATTATTATTGCTATTCAATATGCATCTTTTAGAAATTAAATGTGAGTTCGACTTTATTCTGGGTGATTTTTTTAGATAAAAGATTTGGTGTGACGTTCAGAGTTACTCCCCTTCTCTTATGCAATAGGATCGATTCTCGGTTCGATTGATCGGGAGTCATTGGGTTAACCCAATGACTCCCAACCATTCGAACTGGGAATCGATCCCAGTTCCCGAGAGATGGGAATTAACTCCGAACGTCACACCAAATATTTTCATTAAAAAAATCACCCAGAATAAAGTCTAACTCACATTTCATTTCTGAAAGATGCATATTGAATAGCAATGATGATATTATTATTCCAAAGCTAACACACTGTCACACAACAAACCATGAATTGGAATAAAACATTTGTAATGGCACTCCGAGCATCGCGCCGAGTCAATACTGCGTCACGTCACGTGGAAAGAAGAAACAAATTTGGGGTCATTTCGAAAAATCCGTTCAAAAAGACTAGTGGGTGCTTTCCCTTGCTGTAACTAAGAACCAAAAACGGACCAGCGAGAGTCAGGAACAGGAAGAACTAACTTAGTATATTGCATTGTGGGTAGGGAGAAAGTGAAAGTGAATGTACTAGACCTGGCGTTCAGCGGGCGCAATCGGCGCATACGGGCTGCATGAGTTGACAAAATTCGGTCGAATTTGGTGTCTGTGTCCTAGAGAGGGTTAAGAT
Organism: Phymorhynchus buccinoides; assembly: GCA_017654935.2. Classification (NCBI taxonomy): domain Eukaryota; kingdom Metazoa; phylum Mollusca; class Gastropoda; order Neogastropoda; family Raphitomidae; genus Phymorhynchus; species Phymorhynchus buccinoides. Next base: position 826,812 of record CM065713.1, read on the forward strand.
AGGGCTTTATATAAGTTTTCTTGTTGCCCTATCTAATGATCATTGTTGATTTTCATTTGTGACTTTGAGAAATAAAATGCTATTTAATCCAACTTGAGTAGGAATGACATCTTCTAAGTGAACGGAAAATGAACTAATTGTATCGGTTCTATTTCTAATGCTGATTTTAATTTTAAGGCTTAGATTACAAAAAAAGAAAAAGAAAAAAAAGCTTCATCTATGGGGAGCTGTGGTCCCCTGACACACGCTTTTCAGCTTTCATATCCTTAACCCTCTGGGCACGACGTAAAAGTTAAAAACGTAAGCGTAAAATTGAAGACTGCAGAAACGTCAACCGATACTTCTTATTTTCACTTTTCATCTCTCATACAAACATTTGACTGGGAAACCTATACACGTTTAGAAAGAAGAAAGCTTGAATTTTGCAATGAAAGTAAAGAAAACAACTTGCCTTGAATATGGTGACAGCAGTAATCCAGTAAAGCACTTTCACTGTGGCTGCAGCTAACCCCACCCCCACCCCATCCCGATGATGATCTGCTCGTGTCAGACATCACAAAACCATGCAGTCGAACCCTTTTCCTTCACTTCGAACCCTTTTCCTTCACTTTGCAACACGAATACAAGCCTAATTACCTTCCTAGTCTGCATCAGAGTAGCTATCGGCAACATACTCATCCTCATCCTCACAATCACTACTTTCATCACTCATTTTCACACAAACAAATGCAAACCGGTTGAAAAAATGGCTAGACTCAGACAGCAGGAAGTCGTACGAGTGCTACGAGTTTTCTGATTGGTTAGCTGTATTCGCTTATTCGATTGGCCAAAGTTCAGCGCGAAATATGAACTGAGCCGAACTGAGCCATGATCGTGGCCCATCGTGCTCGTCCCGGGGAGCCCCGATCGTGGCTCATCGTGCCCAGAGGGTTAACCCAACAGCGCCGACACTAACCAAATTGAAAAGTTTCCTTGACAAGTGACAAAGTTATAGATTCGCTCGATTTTGATGAGTGACCAAAATTAGCGCATGCTGAGCAACGCCTTACGGATGAAAAATAAAAACCAAAATGACGGGACGCTTGACCAGGCGTGGTAATCTTCAGATAATTCCCTGAATTCAGAGAAAAGTGAATGTAAAAAAGCAAATGTCAGAGGGTTTTTTAAGCTTGAGAGATGCCTTTTCCCCAATGTTTAACAGTTTTATATATTTGTCCTCGAAGAGGAATTGCCCCCAGATCACCATAAACGGTTCTTTACCCATTGAGACCACCATTAACCCTTTCACCGCCAACCATATTTCATCCAAAAATGTTCATTAAATGTACCTGGGTATAGAACAATATCTATCTGCAGTATTGTGGATTCTTCTGTGGATATATATAAAATAAGGTCTATCCTTACTTCCCAAAACTAAGGCAAAAGGGTCTTTGGATAATAGACCCCAATTTGATGCCTTTTAGTAACATAGAAGTTAAATCATTGTGGTGCTAAAATGCGACTTTGGCGTTGAAAGGGTTAAACAATGTTTCCTGAAACCCGCAAATATTTTCAGCGAAAAATGCTTTTCCTTCATTACCATGCCTTTTGACAGGCTTCACAGCCTATTTTTTAGTCCCTACACCTATACGTATACCTACATGAATAGAATATATACAAAATGCTAAATATAGAATTAAAAAAAAAAATTCTTGTTGTTCTTAACCCTTGGCAGTTGATGGAAGATGTGCGTCGTCGTACCAAGGGGGTTAATGGCGGCAGATTGTCGGTCTCGCCGCCCTGTATCGACGTGGCAGGGGCCATAACTTACATGAACAACGAGGAGGTGCGCAAAGCCCTGCACGTCCCTGGAGGTCTGCCCCAGTGGGCCCCTTGCAGGTCTGTGTGTGTGGGTGTGTTTGTGTGTTTGTCTCTGTGTGTGTATGTCTGTGTGTGTGTGTCTGTCTGTCTGTCTGTCTGTCTGTCTGTGTGTGTGATTGTGTTTTGTGTGTGTCTTTGTGTGTGTGTATGTGTGTGTGTCTTGTCTGTCTGTCTCTGTGTGTGTGTGTGTGTGTCTGTGCGTGTATGTGTGTCTGTCTGTGTGTGTGTGTGTGTCTGTCTCTGTGTGTGTCTGTCTGTCTGTGTCTGCGTGTGTGTGTGTGTGTGTGTCTGTCTGTCTGTCTGTGTGTGTGTGTGTCAGTCTGTCTCTGTGTGTGTGTGCGCATGTGTGTCTGTGTGTGCGTTTGTCTGTCTGTGTGTGTGTGTGTCTGTCTGTCTCTGTGTGTGTGTGTGTCTGTCTGTCTGTCTGTCTGTGTGTGTGTCTGTCTCTGTGTCTGTCTGTCTGTGTGTCCGTGTGTATGTAGATGTGTGGTTCTATACGTGCGTGCATGGATGGTACTTAGCCGCAAAACGTCGTCCATTTCAGAGGAATGTGGGCCGAGTTACCCTTTAGATAGACACCACCACCCCTCACGTTAACCACTCTCAGTCTCAAAGTCTTACTTTGTCCAGTTACAGTAGAACCTCCCTCATAATACCTTCAAAATTCATCCTTCCTCATCTTCTTCTGCTTTCCCAGGCCATATGGCTGTAATGGGTAAGGTACGTATGTGTCCGTTTTTCAGTTTTCACTGGTCTCCCCGCTGCGTACAGCCGACACATTCCGATTTCGGAGGAGCTCAATGGAGAAAAAAAATATTTGTAAGATTTTTTTGAAAAAAGGCAGGAGAATGGGCCAAAATGAGGTCGTATAAGGGAGGGGTCTTATAAGGGAGGTAATTTTGATACTTACAAATAAGGGCAATGTCTCAGAGAAGTAGGTCTTATGTGGGAGGGAGTCTTGTAATGGGAGGTCTTATAAGGGGGGTAATTTTGATACTTACAAAGAAGGGCAATGTCTCGGAGAAGTAGGTCTTATGTGGGAGGGAGTCTTAAGTTATAATGGGAGGTCTTATAAGGGAGGGGTCTTATAGGGAGGGGTCTTATAACTTATAAGGGAGGTTCCACTGTGTATGAAAATGATCCCAGGCTGATCCTAAGCCCTGCCCCTTTTCCCCAAAGAACAGTAGAATGTTGCTTTCTCTGTGGGTCTTTTGTATAAATAGTTCCCCCACCTTCTGGAAGTTCTGTGCTTGTAAATTCCTCTAATCTGTCACTCTCTTTGACTCTGCCTTTTCCTTTTGCTTACTGTCATCGTACTATCTTTCTAGCCTTACCCGGTCCATTCTCCTGCCTTTTTTTATGAAACACTTTCAAAAAGATTTCCTCCTCCATGGCCTCACTATTTCATATTTGCTTCACTCGAGCTTAGCCAAGGCGCAATATTAACTCATTCGCATCGCAACGATTTTGAAGTATTAATTATTTTTTTTAAAAATCCATCCATACACACATACATGATGCAAAACATACATAAACAAAAAGGAGAAATGAAAGAAGATTACAGGGTTTTTACTTCAGGTTTAGACATAGGGAAGTGGTAGATCAGACTTTTTTTTATATATGGCTAAGAGTCTGATTTGGCGTCGAGTGGCACCCTAGCCTCTTTTAATTGCTTCTTTAGCTTTAGTGTTTATTTTTTCATGCATTTTTGTATCACAGTAGACAGAGGAGTGTTTGAACATGAAAATAAAGTGCAACATACAAAGAAAATGTTTAGATTTGTTCTGAAAATAACAAAAAATGGAACGAAAGTGGCGTATTCTGACGTCATACAGCGTTACACATTTTGGGGTGGCTTTATTCAACTTCCGTTTTTCATCATTAAAAAGCCTTAGTTATATATGTCAGCTTATACAGTGTATATAGATAGATCCCCCCTTCAACTGTTCTGCTTTTGCATGGTGTACTTGCTGAGATAAAAAAAATCTGACCCTTTCTATTTTGTGGTCGAGCACGATACAGTTTCGCGACACCTTCATACTGACAATAAACAGTCCCTGCCACTTGTCGGCTGTCTTTAAACAGACCACTCCTTGGTGCTGAAACGATGCCCGACTGATAAGAGATCTGAATCAAACACTCTGGAGGGAAGAAGGGGCAAAGTTTATGGAGCAATTAAGCATTGTAGCCCCCAGGTCGGCACTTCGTGAAACCGAAAAAAAATTGGCGGGAATGGTGGTCGTTTTTTTCCCCATCCGACCTTGTATTTTTTTTCGTCTGGAATTAAAACAGTCGCGGTGGCATCTTATCTTACATTTCTGCACAAAAACCTATGGAGTACACGGACCACGGCGGAGAAAATGACGGAGGTAAGTGGTGACCGTTTTTGGCTGTGTGTTACGTGCTCGGCAGTAGTAAAAATAGGTTGAAACGGTTATGTTTTACTTTTTATTACATTAATTCATGTTTAATAACTTAAAACAATATTTGCTTATGTCTCATGCACACGTATTTGTACAAATTTGTTTTCAGGTCGTTCAGACAAGTGAATATATTATTCAAGTCAGTACTACATTACTTGATCTAAACAAAATGAGTATTTAGTAGATCTAATGCAAAGCTAGGTGCACCCAAAGACGTTTTGTGTTATTGTACTTCATTTAAGGATATTTTGCAACAGATTTAAATGAAAAATGTCTATTCTTTGCAGTGAAAATTGACTTAAAATTCGAGAACGTTATTTTCACCAACTGTTTTTCGTGTTGCGTAACGTACCTGTGCCATTTCATTTTTATCCGGAAAATCGGAACTTTAGTATTGGTTTGATAAACAGCTGAAGTTATAGCAACAGAAAAAAATGATCTATGTTTAATCTAGCGAGTTATCAAAGAACTTGGGTTACAACCCATGAGCGCATTACATTCACGTTGTCTGTCTCGTCAGAGTGGTGTATGGTAACGCACACGGAGTGATGCGTCTGAACTCATAGTTAGATTGTAACACTCAATCAATATTGTCTTTTAAAAGCATTCTTATGGTATGATAATGTCCACTTTTAATGTATAGAAGTTATTCTTTACAGAGGAAAGTTAGCGTCATGGGTACGTTATACTTCACTGTATGGCCGGAATGGTTTTGGTGTAAATAACGCTCTCAGTGGGCACAGCCACACGATGTAAGAAAAGAAACAGGGATTCTCCTCTTTGTTCTGCTAATGTTCCATTTTAATGATAGCATTACTCGAGAATGTAAAGGATTGCTCTCTGTAAGACAGTTCTATAGAGAGACAGAGAGCACGTTATTTTCACCAGTTGTGCGGAATTGTTGATGAATTAATGGTGATACTAACGCTCTCGGGGATAGAGTAACAACGAGTCAGTTTAGTTCACAGTCAATCACAACATGTGCTCGTAAGTATGTTGTTATCTCAATGAAAAGAAAGAGTTCGCTGCCATGCCTAGTCCAGTTTATTTTTGCTCTGGACTTTTGAAACTGAGAACGTGTACGTAACATTCTCGACAAGCATCATTTTGGATCGTCAGTGTAACGTACGAATCACCCCGTCCACAAAAATATAACGATTTGACACCCAAGTAAAACTAGTGTCTTTCTTCGAGACGATCGGCACAAGAACTTTTCAGCGAGTTCGAAACACCACCCTTGTGAATAGCAGTCTGAAAGTTGCGCGTATGTAACGTTCTCTCTCGTAGAACTGTTTTCTTTCATAGCAGGCAGTTATACACAAAAGTGCGCTGTTCTTTTGGCGTTCTTACAACGACTGAAACTGAATACGAATACAAAATTTAAATATGAACGTTCGAGAACATGTAAAATAAAGCACAAATAGCTATTTGAAAATAAATAGGTCAAGTATCATGTGAGTAGTGAAAACGGATAGGGCATGAAACGCAATCGCACAGCGTTAGCGCCGTTTCATACTGAGAAGCGGATACTGCGTTATGGCACGCGCGCCTTGAACACAAATTTGGTCTTGAACCCTAAGCGTGTACCGTTCTCCAAAGTTCAATCAGTCAAAACAGTTGCAAGTTTAAGCACTGGCTGCGGACTTCGCCCAGTTGTCATGACAACCGCGACAGAATTGGGATACTCTCTCTCTCTTTCTTTCTCACACACACACCTGTTTACCCGGGTCTTGCAAAGCTTTAATTTGGGAGGGGGGGGGGGGGGGGGGGGGGACTGATGATTTTTTTTTCGTTTTTCTTCACATTATCCAGTTAACAAGAAAACTTTCTCTCTCTCCCTCCCCCCCCCCCCCCCCCCCCCCCCCCCCCCCCCCCCCCCCCCCCCCCCCCCCCCCCCCCCCCCCCCCCCCCCCCCCCCCCCCCCCCCCCCCCTCCCCCCCCCCCCCTCTCTCTCTCTGTCTCTGTGTGTGTACAGTTATCAGAAGATGAATTGTTGGTGTTCATCATGTTTTCCTGAAGAAATATATGTTAAGATGTGTGTGTGTGCGTGCGTATGTGCATGTGTATATAAATGTATGTGTGTGTGTGTGTGTGTGTGTGTGTGTGTGTGTGAGAGAGAGAGAGAGAGAGAGAGAGAGAGAGAGAGAGAGAGAGTGAGAGAGAGAGAGAGAGACAGAGATAGACGAAATTGTATTTACCCAGGGTAGTGAGGTAAGCAAAATAGAGACTGAGAGAGAGACAGACAGCCCAAGAGACAGACAGACAGAGAGACAGAGATAGACAGAAAGGATAAGGGAGGGACAACTCCCAGTGGGTCAGCCCAAGGTAACACCTTTCAAGACAACAGACATCAGACTCAAGACAACCCCCAGACATCAGCCCAAGACAACCCCCAGACATCAGCCCAAGACATCAGCCCAAGACAACCCCCAGACATCAGACAACTCCCAAACATCAGCCCAAGACAACTCAGCCCAAGACAACTCCCAGACATCAGCCCAAGACAACCCCCAGACATCAGCCCAAGACAACCCCTTAGCATTCCAAGAAAATCTGAAACCATGGGACTTCGTGAAGGTGGATGTGCCAAAGGAAGGCGGAGCACCTCAATTCATGGCTCAGGTATGCATTTTATATTTTGGCATACTATAGTTTTCTGTTATTTAAGAAATTAATATTTAATTCTCATTTATAGTTTACACATCAAGTACATGTACAATAGTGATGCAACACATAACTGTACAGTTCATGGATAATTTCCAAATTCTAAGATGACATAATTATACCTATTCAGACCTTAATTCTTTCCCGACAAGCTTTGACTGTAGTATAGTACAAGGTACTTGTAGAATTGTAGCATTAATTTCAAATGTATGCAAACTTATACTTTCCATATGCTTTGTGAGCCATGTGTTGACATTATTTTATCTCTGTTCAAACATTTCAATCTGTTTCAGGTGACACAGAACACAGGGGGCATCGTCTGGGCAAAATACCTCCAGAAATGGGGCAGCAGCACCTGGAAGTTCTGTGACACTCAGGGTTACTCCAGGGAATACCAGATCCTTCCACAAGAAGTTGCCGGCAATATGGACACTGTGACCCTTCATGACGATGGCCGCAACCTATTTTATTCATTTTGACTTTGTTTGGTCATCATCAAGATAATGCCTAGAATGTTAAATGATGGTTTTGGCAGTGTTACTGCAATGCATGCTTTTGTTTATTAGTGTGAACCTGTTGGTTGCCATTGTGCAGCTGAGTAATCTCTGTAAACTATTATTTTTTGGTGAAGCGTAACATACTCAGAGCCACATTTGCATGTTTATTAAAAGTTTATGTTTATCTATATAAATTTTTCATAAGATTAAGATATATATATCCAGATCTGTAGATTAGCATATTGTAAATAATCACATCTGTTTAAGTACCATTTTGAGACCACACTAAAGTTTATGTAAACATTTCAACAATTTTGGTGAAGTGTAACTCGCTCATCTTTGTAAATATTTACTTTTTCCTTCACAACATGCTGCAAAGGAGGTGAAGATGAGAGTTAAATAATTTTCTTTTTCTGTATGCTTTTGGTTTTTAGTCCTAAACAAGTGAATTGGAAGTGTGCAGCAGAATAAAAAATGTGTAAAAGCTATTTTGGTGAAGCGTAACCTGCTCAGAGCCACATTTACATGTTTATTTCAAGTTTATGTTTATCTTTATAATTTTTTCATATAATCTATATCCAGATCTGTAGACTAGCATATTGTAAAAAAAAAACCCACCTGTTTAAGTACCATTTTGAGACTACACTAAAGTTTATGTAAACATTTCAACAATTTTGGTGAAGTGTAACTCGCTCATCTTTGTAAATATTTACTTTTCCATTCACAATATGCTGCAAAGGAGGTGAGGATGAGAGTTAAACAATTTTCTTTTTCTATATGCTTTTGGTTTCTAGTCCTAAACAAGTGAATTGGAAGTGTGCAGCAGAATAAAAACTGTTTAAAAGCTATTTTGGTGAAGCGTAACCTGCTCATAGCCCACTTTTCATGTTTATTTGCCTTTGCCTTTTAGCTCTGCAGCATATGCCTTAAATTGGGGCCCAGAATTCTTCATAGCTGTCCTGCATTATGTTTCCCATTCAATCCTTTGTGATTTGACCAATATCACTCTCATGAACTTCAAAATATTGTCTTAAACGGTGAAATGTAACCTGCTCAGCAAGAGCCATGAAACAGTGTCATTATGAAACATTAAATATACAGCTCATGATATTATAATTGATGTTTTTAACTGAACTATTGCAAAGCAACATTGTTGGTCCACAAATCAACATACTTTTAGGTATGATTCGTTGGAAAGTACTAGATCTTTTGATTACATTTTTACTATTTGATACATTTAGGCTTTGCCTTTATTCATGTCTTTTCTGAAAAAATGTGTTACATGCATAAAGCAGAATTATGTTTTCATTAAAAGTATACTTACTGGAGATTGTTACTATGTAGAAATTGTTTCTGTTCACTGCATGGCTCGTAAATAATTAAGGTTTAATTACATTTTGGTGTAACCGTAACCTGCTCAGTGTAATGAAGTTTGAAGTTCAATGAACAGTGATGGTATGTTTCTGGTATTTTTTGTGCAAGAACCTGAGCTCAGATACAAATAAAAGCAAAACAGTTAAGTGGTCATTGCTGTTTATTTTTCTAATGTATGAATGAAAACAATGTGTTACATGGTGAAGCGTAACATGCTCACTTAAATTTTATATAGTTAAATTGCTCTTAACACCAAACAGATATTGAACTTCTTTTGCATGCACTTAAATATGTCCCATGTAAAAGCAAATACATCTGGTGAGAAAAACAGAACACTTGAAAGATATTTATTTTAGGCCTTGGGTGTAACACAATTTGGACACCAAATCAGATTCTTGGCCATACGAGCAACGAAACTTTATCACAACAAAGACGAATCAAGTCACTGGTCGCTGAAAGCAAAGAGCAATCAATATCTTGCACTTGGAGATCTTGTATCTTCGATTTCAGTTACGCATGCGTGAAGCGTGCATGGTAAGAAATGGGATAAGATTGGATTGCAAGATAAATTCTTTCCCGTTGAGTGTCTGTCTCTACCTATGTCTGTCTCTCTGTCTCTCTAACGCTGCAGTCACATTCCACTTTCTCTTATCCTGCCCTCCCCCCCCCCCCCCTTAGTCTCTCCTCACACACACACACACACACACATACACCCACACGCGCGCGCGCGGCGCGCGCAGACACTGTCCCACCTCTCCCCCACTGAGCTAATTTGATCAGAAACAAGCTCTGGACTGGGAAAACAGGGTTATTTAATACCTAGCTGACATTTTGGGGATAAGGCAATTGGGTTATGTCAGCTTCTATGTCATATAGAAATGTACTCTTTGGCCTTGTGCGCATTAGATCCGCCATCCGCAAGTTCCCTAAGGAAACCGCATACAATGACGTAAGAACTAAGCTGATGGGATTACGCACGGGTTTCAGAGTCTAATGGGCACATTCTTTCATTTTTCTTCCACATTTTTTTCGGATTGCGCATGAGTTTCTGCGCGGAACTTGCGCGTATATGTGCACACAGCCTTAGATGCTGTGTAAATATTTATATGAATATATGTTGTGAGTGTCTCTGTATCTGTGTCTCTTTTTTTCTGTCTCACTTGTCAGGCTAGCCGACAAGACAGCTTTTCACTCGCTCTCCCCAAAATCGCCTGTTATCTGAAGAAAACCGTTTAACCATGCCAATAGAAGGATTGCCTCGGGTTTTAGAATGCATGCTGAACAATGTGCTACAAGATCATAAGGTGTACACTTCATGAGTAAGCAGTACAAGAAAGTCCTGAGGAAAGGGGTGATGTCAGAGAGAGAGAGAGGGAGAACACTGCTCAGACTGACTGCTCCAACTGACGACATGCCATACTGAAAATCAACACACTGCAGTGTATCGGCGTAAGGCTCCTTCACAGATGAGAAGAGACAAACAAAGAGCAGAAACAATCAGAAAGATTCAACAGCGAAAGGCAAGTTCTTCTTCTCCTTCTGCTTTGTTCATGCCTACCCCACCCAGCCTTGTCTATGGTGTTGATGATAACATAGAAACAGACGACAGTACATCTGCCTGTGGTGTGAATGTGCCTTCCACTGTGTTCATGCCTACCCCACCCAGCCTTGTCTAGGGTGTTGATAATAACATTGAAGCAGACGACAGTACATCTGCCTGTGGTGTGAATGTGCCCGCTTCCACTGTGTCAAAGTGTGCCATTAGTACGCAAGACCGAGAAACAGAACAAATCAACATGACACAGAACATTACGAAACAAGCAGTGACATTAGAACAAGAAAAAATTGATTATCAACACGGAATCAGACGACAACAGCGATGAAGAAACAAACAACACGGAGTTCAATGGCGCCAGTGGGCCAAGCAACGAACATGCTGACACCGCCCATCCCACTGCAGGTGAGAAATCTGAGAAACAACACACAAACTGTTTCCCCGGACAACCCGTGGCTACAGATACTTGAGGCCCTTCAGGAAAACACCAGGAAAATGAAGCGAGGTTTTCGTGAAACCTGGGGCAGAAGGACGGCAGCAGTGAACCTGGAACAGCCGTCAATGCAAATCTCGATTCATGACATTGAGAGTGACTCGTTTACAAGAACAATAATATTGTGTGATTATGCAGAGCTTAATCTAGAGCGCGGGATTGGTAAAATCCCCCAAAATGTTGTTCCTTCCCGCGATAATCGGCGCGGGGAGCGGGCCGAGTCCCGCACATTTGCAGAACGGCCCGCAGTTTTTACCGATCGATGCGGGAAGACCTTCGTCGAGCAGGAGTGAAGGATTTCTCGACATTTCATTGGTTCTTGACAAAATATTAGTGTTAATCAACCAATCGCGTTCTTCTCGTTCTACCGACAGGAAGTTGCGAGAGTTTCGGCCGCCATCTTGAATGTTTTTCAAAATGAAGCGGGCAGGGACCCTGTTTGATTTTGGATTTTCGCGGAGGCAAAGTCAAAACAAAAAAATCCTGTTCCAAGCGATTGTGAAGACCTCGAAGAAAAGATTTCTACATCTAAAACATCGGAAAAGAATGACAACAGTGGCAGTGCAAAGGAACATCGGTTCCAAAATGTCTGGTCGAAAAAGTGGCCGTGGCTGACAAAGAAAAGTTAAAGTCTGTGTACGAGGGTGGGGGAGGTACTGGTTCTTATGCATGTGATGTGGGGTTGGATAGGGGGGAGTGCCCCCCTTTTTTTGATATGATGGGGGGACTGCCCCCCTTTTTCAGAAATCCTAGATTAAGCTCTGTAGGTGTTAAATCACTGTGGTGCTGAAAATGCGACTTTGGCGGTGAAAGGGTTAAATCAGTGTTATGGAGAGTTTGATTCTGTCTGTCTGTCTGTTTGACTCTCAGGCCTCTCTCTCTCTCTCTCTCTCTCTCTCTCTCTCTCTCTCCATCTCTCTCGTCTCATCTCTCTCTCTCCTCTCTCTCTCTCTCTCGTCCTCTCTGTATGTGTATGTAAACTTGTGCAGTTTGCTTTATGTATGCTTTTTCTTGATTGTTGTTTTATTTTCAATATATGTTCAACAAAAGTCATTATGATAATATAAAGAAAAGAAAACATTAGTGTGAGCGATTAACACTTATGTTTCATTTTCAGTCAGTTATGTTTGTGTATTATGTTTAATGCAAATTGAGTGGAAAAAAAATGTTCAATAAAAAAAAAAATAGTGTTATGGAAATCATGTGTTTAAGCCACATTTGGTCTGCATCTTCTTATCTAGCTGATCATTTGTAGCTATCAAAACTGGTTTTGATAGCTTAATAGTTCAAGTTTTTATGGTACAGACAAGCCCCTATTTTACGACCTCTCTTTTAAGCGACCACCTCTCATTTGAGACGGGATTTGTTGGCACAGATGCATTTTACTATGTAAACGACTTCCTCTAAAACGCGACTTACGACCGCCATTTTGTTGGTTTTTATACGACCGTTGCTGTCGTCTGCATAGACTTCGAGCAAAGGGAAACAACCACGGTCAATGGCCTGAAAGCGGAGTCGCTTCCCTTGTTGTAGAAAAGTAGATGCTGAGAGCGTAGGAAAAGCACGAAAACCATCTGACTTTGAAAAAGAAAACCACTGACCTTCGACGAGAGTGGAGGTGATTAAAAGAAGTCTCGCAAAGTGAAACTGTAATATCGATTGCAACGAATCCTATGGAGTTGGAAAGACCCAAATCCAGTTTTTATATGTCATTGTATGTGTGCATGAAAAAGAGAGTATGAACTGTGCTGAACTTTTTGCTTTCTACGGCTGTCGCAGTGAAAACCTCCGGTATACTGACCCCATCCAATTTACGACCGATTTTTTCCTGACATTTTTTGGAAGTGCAGTTAAAATAGAGGTTTGTCTGTAGTAGCATTTTTGGGTTTCTTTTAGAAACGGGTGTTGGTGTACAACGGCGATGTGGACATGGCCTGTAACTTCCTGGGAGACGAATGGTTCACTGACCGCCTGGGTTTACCCGTGAGTACCGTGACTTCCATTGTATGCCTGTCTTGTCTTGTCCAACACGTCCCCGTGTAAAAATAGGTTCCCCCACTTTTTTGGAAGATTGTCTTGCTTGTAAACTTCCTCGTAATATCTGCCACTTACTCTTTGGACTCTGCCCTTTTCCCCCTTAGCTTTCTATCATCTGTAGTCATTTCTGACAATGGCCCTCTTCCCGATTTCTCCCTGCCTTGTTTCTTTCTTTATTTTTTTCAACAAATTAGTCCTATGCAATTTTTTCAGCTTTGAGCTCCTCTGAAATCGTTACTGTGTCGGCTGTAAACCGCAGGCCGGGGAGAAGACCAATGAAAATTGAAACCCAGACACATATGAACCTTACCCATTGTGGCCATATGGCCTGTGAACACAGAGGAAGAAGAAGAAGGTCCTGTCCATTCACAGACAACATTCCCTGACTTTAATGGTGGCTACCTACATTGTGTAGAGTGGAACACAGGTGGTAGCACATTTGCCCTTCGTTGACGAGTAAACCTGAGTTTGACTTCTGGACAGAGATTTTTTGTTTTTTTTTTTCCTCTCACTTTGCACTAGCCGTTGTATGAGTTCTGATCAACGTGGATGTCCTTTCGGGATGAGACCGAATAACCTGAGGTCCTGTGTACCCATGCATTCGCACTCCCCATACGTTAAAACATTCCGCATTGGTCAACTAAGAAAGTTGTCCATTCATTTGGTCGAAAAGCAAAATTAACAAACCCCCAACCCCCCCCCTTACGCGACCCCCACCCGTCAACCTTCCCCCGCCCGGCCTTCCCCTCCGAACATGACCCCCCCCGGTAACACCTTTGCCTTCGCTCATCCATCACGATTCTACAAAAATTGCAATCACTGAAATCAATTGTGGCATTTTGCAAATTTTACATTATTTTTTCTTTAAATGTTGGCCTCGCGCGCTCTTCAAGTTCCTCGGCTGGTTTGGTGCAGGCAGCAGAAAAGGCGACGTGCAGTGTCTATCTACTCCCGTAGTTGTATTTAGGGTATTGCTCCTCTGCCTGTTTGCTGGCGGGTGACAGTGTAACAGACGCTTATACGCGACTTTGGAATCATCTCTACAGTGTTCGCGGCCGGTTATCGTGGTGAGTCAAACATGACTGAACTCAGTATTCGTTTTTTGGATGTTTCTTCCCGAGGCCTTCGGTCTGTACATTAAGTGGGGGGGCCGGTTTTCCAAGGCTGGTTTACTGCTAGTGGGCATTTCCAGCGAACCCCTTGCCTACCGGGGCGAGGGAAACGTCCGCCTGCAGAGACGATTCGACTACGACTGTGTGTCTCCTGCCCGTGTATGACGACACCAACATGCCCGGTATGGAGCAGGTCGCCCGGTGGTCCTGAAGACGGCCTTTGGGAGAGGGGTTAGCAGCCAGCAGCCTTGGACAAGAGCTTCTTCTTCTTCTTTCTTCTTCGATCGTTCAGACAGTTTCCTGTCAATTAGGAGCGCAGATGTGTCATTGCCATGCTGGCCATTATGCGCCTAACTAAGAAATAGGCCCAGCAAGTCCGACTTCGATGGAGGAAATGTTTTTGGAAATGTGTTTTGTGAAAAAAAGGCAGTAGAATGGACCGGTAAGCGCAGAAAGATGAGTAGATGACAGCAAGCAAAATAATTGAAAAGGCAAGAGTCAAAGAGAGTGACAGATTAGAGGAAGTTACAAGCACAGAACTTTCCAGAAGGTGGGGGAACTATTTATACAAAAGACCCTATCACGGTATCCCCACGGGTGGGGGGGGTGGCCGGGGACAAGAACTGAAATGCGGTGAGTTGAGATCGGCAACCTTGATCTGGCTAAGGGCGGCGTCTCACTATGCTTTAACAATCTCTGCCCCGCGACAACGATCTTATGCTGATCCCCTCCAGAGGATCAAGGATTAGAGGAAGAAAGCCCAGACTTGGATTGCTCACCCGCCCAATCCACTCCCATCCAAACGAAACACAAGTACCAGACAGGGCAGTGGCATTGGAATAGCTAAATTTGGTAAAGGTCAAGATTTGGCCACCCCCCCCTGCATTTCTCGGTTAACATACGTATTTTTCCGTTTTTGCCTTTCTTTTTGTTTTTTTTTTGTTTTTTTTTTTTTTTATTTTTTTACAATTATTTTTTCTTAAAGCTGTATTTTTTTTTTTTTTTTTTCCGGAACATTTTGAGATAATTACCTTTTTGGAATACTAACCCTAATTAGCCCTAACCCTAGCCCTAACTCCTAACCCTACCCCCGCACTATGTACTGCAGTACACCGCGGTTTGTCACAGTTGTGGTTCGTTGTGTTTTTTCCGTCTTATAGGGTGGGGGGGTAGGGTTAGGCAAGTTAGGGATAGGGTTCGTAGTATTCCAAAAAGGTTATTAGCTAAAAAATGTTCCTAAAATACAGCTTTATGTATGGTAAGAAAGGCAAATCACGGAAAAATACAATCAACCGAGAAATGTAGGGGGGTGGCACATCTTTACCTTTGCCCTAAATTTAGCTGTTTGTTTGTTTGTTGGTTTTCGGCGGACAGACGTTTGTGGGCAGTGGAGAAGGCAGATTGGTATCTTCCGAGAACTAAAAATTAGAACAATTCAGCCAAAATTAGATCACGCGGGATGCAAGCGCCATTTTTGGTCATTTCGGTGGAAATTTGCTGTTTGGCAGACAATTCCCATCCCTGTTTATATAATAATAATAATAATGAAAATTTATGACGCACTTACCTCCCGATAAAACCAAGAGCCCAAGGCGTTTACAATGACAAACAGTTAAAAGTAGTAATAAAAGACTTCATATAAGCGTCATAAAATGTTTACATAGCGCTCAATTCATAAATCGACACATGCACACGCACACACAAACATAACCAAATGTGTACGCATCCTCCCATTTGTACAGAGAAAACTACACCTATAAACACCTATACATGCGCACGCGCATACACGCGCATGCATCACACACACACAAACGTAGTCCCTCATTCCCCTCACCCCTCGTCTCACACACACCCATACCACTCACCCCCCACCCCCCACCCCACACAACCCTCCTCCCTCCCCACACACACACAACACACTCACACACACATAATTCACACACACACTAACACACACACACACACACACATTTTGTGTGTTTATTGTTTTCCAATTGAAAAAAAAAAGTGTGTGTGTGTGTGTGTATGTGAGTGAGTAACTTTTTTTTTCAAGCTTTAATGAAACAGCAATCTGAACACCATAAGCAGTTAATATTTTGAACTTTACAATCGAATTACTATTGTGGTTTTTATTGCTTTTTTTAGGTGATGAAGCAGCGATCGGAGTGGACCTACACGGACAACACGAAAACGACGCAAGTCGCCGGGTTCTTCAAGCAGTTTGAGAAACTGACCTTTGTTACCGTCCGAGTAAGTCCTGATACAGTGAAACCTCCTTTATAAGACCTCCCATTATAAGACTCCCTCCTGTTAATCGAGAATTCTGATCGCTTCTCCGCCTTTTGGCTAAGACAGTGATTCAGGAATCATATAAATTTTTGTTTATACCCTGGTTGGTTTGTTCAGCCCGTCGTACATGGCGAAAGCCGATACGCGACGTTAAACTGAGGCTTACATCCAGACTCCCTCCCACCTAAGACCTACTTCTCTGAGACATTGCCCTTCTTTTGTAAGTATTAAAATTGACCTCCCTTTTAAGACCCCTCCCTTATAAGACCTCCCATTATAAGACTCCCCTCCCACATAAGACCTGCTTCTCTGAGACATTGCCCTTCTTTGTAAGTATTAAAGTTACCTCCCTTATAAGACCCCTCCCTTATAAGACCTCATTTGGGATGATTTTTTGAAGGTCTTATAAGGGAGGTTCCACTGTATTATATTCAGTTTGGATCATTCTTAGTTTCGGTCATCAGTCTGTCAGTCACTGACAAATAAATTTATGAAATGACATTGGGGGTTTTGCAGGCATGATGTCTCCACCCTCTCCACCCCCACACCCCCCACCCTCTGCCACACATGCATGCATGGACACATATATATATATTCTCTGTCTCTGTCTTCCTGTCTCTCTCTCTCTCTCTCTCTCTCTCTCTCTCTGTCTCTCTCTCTCTCCTGTGTCTCTCTCTCTCTCTCTTTCTCTCTCGTCTCTCTCTCTCTCTCTCTCTCTCTCTCTCTCTCTCTGTCAGTCATCGTGGTGGTGAAAAGGAACAGCGTTGTACGCTGACCTTAAATTCTAATATGTAATTTTGCTGTACTTAATTTCCTACACACATATATTTGTGAACAAATTATACCACAAAACACTACCAACCCCCCATGCACTGTACAAATGTGGCTTGAAAAGGCTTTATAGCTTAAAATGCCACTGTTAATAGTGGTGGATCCATAAAGGATGCCAGTGGTTCTCACCATAATCATATAGTAATAAGCCAACTGTCTGTGTGTGTGTGTGTGTGTCTGAAACACATGAAACGGGCCTTTATAACTCACGCCGTTTTTTCGACCGAATCGCTTCAAATTTGCTGTGAGCCCTAACGGGGCCGATGGCAACGGCAACCGAGGCGGTCGTGTCATTTGCGCGGTTCGGGAAACGCGCATCCGCCGGCCTCTCGGCACCCGTATCTCCGGCGTTTCTGGGCCGATTGCCTTCGAATTTGGCAGGAAGATGACCGGGGACGGTGACTATCCGTGTACCAACCCGGAAGCGAATCGGTTCAGAAACGCGCGCGCTATACCACTCCACCGTTTCTTAACCGAATCGCTTCAAATTTGCTGTACTCGGCGTTACCAGTACTTGGCGTTACCGTTACTAGGCGTTACCGTTACTAGGCGTTACTGGGACTCGGCGTTGCGCTAGTGGAGATAATATTTGATCAAAGAAAACACAAAAAACACAAACACAAAGTATACACAGTTAGTGGTGTTTGTGGTTTATTTGATCAAACACATATATTTGATGACCCTTTCAGTCAGGGAGAGGGGGTTTTGGGCCATACTTTTTAACGCTTAACCCTTTCGCTGCCAGCCATTTTTCAGCCAAAAATGTCTAACCAAACTTACCTAGGTAACAAAAAGTTGGCATCTGCAGTGCTGTGAATCCCCCAATGACATGCATCAAATAAACCCTTTCCTTATCTCCTAACATTAACAACATAAGGATATTAGATAACTGATCCAACTTTCATACCTTTTAGTAGCATGGGTGTTAAATCCAGGCATGGTAGTGGGGGCAAAGTGGTTTTCAAGGAAAATGGCCGGGGGTCCAGGGGGCCGAAGAAAATTCAATAAATGAGACTTGAGAGTGAAATTTTCACTTTTTCATGCTATTTCAATGCATTTTTAAAAAATTTTGTTTCAAACTGTTTCGTGGATTTTCCACGATTCGCGGAGGTCTGCCATGCCTGTAAATCAGTGTGGTGCTAAAATGCGACATCGGCGGTGAAAGGGTTAAAATATATCTCTTCAAACAGTACTACAACTGACTCCAATTTCTGTTCTACAAAATATTCTTTCCTGAGTTTTTGATTAATCGGTGGGGTATTCTCATGCAAGTGTGTGTGTGTGATATGTTAATGCAGACCTGTTTACCATTCCGGTTTAGCCGGAATTATTCCGAAAATTTGCTAAAATTCCGGGTAAAATAGTAAATTCCGGGTGAACACTGAAAATTCCGGGATTTCGAAAAAACCGTCTATTATTTGTTTCCGTTTTTATAGAAAAGACGCAAGGGTTGACCGAAACGTGTACCTAACACGCTACGTCATCAGAAAAGGGGTTGTGCTTGACGTCACATGCATTAAATGCTGCATTTTCATTGGTTAAAGGGGTGAAATAATGTTTTTATTTTGGTCGATCTATTTCGGGACTGAGCAAATGGCGGCCAGGCTTTTACTGTCGATTCGAAGAGCTTTCCAGGCAGTTTTTTTATTGGTAGAGATTGTAATTAGGGCTTGAAATGAGTCAATTTAGATTATATTATCACTGGAAAATACGATGATGTGAGAATTTTGAAGTTTTCAACGGAAAATGAAGTCAAAATTGATCGCGATGGCGCCGAGTTGCAACTTGGCATCCGCCGATCCGCGGCCGAGTGATTTTTCTCTGTCCCATCGTGGACATTTCCAGGTATTTTGCTTTTTCCAGCTTGTTTTATACTAAAATTGACTAAGAATTAGTGACTGAATTTACTAATAAAACTTTTCTGGCAAAATTGAGCCAAGAAATCATCACAATATTGAAAATCGACGCCGATGTTCGCGGAAAGGAGAAGAACAAGAAACCGCTTTATCGCGAGTCGTGTACAGATCATGTGAATTCCGGTTTTTGTTCTCAAATTCCGGTTTTTTTTGGTGGCAAATTCCGGGTTTTTCATTATAAGGGTAAACAGGTCTGGTTAATGCTAGTAAAACTTTCATTTCTTGATTTTTATGTTAGTTTGTTTTTACATGTATTTTTCGGCATTTAAAAAAATATTCAAGTGTTATTTTATTTTCTCATTCATCATTTCTGTTGTAAAGCGCAAAGAGCTCATTTTTTTATGTGAGGTGTTGCGCTATAGAAGAATTTCTTTATTATACTGAATATACATTATTTATTTATTTTGTATTGACTTTTTCTTTTAACAATACATGTGATAATGTGCATACATACACATCAACAATTTCTTACACATTAACCCTTTCACCGCCAATGTCGCATTTATGCACCATAATGGTTTAACACCACATGTAAGTAATCAAATCAGGGCCGGTTATCTGAAGACCCTATTTTCTTAATTTTGGGAGGTGACGATGGGCCTAATGTTATGCATGTCACCGAGGAATTCCCATTTTTGCACATTTTCTACCCAGTTAAGTTTACCGTAATTTTCGGACTGTAAGGCGATATTTTTCTCTCCAATTTCGACCTATGCGCCTAATAAATGAGGGCGCCCTATTGGTGAACAAAATCGTGAGAAGAGAGGCAACGATTGCCGTACTCAGTACAGTCTACTGTGAGCCACAACATCGAAAGTGGTAACGAGTCGCCGATACGACGAATACTCACGTTAAAGTGCTTCAAAATCCCTATTATTGACCGAGATACTGTCCAACAGATGCCATTAACCCTTCATTGGATGTAAAAAGCATCGTTGTAGAGCTTTAAAATGCCATAATTCTACCAGTTTTTTTGCGAAGAATTGTCCAAACACAACAACCGGAAGTCGCAAAAACAGAAGTTTTGATTATTTGAGAAGGGAGCCAACTCTCGTTTATGACAGCAGTAATGGTGGTCGGTAAGCGTTTACAGGACGTGTACGGGCTTCAAAACTTCGACTTTCTTTTGCGAGGTGTGCATCGTATCGCCTTATAAACGAGGGCGCCTATTACTTTATTTTTTTCAGATTTTTTCTTGAAAATTGCCCTATTACATTTCGCCGTAATGTCAGCTGTGAAAAACCACGGTTACTTCGAGTATTTGTGGTGCTGAAAAATGGCTGGCGGTGAAAGGGTGTAATGTATTGATATTATTGTTGTTGTAATAATGAAAAGAGGAACAAAAGAGAAAAAATAACACAACGTAGGGCCAAAGAGAAACGTAACTGACAGGTACAACATACACACATAAACAAAAGTGAAGGAGAAAACACACGACAAACAGCAAAGAAAACTGAAAATACAAGCTTTTATGCAAAAACTACGCGGGTAGAACGAGAACGCACTTACAACCACACCGCCATCCCAAAGTCAAGCTTTCTTGCACAACTACCTGGCTAGAACGAGTACACACTGACAACAGCATCGCCATCTTGACTGACCCCTCGTTATGTAAGCGGCATTCTTATTGGCCGATATAACAACTTGGGTGTTTGCAGCGCATGCAGACGACACTGGACTCACTTTTTGTGCATTGATCTTGTGACTTCCGGGATATTTTAACTTTCTCTTAAAGCGCGTGTGTGGATTTTATGTTTTTGATGTTATAGTGTGTTAATAAACTGTTTTAAAGTGTTTGTGATCGGCATTAAAAACCCTATGGATACAGGATACTGGGCTTACAACCATGCTTTTTTGGGTAAGTGTGTTGTTTCCGTTTTTTCTGTTTTTTTCACACTTTACCAGCACGCACATCACGGTAGATGTGAGGAGCGATTGATAGGTTCTTCAGGGTTGCCAAAATTGATAAAATGGTTTGAATGAGCAATGCTTAAAACGAGTAAATTGGCCCTCTCCCCTGGAATTCGTACTAAACGGGTTTCACTGTAGTAACATCCTTCTGGTGATATGTTGAAAACAAGCGTGAAAATTCACAAAATCTGCATAAAAATATACAAGTGAAGCAAAATTCACCTAACAATGCTTTTACCGCCAATGTCGAATTTTTTGCACCACTATGGTTTAACACATTATACATATGTCACTAAAAAGCATCAAATCAGGGCCTGTTTTCCCAAGACCTTTTTTTTTCTTAATTTTGGGAGGTTAAGGGCAGGCCCTGTTTTATGCATGTCACAGAGGAATTCCCAATTTTGCAGATAGCTATTTTTTTCTCTACCCAGTTAAGTTTAACGTTTATTTTTTGGGGCTGAAAAAATGGCTGGCGGGAAAGGTTTAATCAGAGATGACAGATAACTTACACATCCTAGGCATCAGATACGGCCCGCAGATTTTTGCGGTTTTGGTAGCCACTGGCCGCGGTTTTGGCACTGCCGGCTGTGGTTTGTGCTTCATGAGGCAGCGCGATCTTATTCTCAAATGGTATTCTTAATCGGTTTGTTTTCATGCTGCGCCCCTCGGAAACGAAAAATTGCGACCATGTTTGTTTTTTCTTCCGCGTTTAGAGCTCTCTAGACTCCTACTTTCACCGTTTCAGAATTTGTTTTGATGACTTGTGATTGTGATATTGGGTTTTAAATGATTCGATTTAGAAGATATGATCGCGGGAGACTACGATGTATGTGAGAACTTTGAACTTTTCTGTGAGAAATCGGGTAGCGAATGATCGCAGTGATGCCGAGTATGGACTAGAGTTTTGTGGGGTCCGACTCGATGTCGACTCCGAGTCATGGCGAGTGTTTTTCGTCCGCGGAGTGGACTCTGGAGTGTTCTGATGCCTGACATACACGCGCGCATGCATGTGAACATTTGTTTTCATGTTCAGTATCATTAATCTGGATGTTGTGTGTGGCGGTTTCCAGGGTGCGGGTCACATGGTGCCCACAGACCGACCACGTCGGCCCTGAAGATGTTTCATCAACTTCATCACCCACAACCCTTCAACTGGAAAAAAAAAAAAAGAAAATATAATAAAAAAAAAAAAAAATAAAAAAAAAAAAAAAAAAAACAAAAAAAAAAAAGAGAAAAAAACAAAAAAAAATAAAAAAAAAAAAAAATAAATGGAAAAGAAAAAAAATAATAAAAAAAAAGAGAACAAAAAAAAAAAAAATAAAAGAAAAAAGAAAAAAAAAAAAAGAATAAAAAAAAACAAAAAAAAAAATATAGTAAAAAGAAAAGAAAAAAAAAAAAGAAAAGAAAAAAAAAAAAAAAAAACTAAAAAAGAAGAAAAAAAAAAAAAAGAAAAAAAAAAAGAACAAAAAAAAAAAAAATAAAAATAGAAAAAAAAAAAAAAAAAAAAAAAAAAAAAAAAAAAAAAAAAAAAAAGAGGAGAAAAAAAAAACTGAAACAAACTAACGAATAAATAAATAAATGAATAAATAAAAAATTAAAAAAATAAATAAAAAAGAAAGAAAAAATAAAGAATTAAGAAAATATATAAAAAATAAAAGAAACACAAAATTAGAAAAAGAGAAAAACACTAAAAAAAAATAATGTAAAATCATAAAAAAAAAAATAAAGAAATAATAAAAAAAAAAAAAAATAAAAGAACAAAAAAAAAAGACGAAAAAAAAACAAAAATAAAAAAAAAAAACTATGAAAACAAAGAGAAAAAACTAAAAAAAAAAAAAAAAAAAGAGAAAAAAAGGAAAAAAAGGAAAGAGAGACTAAAGACAACTAACAAAGAAAAAAGGAAACAGAAAAAAGAAAAAAGGAAAGAGAAAAAGAAAAAGAAAAAAGAGAGAAAACTAGAGAAAATACCCCCGGTCGGGCGGCAAACAACTAACAAGCGCCCCAACCCCCAGAAAATAGAATAAAAAAAAATAAACAAAGAAAGAAAAAAAAAAAAAAAAACCTTCTGGAAAAAAAAAAAAAACAAATAAATCCTAACGTGCAGAAGAGTTGACTCTGGCCAAAAAAAAAAAAAAAAAAAAATGAATCTTTCTGAAAAATTGGCCCCCCAGAGGAAAAACTTTTTTCAAAAGAGAAAGAGAAAAAAGTGAAAAGTTTTGAGAGAGAAGAAGGAACCGAAATCAACAAAAAAAACGAGACAAAAAAAGAGCGGGGAGACCAAAAAAAAATAAGAAAAAAAAAACATACGTAGAAAAAACCCGATAAAAAAAAAAAAAAGCGCAGAAGAAAGTAAAAAAATAAAAAAAAAAAAAAACTGGAAAAAAAAGAAAAATGTAGACCTCCTCTAATTTGACACTCGCTTTGACTCTGAAGAAAAAAAAAAAGAAAAAAAAAATCTTTCTGCAAAAAAATTCATTCTCCTGCCTTTTTTCAAAAATAAACTAAAAACAAAAATAAAAAAAAACCGAAAAAAAAAAAAGAAAAAAAAAAAAAAAAAAAAAAGAACATAGAAAAAAAAAAAAAAAAAAAGCGCTCATAATTTGGAAAACAAGGAAGCTGTCTGAGCGAATAAAGAAGAAGTACAACAAAAAAACGGAAACTCCCAGAAAAAAAAAGTACAAAAAGAAAAAAAGAAACATCATTCTAAAGAATATCTAATAGTGAAGAAAGGAAAATTTGTAGAAAGGAAACGGCTAGGATGAAAAATAAAATGTAGAAAGAAGGTAATGACGTGGACAAGAGAGAAAGTTGTGGCGGGGGAAAAAAGGGGGTTAAGGTTAAAATAGAAGAAGATAACGAGGAGAGAAGGCAGAGAAAACAAAGGATACAAGAATAAAAAGGGTGGGGGAGAAACGAAAAAGGGTTAGAAAGATCTGAAAGAGGAAGGGAGAGAAGGGAAAGGGGATGAAACAAAGGACCAAAGTGAGAAGTATAGAACTAAGCTAGGAATGGGATTGTAAAAGGGGAGAGAGATCAAACTGAGAAAAAGGGCCGATAGACCAGTAGAGTGATGGGGACGGTCGAATGGTGTTACATAAACAGGGCAACACGGATGAGTCCATTTTTTTTGGATCGTGTTCCGGGGCTTGCTGTCTATGTGTTAGCTGTGTCTCCTTTGCTTTTTCGAGGGGTTGTCCCTCTGCGGTTTGTGGTCGGGCTCTTTGACTTCTGATGGTTTTTATCTTTCTATTTGACACTATTTACCGATTCGTATCTTCTTATGCTTCTTACTGGTGCTTTTAGTGTCGCGGTATGTAATGAGTCTTCCTACCCTGTTCTGGTCGGTTTCTATCTACAGTGAAATTCATAGTAACAAGTCTGGTATTACAGTACTGTTTATTAATGACTGTAGTTGAGTGTGTTCGTTATGAAAGATGAGGTCGGGCGGAACAAAACGGTTGTCGGGATGGAGTTGCGTGGAGCAGGGGCTTGGAATATATCGAGTACTTGCACGAGAAAAACGATATTGTACACATTGCATGCGACGCATTAGCCACCAGAATAGTCAACTACGCAGTAAGATCACGGCATCGGGCACGACGGGGCTGGCTTCGGGGCTATGTGGCCCTCGGGCCGACAAAAGCACAAAAACTGACGACCTACACACTCAACCAAACATAGTCGACCACACATCTACGTCGGATCTGTTTATTCGCAAAGGCAGAAACGGACCAGAGGCGAGCACTGCGACGCCTACTCCAGTAAGGAGCTGCGCGGCGGTGAATTTTCCTAATTATTAGCATACCGGCTCACGGCGGCAGAGCAAGTCGGCACCCACGCCACACACAGCGGCACCAACCCCGCGTGTGGGATACGCACACACACCGCGTATGGCAGCGTCCCAGACCGAACGCGCACTTTTATATTGTCGCTGACGGACGCTACACCAACCGACAATAACACCACACCGCGTACCGCACGTCGCAATAAAGCGCACATTCATCATTTTGGGTGTGTTTTAGTTTTGGGTGTGTGTGCCCAACATCTACCCGCCTGTGTGTGTATGCATGGGAACGGGGAGTGACGGCCGGCGCACACAAACTACTCACACGATGGACACAAAGTGCATGTAAGTAGACACTACACACAACCACGACCACGACACACACGCACTCGGCGGGTTGAGGTTTTGCAATGTTTAGTTTTGAGAATAATTAGGGAGTTTCAATACAAAAGCCTGTAAATGCCAAGTGAGGGGACAGGAGGGGCGTGATGGATACGGCTCCAGTGGGAAGCTTCTTCAGGCTCCGAAGATTTTTGTGCATGCTTAGGGCTGAACACAACAAGACATGACAATTCTTATTTGTTTTGTGATGATTCGATAGCTTTGGAGTTGGGTGTGCTTGGTGTATCTCTTTCAATGATATAATAATACATAATTTGGATCTGATGCAAAGCAATCCATATTTATGGACCATGGCCTCTGTTTCGTAGTATATCCACATCGCGCACCCGGCTGTAATAGCGATATGCGTGAGGTGTCACTTAAACCCAAAGCTCCCGTGAACGCCATTTACTACGGCTCAGCCCATTGGTTCTAGCCTCTCGAAGAATCTGTCCAGGGGGGGGGGGGGGGTCACCAAGCCTCTCCCACATATTATATTCTGGCACCACAAATGGTCCCATTAAAAGAATTAGTAACGGCTGAGGTATGAGAATAAATGTCTCTCCAAATCTGAGTATCGTATCTCTCTGTCTGGCCGAAAGAGTAGAGTCTCAAAGGTAGTATTAGTGGATATCTCTCGTGTCTCTCATTATGAAGACAAGGTGCGTAATCCTGCCTTACACTCTCCATCTCCAAACCTAGACGACCAATAGAGGTAGCCTGGGGATCTCTAGGACCCACCTTATTTGATGAATTCTATTCAGTGACATAGTGTGTGTTTGGGGGGTTGTTAACATTTCTCTGTTTGTGCTATAAAATATAAAGATGCGACTTACAGTTGGCGCTCTGAGTGAATTGTTGTTAGGGTGAATTGAAAGGGTGTAAGGTTGTTTTGCGAGCAGATATTTGATAAATGTATCTACGTAAAAACAATACATTTGCGCAAGACAAGCGAATGTTTGTTTCGATTGCAGTAAAAAGACGATAGTGCTCTAAAGTTCCGGAGGAAGTGACACACAAAATTCAACACAGCAAGCAGGCGACTTCATAAGTTCATTCAAGTTCAAAGTTTTTTTAATGCATCCCCTCTAGCTCTCGTCGTTTTTACTACAGCCCAAGATGGTGAGTAGAAAATGCAATCGACCTCTTTCAAGCGTTTGTCCCTCTTCTTTAGCGATGCTGGTTTTATTCACAATTTCCATTTTTAGAACGTCAAAAATCGAAGTATCCCTTCCTTCTTCTGTGTCGCATGAAAATAGGTAGCTCGTAAAAATAAAGTAATGTTCAAATTCTCATCGCTTGCTTCTCGACTGCCTTTTGTTAGGAACGACGGAAATTGAGGTCACAGAGCCGCAGCGATTTTTCTCGTTGAAAATCCGAACCGCGATTTTGTTCCCGCATGTGCCAAACGGTCACTTTGATTTATGCTTGTTTTTATTCAGTTACCGGGCCATTCTATGCGCACCATACCGAGTTAGTATCTTTTCTTTCGGGAAGCAGGGACACCCTACTCGGTCATTCGGGACGGCGTTCTTTTTTTACGCTGAGACAAGCGATCCTATATTTGGGTCCAATTCATTCGTTTATCATTTCTGAACGGTAATTATATAATTCTTTAAAACAAATGCTTAGTTACATTTAATTATTTTTCTACAAGTACACCAAATTTGGTGCATCTAAAAGTAGAATCTCAATGCTGCTCAAGGTCTCCACAAGATCGGGAGGTGTTACGTCGAAGCCTGTCGGACATGTTTTCTGTCACGCGCATGTTGATGTTGCGATCTTGTGAGTCGCACAAAAAGCTTAGGCCTAATCTGTCTATGTTTGGGGTTGATGTTGCCCACTTTGAATAAACTTTATTTTGGTACCAATGAACTTTGTTTTATTGGTAAAAAAAAGGAAAAGTTATGGCTGTTTTATTCATCCAAACCTTGATACGGTAAGGGCCGGTAATCTTGATCAACTTTTTCTTATATATAGCCTCATGTAAAAAAAGCTAACATTTTAAAACGTCGTAACTTTCTCAATTTTCGACCGACTTTGATAATTTGGGTATCATTTTAAATCGTCTTGTCGGGCTCTTTCCAATGACATAAATTCCATTAGGATTTGACAAAAAGTAAATATTTTTTTTTTAAAATTTTATTTACCACCCTAATTTTGGCTAAGACAGTGATTCAGGAACATAAAATTTTGTTTATATCCTGGTTGGTTTTGTTCAGCCCGTCGTACATTGCGAAAGCCGATACGCGACGTTAAACTGAACTTCCAGGCCAATAAGTAGCTCGCTACTATGACAGTGTGTATTTCCGACATTGAGCATGAACCAAAAATTTCACTTTTTTCTGTGGGTTAGGGTTAAGTAAATGGTTAAAGTACAGAAAAAGTGAAATCCTTCCTGGTTGTCGCAAAATACAGACTCATAGTAGCGAGCTACTTATTTTTACGAGCTACCTATTTTCATGCGACAGCGGCTGTCAACCTAGTAAATATGCCCTAAATAGAAAATCAATATTTTTTGGGGGAGGGGTTGTTGACTAATTTGGGCTTTTGCTCAAAAAACATTCAAAGCGACTTATGTAGATTTTTCCCATGTACCATCACATTTGGTTTTTGTTTTTTTCGTTTGAATGGCTCCAAAGCCACAAACCTATAACTCACTTGTCTGTCGGTCCAAAATTGTCGCACGCCACTTGTTATGTGGAGGATAAAGAGAGCAAAATGTCGCACTTCAAATCGAGGCTACACTCAAAATTAATGAGGCCGCTCTTTAAAATGATGTATTTTAAAAAGCGTACAAAATAATAAACATACGTAATAGTCTAATACAGACACTACAACAGACACGACGAGTAATGCGGGTTGCTTCTTTTGATGAGTATAAGTAGGATACATAGTTTTTAAATGTTTTCCCAAAAGATATAAAAAAAGTTACGAAATGGTGCAGAGATAACATTCTGGTTTTACAGGATTAAAATTATTGAAAAGCCAGGGGAGGGAACTCATGATTGGAGTGGTAAAACTAGACCGCGTGCCAAAAACTATGGCGATTTCGCGCTTGTTCAGTTGCGGGTATCAAGATATCTAGTCACAGAGACTTATTATGGAATGAAAATGATGTTTTACGTTCTCTCGGTCATAAGACACACATCACATATGGGACAGTTGTAAATAACAAAGATGGTGGGAACAGTACTGGGTGCAATGCCCAGAGGCAGTGCAACACAACCAGTAAAGTCCCGAAAGTAATTAACACTACAGATAGGTGTACGCGAACTAGCGGTAACCACGCATCGGTTAATCCTCATCAGCTATGGCACCGCCACATGCTTTTAGTAGTAATTGAAATTTTAAAACATTTAAATGACTGAGTCTATCCCCAGGAGAGTGTATCCCACAAATACACACAGCACCTACCCTTTGTTTTTGTTGTGGGAGTGTGGTTTTTTGGGTGGGGGGGGGGGGGGGGTGGAGGGCACGACAGGGCACGGATGGGATGGGGCAGACTTGGGAAACCTTGCTAACAATTTGGTTAACCTTCCCAGTACTGGGTGGGTCAAAAAGTCCCCAGGGTCATTGTTTTTGCCCAATAGCTCATGGAATTTTAACGCTACATCATCGCAATTTCCTGACTTTGTCAAAAATATACCGTTCTATATTCTTACCAAAAATTGTTTGTTTATGTCTATAACCTCGTGAGTAAATAAGCAACAAATGCTCAGTACGTCGTGGGGATTTTTATCCCCAGGCAACGGGATTTCTCCTTGCTCTTACCGACTTTTGAGCTTGAACTAGCCATGGGATTTTTACGTGCGTAAGCGCCGACGGGTCAGACTAGCTTTAAGTCCCCACTCGAAAGGACTCAACGTTCAGTTCGATTTTACCTGTCAAACTAGAAAGAAAGGGCGAGTCCGGGATTCGAACCCGAGTCACTCACGCTGCAGTCATGCATTTAAATCGGCAAGTGAACGTCTTAGCCACTCTGGCCATCTTCCTTCCTGTATTAACCCTTTCACCGTCAAAGTCGCGTTTTAGGCACCACAGTGATTTAACACCTATGTCAATAGAAAGCATCAAATTGGGGTCTATTATCCAAAGACCCTATTGTCCTTAGTTTTGGGAAGTAAGGACAGACCTAATGTTAAATATGTCAGAGGAATTCACAATATTGCAGTTTTATTGGGGGGTTTTCTACCCAGTTAAGTTTAATGGTAATTTTGGGCTGAAAAATGGTTGGCGGCGAAAGGGTTAACCCTTTTTACCACCAAAGTCGTATTCTAGCACCACAGTGATTTAACACCTATATATCACTAAAAGGCATCGGTCTATTATCCAAAGACCCCAAAGACCTTATTGTCTTAGTTTTTGGGAAGTAAGGATAGACACTTATTTTGTATGTGTCACAGAAGAATCCCCAATACTTGCAGATGGATTTTGTTCTCTACAAAAGGTTTAAGTTAATTTACTGGACATTTTGGGCTGAAATATGGGTGGCGGTGAAAGGGTTAAAATATTGGTTGGCATGTATTCAAAATTGGGAGCAGAAAACTTGGGGACAGCTACTTAAAGGTGTGTGGTGTAGAGTGGCACAGTGGGTATCGCGTTCGCTTCGTGTCAAGTAAACCCGAGTTTTGAACCTGGGTACAGGGGATTTTTCCTCTCACTTCCTGCACTAGTCCTTAACGGTCTGACACGTGGAGTCTTTCGGATGAGGACGATAAACCGAGGTCCCCTGTGCCCATACACTTTAGCGCATACGTTAAAACCCATTGGCAACGAAAAAAAGTGTCATTTGGTCGAAATTTAATACCAAAAAAAATGACCCCCCCCCCCCTCCATCAGTGACAAAAATCGCATGCAAAAAAAAAAAAAAAAACTATGAAAAGCAATTGGCTGCGGATGCGCTCTCCAGGTGGGAGCCACCCGAAGTTTCACAGAGACGCCTCTGTGACTATAACGTACCTAATACCTAAAATACCTAATACCTAAAGTTTGTTATGGCTGTGGCTTAATCAGACATTTCTAAAACTAGTAAAAGACTAGCTGAGCACTCAGTCTGAGCACTAGTGAGTAGCACTGTCGCTAGCAGAAGAAAACATTGACTGGATATTGTTTTCACAGGTTTGCAATAGCCTGAATAAGGCAATCTCTCAATCCCAAAAAAGGGGGGGGGGGGGGGGGGGGAAAAGTTAGATTGAATTCTGCAGTGACCTATAACCATTCTAGTAGAGAGATGAGAGAGAGAGAGAGAGATTATACATAAAATTGCAATACATACATTTGGCAAAATAAATAGATTTCAAGCAAAATGCAGCATAACAGTAACACTTTTCTACTGTGGGGGAATCTGGGGTAAAGGACCCACCATTGGATAAAAGCCCCCTCCCAATTATTAGTAGGGGAGCTTATGATCAAAAGGGGACCATGAATTAAAACTGGCATACATGAAAAAAACTTATTATTAATAGTATTAGGCCTAACTTAAACTAGTTCATTGTGTTTTCAATTCTAAGTTTTGTTACTTGTGCCATTTTCTTTGAATCAATGGATGGCAGAGTGCTCTATGAATAATTTCACCTGTAAGTGTAGCTGTAAGGGAGATATATCAGTAATTCAATGTCAGAAAAAGTTAATTTTTTTTGGTCATAAACTCATTATTACAAGTTGTATAAATTAAAGAATATGGGACCTATTGTAACAGAAGCATTTGACAGATCTGTAGAACTTGGCCCCTCATACTTCTTAATAATAATTTAAAAAAGAAGAAAAATCTGTTTTAATTTTGTGTGAACCTTTCCGATAAATGGTAAAATAAATTAATAAAGTTGTACTGAGAAATAAAATTGTTGTTAAAGAAATCCAGATAAAAACATAAACACAATGACAAACACCTACATTTCGAGGCATAGCTCTTAGCAATATACAATCATATAGTAAAAAGCCAACTGTCTGTGTGGTTTTGTTGTGTGGTCTGTC
>CM065713.1:858414-870914 GCA_017654935.2 Phymorhynchus buccinoides
GAACTGTAAAAACATGCACTTAACGTAATTGTTTTGTATCTAATGCTTGTTTTGGTAAGACAAATAGTATATTTTGCTGAAATGATTCAAACTATGGGAATTATATCCTATTTTAGTACTTCTTAGCCTCCAGCCACTGTGGAGAGGGCTATCGCGATCTTTCGTGCCCTTTCATTTATCTTAAGAACCATGTCACAGGATCACTTCGAATTTGTGTGTTACTATTTTAATGAAGTTGATATGCCCCTCAGTATGCCTTGTTGACTTTGACCTTTGACCTTGAGTATGTGATTTTATTGTATCAACTATACTTTTTCAACCTTTGCACTGCTGTTGTAAAATGTTTCTAAGCTAAGGTTTATAGAGGATGTTGAATTACTGATGCCTATTTTATGCCTAAGCCATTCATCTGAAATGTTTTACCTTGAATTTGCATGGAATATTTCAACTTTTTGCTTTAATATATTTTAAATCATTGCAGTAACTGTCTCATAATTGGTACATGAGCCAATGGTTAAACATATCTAGATGCTAACCTAAGTACCAATGACATCTCTAGCCTTCATCTTGATGCTTGGCCTTTGTTGTTAGGCGCCAAGCAGAACAACACGGCGATCAGTGTGAATATTTCTTTTTATTTTATAGGTGGGTAAAATGGCCGACATTCCATTGGATGCCGGCACTTTTACACACCTATAAATTGGCTAATGCACCAATTATGAGACCATTACTGCCAAGATTTAAAACATATAAAGACAAAAAGTTAAAATATTCAATGCAAATTCAAGGTCAAGCATTTAAGATGAAAGGTTTAATAAAATAGGTATCAGGAATTCAATATTCTCTATGCACGTTAGCTTAGGAAAAAAACCCACACATAGCTTATTTTACCACAGCAGTGCAAAAGTTGGAAAAGTATAGTTGATACATTAAAATCACATACTCAAGGTCAAAGGTCAAGGTCAATAAGGTATACTGAGGGGCACATCAGCTTCATTAAAATAGTAGCACACAAAATTTGAAGTGATCCTCTGACATTGTTCTTAAGATAATTGCCAGGCAAATGAAAGGACACAAAATCGTGATAGCCCTCTCTGCAGAGTGGCTGTGGGCTAATAAGTACAAAAATAGGATATAGTTCACATAGTTTGAATCATCTCAGCAAACTATACTACTTTTCTTACAAATAAAAGCATTAGATACAACATAATTACGGTAAGTGCATGTTTTAACAGTTCTTTAGAGTCCCATAGTGGCCATTTTGAATATTTCGTCATAGCTCAAAATGCCCAACATTTACAACTTGGCCTCCAACGGATTTAGATTCAACACCCTCTAATCACGTTAGATCGACATAAAAACCTAATATATATCACAAAACAAGGTCAAGCTTACTTTCGCCTGGACTACTACTAAACTAGGCCTACTGACTACCCTTAGCTGCGTCATTTGAGCTAATTGCCCCTAGACGAGATTTCAAGATAGCAGAGTACACAGAAGAAAAAAGGTCAGCGTAGTTTTGCTAACTTTGAGCTAACAGTATGATTGCGTTCAGTTTTATGCTTGTCTGTGACTTTGAATTATGTCAGAGTTTACAATCCAGATCGATTTTGCATCATTCTGCACGTTATTTACGAGAAGCGTATGGGCCTTTAATTGTGTTTAACGGCTCTAGTGGTCATCAACTTAGTGCATTTTGTATAGGTGGTCATCAACTTATTGCATTTTGTACAGGTCCGTTTGGATTTTAGGATAACATTTCTACGACCTGTTTCAACAGGAAGAGAGTGGTTATTACGCTTACATTTTAGTATAAACGATCAAACATTGAAGAAGAAAAAAGCAAACACACCATTAAACTTTCCTCTTATATATATAGTTTGCTTTAATAAAACTTTTTTTGTGTCCAATGTATGTGTTTGTGAACCTAAGAAACAAACTCAATTACTTTAACTTTAACTTTACGATTTGTTCTGTGTTCTGAAAAGAAGAAAATAAAATAATGTACATTTTAGTAATGAAATTGCATACATGTATGGTAATTGACTAATATATTGTTCTCTCTCTTGAACTCTGTTTTATATTTTTTATAGTCTTAGTTGTTTGAATTTGGACATGGTGCATGACGTTTGGGCTCTCTCATGTACCATGCCCAAATAACATACATGTACCGATCTGCTTTGATCAATTACAGTGAAGCGAGTGAAAAGAAACACAGTAACCATGTCCCAGTAGATCTAAAACATTTTGACCGCTGCACACAGTTCAAAGCTGGATTTATTCATATGCAGATAACATAGTTCTATAGGCTATAAAGTCGAAATGTGATTTTCATGCATATTTTCAAAGGAATTCAATGCATTAGTCATTACATGAACAAAATTCTGAAAGATGCAAACATTCACTGAATTAGAATAACCACTTGTGCATCGAAAACAAGAAACCCATTCGTTAGACTGGACTAGTGTGTGATCTCAATAAGAATTATAAAAACAAGTTGCTAGTTCTTCAAGAATATGTTTGACCTAAAAATGCAGTGTTTGGAATAATAACGCAATGTTTCTATCAATCAGTTTGTTTTTAGGACTTACAATAAAGTTCTGATTTTCCATAAGAATGATTGGGCCTCCTCCTCGCTGTCTGCAAGGTGTACTCTCCTGACAGCAACGTCATCTCACGTACAGCAAATCGCAATGATGATACTATTTTTGATTGAATTAGGGTCAAGCGCTATTTTTAGTCACTTGCAAAGGTTAAAAAGTTAGCCCTAACCTAGTCTTAACCCTATCCCTTTCCCAAGTTTGGCAAAAGTTGCTTTTAGCGAACATTTGCAGCGAGAAAATTCAGTGGCATTAATGAATCTCTGCAAGTGACGAAAATAGCCATTCAATGTAGCTTGGCGTGTCATCACTGCTGGTAGCATTTGTGCTTGATCTAGATCTAGACTTGTGAATTCGACATAGATACGTGTGCATATAATAATATCATCTGTTGCGTTGCTATGCTTGCTAAGGTGTAAAATCGCTTTAGATGTTTTAAAGGCAGGCTTTTTATGCAATCGTTTACAGATAAGTTTAGTTCGATCCAGATTTTGAGATTGAATCGACCTGACTGTAAGTTCTCTTACCTTGTAGATCTAAGCGATATTTCATTTTACAAGATTTACTTGTTTTCCATGTGATAAAAACGTACTGACATGTTTTGTTTTATGAAAATCATGACTAATAAACGGTTAAGTGTAGATCTAGTCATCATTCCATTGAATAAGAAGAAAAATGTAGATTTTGTACAGGCGTGGAGTGCACAGTAATTATATGATAATTATAATAATATTATTTTCATTAAATTCCACAGTGTATTCTTGCTCTAAATCTCAAGCGCTTTTTACACTAAATAAAGAGCAATAATGATATGTAAATGGTAATGATTATCTCATTGTACAAGTAGCTAATGTAATAATGACATGTAAGAATAAGAGTTTTGGTCCCACTCGGCTGGGCCTTCTTTGTCATGTTTGCAGATCGGTACATAATAACTTCTTCTTCTTCTTCCAGTTGGGGATGTTTATCCTGCCCCACGCTCACCGGTTTTCATTCAGACACAGGATGCGTGCTATGTGAATTCGTGTCATCCATCCCACCGACACACACTTCCTACTCGCACCGAATAGTGGGATGGGCTTTAACGCGTGCCCAAGATCTTGTGCATGCGTTCGCACACGGGACCTCGGTTTTTGAAAAGTGTCACCCAAAGGACTTTTTCCCCAACTGACGTCAGGTACCCATTTACACCTGGGTGGAGTGAGGAAAATAGGAGTAAAGTGCCTTTCCCAAGGACACACCACTGTGAACCGAGCTGGGCTCGAACCCGCGCACTCGCAAACCTGACGTATTACGAACTAGCGACTCGGACTTACCAACTGAGCTACAGCGGCTCTAACTTAATCAACACACGCTCCTGTTTCTGTTCATTTGTCTCTCAACTGGAGCAACCATGCACAACTGACCCATTAATTCTGGAACAATAAAAAGACAAAAGAGTTCCTAAATAATTTGCATAGCTTTTTAAAAAACATTTTTTCAAACATATTCTATATTTCTTTTTTGATGTTCCCCAGCTTTCACTTGCAAATGTTACGCTTACAGTTAATGTACAAGACCAGTAAATTTGCAAATGCCATTACAAATCACAGTAAATTACCAAATTTACTGATTTTCTCAGGAAGTTTATAAATATCCTAAAAAAATCCAGAAAATGGAGAATCACAGTTTAATGAAGACAAGAGATAGCACATGGAGCAAAGTTTTTCATATCACCTTCCCAGGCCCACATTTGTCAGAGACGATTCACTCGGGAATTAATATCCTAAACATTTCAAGCCATTTCTTTAACTACAGTTTAATTAAGGACAAAGGATTGTGCACAGAATAATGTTTTTTATATTATCTTCCCTCCCCACGTGGGGATGCTGAGGGGTCTTTTGCATAAATAGTTCCCCACCTTCTGGAAGTTCTGTGCTTGTAACTTCCTATAATCTGTCACTCTCTAGACTCTGCCTTTTCCCTTTTCTTCTGTCATCTACTATCTTTCTGCCTTACCGGTCCATTCTCCTGCCTTTTTTCACGAAACACTTTCAAAAACATTTCTCCCAGCCGAAGTCGGACTTGCTGGGCCTAACTATTCTTAGTTAGGCACATAACGGCAGCATGACGCATCTGCGCTCATAATTGACAGGAAACTGTGTGAGCGATCGAAGAAGAAGAAGATATTACCTTCCCTGGCCCACATGTTTCAGAGGTGTAAGGACAAGGAACCTCATCTTCATGGTCCACACACTGACTCTTCAGATCACAGGGGAAGTGCTGGAACAGATCAGGCCACAGAGAGAGAGAACAGTTCCACGCCTCCAGGCCTGGCACTTGGTAAGGTTTCAAATTTTGAGTGTGGAACGAGAACCGAAGTCTGATTGTTTTTTTACACTTCGAACGTGGCATTCCATTATAGAAGAACATAGAGAGGTGAGGCTCTTGAGTTGTGCCATCACCAAAACTATCGGGGAAGAGAAACAGAGGAAACAAGTGGCTTTGGCGTAGTTGGAGGGAATTCATTCTGGACCCGCACTGACCGAAGTAGGTGCGAAGGTGGCACTTGTCTTCCCAGTTGATGGGACTGACCAGAATAACGTCATCTGATGATCTGGTCAGAGTGACGCAGCTTTTTATTATTGGGGAATGCTGGGAGGATTCGTCAAACCCTGGAGTCTGAATGTACCCTGTATTACATAATTGTATTTGTATTTAATAGACAAAAATATATCCTTAATCTATTAAGACTAGTCATGCTTAAGATTAAGATTAAGATTAAAATTATAGCCCCGTCGACAACAAAGGCCATGTCAGGGCTGTCACCACGTTAAATCTCACCACGTATTAAAAAGGGATAAAAACACAAGGTTAAAACAAAATCAAAGTGTTTTGTTAAAATACTTTTGTTAAAAACATTAATCAATCACAAACTTAGCAAGTACAAACATGACACATCTAGAATTAAAAAGAACTAGCCATGTTAATCTGATACTGTCTATGTTATAGTTCGCCGTGTTCCGTGTCCATAGTTTACCAAGCTGACAAGGGCCTTGCTGTTAGTAGTTACGGATGTGAGTATAAATGAGTGATATTTTCAACAGAAGTTTATCAAACAATATCTACTGAATTGGAGTCCTTACCTGCAGATTTGAATTGAATAAAGTTTTTTTTTTATACTGGTTGCATAATATATATATATATATAACATTAAGAGTGTATTCGGAAATGATCCTTGGACAAATCAAATTTTATCTCATAATTTATATATATTTTTTTTTTTTGGTGAAAGGTGACACTGTGTTATGCTTTTGCAAATGAAATGTAATCTTCTGTAAAGTTACTTATTAAAAAACAAGACTGAGCACCCTCAATATCAACATTTTACATCATAAATCAAGACTGAGCACCCTCAATATCAACATTTTGCATCATAAAACAAGACTGAGCACCCTCAATATCAACATTTTACATCATAAATCAAGACTGAGCACCCTCAATATCAACATTTTGCATCATTAATCAAGACTGAGCACCCTCAATATCAACATTTTGCATCATAAAACAAGACTGAGCACCCTCAATATCAACATTTTACATCATAAATCAAGACTGAGCACCCTCAATATCAACATTTTGCATCATTAATCAAGAGCACCGCTGCCTGCCTTCTAACGTGATCCTCAGTTGGACTGCTTGACGTCAGAAGGCCCTGTCCAGTATAAGGCAGAAGAAGTGCAGACCTGTTTACTCTCCTCTTTTCCAGTAGTATTCTACTCAATTTGGACCTCTACTACTCTTCAAAATTAAAAATAATGCTCTAATTACTCATTTTCAGTGAACATTGTTTGATGGTTTAATGAATAAAACTACACATTTTGCACCCAAACTACTCATTTCAGCTATCCAGACTACTCAAGACTTGTGTAGGGGGTAAACAGGTCTGGACAGTGTAACGATGATCTAGCCGCTGTATTCTAAACACAAAATCCTATTTCATCTTTAATGCACTTACCAGCAGTTGGAGAAAGATGAATGCGTTGCAGTTCCAGATGCTGCCTTTCGGATCTATTGACAGCAGAAAATGACAGAGACACAGACACGTTATCACGTGCAGTAGTAGGACAATCAGGCCGACCCTTGCAGAAACTGGAGGAACGGTGTGTAGTCTGCTCTGACACTTTGACCACAACAGTGTCTGTCATACTGTACTGCACAGGGGACCAACCGGAATACCGACACTCTATGACTATCGATTTTATGTAAAGGACGCTGAAGAAATCTGTAAACACCAACTTAACGTTACCCACGCATTTGTCGATCTGGAAACGAACCACGTGGTATGCCTGCACGCTGACCTTGAACTGACACCGCCATTCTTCGTTGGAACCCGATACACTGTCAGCACTGACATGACCGTTGGCACTGGCATGATGACTCTGAGCACTGAAACGACCATCCGAGCCTTCTACTGTCATTTCTGTCACCGCTGGGTTGGCCAGACATTCAGCCGCATCAGAAATGCCCATGGAGGTGTTTTGTCCATCGTCAGTGTGACTTTTGCCTGGTTTGTCACTACTGGTCTGTGTTTTAGTTGTACTGGTGTTAGGTGGGTTCATGGAGCCTTGAGAATTCGATACCTTACTGGGTTGTAATTTCAAGGCGTCATGGGTTGCTAAAGTGTTTAAAATATCAGGCAAATTCTTCTCAGCTTTGGTAGTGTTGGCGAAAGTGATATTTCGAAGTGAGCTTTGCTCTGTGGTCTTAAGTCCATTCAGTACATGTACATCGACATTTTGTATTACAAATATGTTCATGACGCAAAGTACATTGGCTACAAGATTTCTATCCATCATGGTTATGCTTTATGGTTTTTAACACCAATTTGTTTTATACAAACCAAGCAAGTTTGCAGCACAGTGTCATAGGAAAAACTGTAGATAATGTGGAAGAGTAAGCAAAAAGAACAGGGATTTATAATAATATCATGTGTGTAAGAAATATTTGGCCAGACATTCAGTCGCATCAGAAATGCCCATGGAGGCGTTTTGTCTTTCAACAATGTGACTTTTGCCTGGTTTGTCACTACTGGTCTGTGTGTTAGTTGTACCGGTGTTATTAGGTGTGTTCGCAGAGCCTTGGGTAGTCGATGCTTTGATGGTTGTTTGCTCGGTGGTTTCTAGGTTTAGGGCATGTGCATGTATAATACAATATGAAAACCCATCCTGCATGCATATCATGAAGGGACAATCGTCTCCCCTTTCTTGTCCCCATGTATCCAGTGCCAGTTTTGTACATACATATGGCACGTATACATATATGGCACGACTGTCACATGTTTGGGGCTGCTCCCTTTTGTGGCATGCATGTGGTGTCAGTTTATATGCATTACAAATGTGCTTTATAGAATTGCTTGCAGTGCTTGTGTGTCATGCAACACTTTGAATTGCAGATGAATAGTCAAGTTTGGAATTGTATATATTGTTAATGTACAGGTGTTAGTATGTATGTATGTATGGTATGTATCGGTGTGTATGTATGTATGCGTGCACACACCCGCGTGCATATGTGCTCCTGTGTGGTTCTATATGTATATGCGTAGTGTGTTTGTCTCTGTGTGTGTGTGTACCTGTGTTTGTGTGCATAGGCATTTATGTTATACTACTTTACTTGTTTGACATATATTTGTTTATTAATGGTATGCATATGCCATATAACGTTAAGTTCAAATCATGAGCAAAATGTATATTCACTGTGTGTGTGTGTGTGTGTGTGTGTGTGTGTGTGTGTGTGTGTGTGTGTGTGTGTGTGTGTGTGTGTGTGTGTGTGTGCGTGTGCGCGCGCGCACGTGCATGCATGTGTGTGTTTAACATATTCTATAGTTTAACGTTTTAATTATTTGTGCCGAGGATTAACGTAGGTCTTTTAAACGCAGAGTTAGCACATACTCAGTGTCTCAGCTTTGCCATTTCTATTTCCCTACAATTCACTATATAGGCTCTCCTTTTCCCATGGTTAATATGTACTTAGTTTTCGTTTTCTTTTTCCTATCATGTTATTTCTACTCAGATTTCCTTTCCTGTTTTGCTACCTGCTTGTTGTCACTTTGTTTTGTCTTCCTTCTCTGTCACACTGAAGACGGGCTTACAGCCAGAAACGTTTGTTTTGTCTTCCAGACGGCTCCGAAAAGGTTTGTTTTGTCTTCCTTCTCCGTCACACTGAAGACGGGCTTACAGTCAGAAACGTTTGTTTTGTCTTCCTTCTCCGTCACACTGAAGACGGCTTACAGTCAGAAACGTTTGTGTTATCTCAAATAAAAGGGACCTAAGCCAACCTGCCTCTACTTGAGTGTGTTTTTCTCAGAATGAGCGTTTAAAGACCCACCACGTCACGTGTCAAAATCATGGTTTTCACGTATTTTCCCTCTTATAGCTGGTAAGAAATCTTAAAAAAATTCCTAGCATAAGAGGGAATATGACACGTGGCGTGGGGTGGGGGGGGGGGGGTCTTTGATATGTACAAACAATGAATTATCCCATAATGAAGAACATTAAATAAAATTATTTTAAACTTATTATCTCAACCCATACAGTTTCTACTCACTCGTGTTAAATCTTTTTTGGGGGCCTTTATTCACATCGAGATAGTATGAGGTAGTAGGTAGTAGTAGGTACTTTACAGGCACAAACGTGTTTCTGTGAAATTTGGGTTGCTCCCACCTGGAGAGCGCGTCACAACTTTTTGTGTTTTAATTTGCGTGCGATTTTTGTGTGACTGAGGAAGAAGGAAAGGGGGGGGGGGGGGGTACATTTTGACCAAATGAGAACTTTTTCGTTGCCACTGGGTTTAACGTGTGCTAAGTGCATGGGCACATGGGACCTCGGTTTATCGTCTCATCTTAAAGACTCCACGTTCAGACCATAAGGCCTAGTGCGGAGTGAGAGGAAAAATCCCCTGTACCCAGGTTCGAACTCGGGTTTACTTGACACGAGGCGAACGCGATACCTCTGTGCCACTCTACACCGAGACTTATATTATCATCATGACATATTAGAAGTCCTTCCAAAGCCATATCAAATCCTACTAGTTTAGAAGGGACTTCTAAAATATCATGATGATAAGTCTCATACTATCTCAATGTGAATACAGACCCTGGTCAATATAATGTGTATTTGAATAATCAATGATGTGAACAGCACAAACACATACAACACTGTATTTGTGTTTGATATATAAAAATGTACTATTATCATTATTATTATTATTATTATTATTATTATTATTATTATTATTATTATTATTATTATTATTATTATTATATGTGCCATTTGGGAGACAGAGATAGAGAAAGAAAGAGAAATAGACACAGAGACATAGACAGATACGTTTTCTATGTTATGCTCTGTGTGTGTGTGTGTGTGTTTATGTGTGTGTGTGCTTTCAAAGCTAACCTCAAAACCCACCTGTTCCCCCGTCATTAAAGCTCCTCTCTCTTTATCTTCTCTCTCTCTTGCCATTAGGTCTGTTTCTGCTATATTCCATTTATGTTATCTGTGTGTGTTCGCGTTGTATTGCGTTTGTGTTTGAATGCGCTTTGAATGCTAACGTGTGTGTGCGCTTTGATTTGATTTCTATCAAGATTCAGCGCCGTATAAATACTGTATGTTGTTGTGTTGTGTTGTGTTGTGTGTGTGTGTGTGTGTGTGTGTGTGTGTGTGTGTGTGTGTGTGTGTGTGTGTGTGTGTGTGTGTGTGTGTGCGTGCGTGCGTGTGTGTGCGTGTGCGTGCGTGCGTGTGCGTGTGTGTGTGTGTGCGTGCGTGCGTGCGTGCGTGTGTGTGTGTGTGTGTGTGTGTGTGTGTGTGTGTGTGTGTGTGTGTGTGTGTGTGTGTTTCTACAGTACGAAACCAAGTCAATATGAAGTCCAGTCACAAATCAAAGTCAAAGTTTATTCCAAAACAGAAAATATGGAATTTAACAATGGATAGGCCAAGCGGCTAACGAATGATGTGTTGTAGATTGTTACACGGGTGCCGTTGGGAAATTTCAAAATTCCTGCAAGGCAGGGGTCCAGGGGCCGCCCAGGCCCCGGCGGAGTGCAGGGACAGCGCCCCTCCTGGGGGTTCCGGGGGGCAATGCCCCCTGGAAGTTGAAGGGAAACAACAGTTTCCACTGTAATAGACGATTTTCGGAGAGAAAAAAATAAGGGGAGAGCACTTCGTGAAAATTAGAGTTGTTTACCTCCATTACTCGGTCAAATACCATAGCAACAATGCAACTATGGCGTCGAAACTTGAAACCGCAGGATGCGAGTCAGCGACTTGCAAACATTTTGTAGAAAAATAAGGGGTGACCAGTTGCTACAAAGTGATAGAACTTGCAAACTGTGACGTAAAAATATAAATGACATCAATTTCAGAATGACGCACTGCGTTCTACATGCTGTGTGTCTCCTCAAACACAAGAAGCGAGGGCTGGGGATTTACCTGATGGCAGAGTAACTTCCCCTGTTTGACCGATTGAATTAGGCAAGATAACTCCTACACACCATGAAATTACTCCCCTTAATCATTTCCGAACAATTCCTATTGACCTGCTCTCGTTGCACTTTCACTTCTGGTTAAACTTCATATGACCTCTATATATAACCAGCAAAATGCATCTTCTCAAATTCTCATAATCCAGCGACGCCGGCTCCAGGCAACAAAAAAAATCCTGAACTTCAGGACATCCTGGACAAAAATAATCATGAACTTCAGGACATCCTGGACAAAAAAAATCATGAACTTCAGGACATCCTGGAATATAAAAAAAAATCATGAACTTCAGGACATCCTGGACAAAAAAATCATGAACTTCAGGACATCCTGGACAAAAAAATCATGAACTTCAGGACATCCTGGACAAAAAAATCATGAACTTCAGGACATCCTGGACAAAAAAATCCTGAACTTCAGGACATCCTGGACAAAAAAAATCATGAACTTCAGGACATCCTGGACAAAAAAAA
Source organism: Phymorhynchus buccinoides (assembly GCA_017654935.2). Taxonomy (NCBI): domain Eukaryota; kingdom Metazoa; phylum Mollusca; class Gastropoda; order Neogastropoda; family Raphitomidae; genus Phymorhynchus; species Phymorhynchus buccinoides. The sequence continues at coordinate 870,004 of CM065713.1, forward strand.
TCATGAACTTCAGGACATCCTGGACAAAAAAATCATGAACTTCAGGACATCCTGGACAAAAAAAATCATGAACTTCAGGACATCCTGGACAAAAAAACTTCATGAACTTCAGGACATCCTGGACAAAACGATTGATTAATTAAAACCGTCAGCAAAAAGTACAAGTTATTATACATAAAGAACTTCAGGACATCCTGGAAAAACAAATTATTTTTCATGAACTTCAGGACATCCTGGACAAAAAAATCGTGTGAACTTCAGGACATCCTGGACAAAAAAACAAAAATTAATTCAGGACATCCTGACAAAAAAATCATGAACTTCAGGACATCCTGGACAAAAAAATGAACTTCACTTTGACATTTCCTGGACAAAACCGTCAAAATGGCGATGAACTTCAGGACATCCTGGACAAAAAGCCATCTTGAACTTCAGGACATCCTGGACAAAAAAAGCATGAACTTCAGGACATCCTGGACAAAAAAAAACTAATGGAGCTCTTGGTTTCAGGACATCCTGGACAAAAACAAACCTGAACTTCAGGACATCCTGGACAAAAAACAATCATGAACTTCAGGACATCCTGGACATAGAAAATATCACGAACTGTTGAACACAGATATCCTGGACAAAAACATCAATATTCAGGACATCCTGGACAAAAAAATTGAACTTCAGGACATCCTGGACAAAAAAAAAGAATGAACTTCAAATACATCCTGAAAGCAGGAGCATCCATTTTGTTACGAACGATTGATTAATTAAAACCGTCAACAAAAAGTACAAGTTATTATACATAAAGCAACAACAAAACATAATATAAACACATTATTTTTCATGCACTTGAACAATTGTCTGTGAATAAGTGAGCGTGTGAGCATACGCTGTGACAAAGTGTAGCCATTCAATCA
>CM065713.1:875914-903414 GCA_017654935.2 Phymorhynchus buccinoides
AGACAGAGACACACCAGCACACACATGCACACATAAACAAGCACACACATGCACACACACAGACACACAGAGACAGAGAGAGAGAGAGAGAGAGAGAGAGAGAGAGAGAGAGAGAGAGAGAGAGAGAGAGAGAGAGAGAGAGAGAGAGAGAGAGAGAGAGAGAGAGAGAGAGAGAGAGAGAGAGAGAGAGAATACGAATAGGATCTTTTTTTAATTGAGGGGAAATGGATAAGCTGAATCAGCTTTTTTACACCATGCCCTCAGGCAATAAAGAAGAGAGAAAAAGACTGAAACATACAAAATATTAAATATAAGGAAAAAGAAAAACACACCCGCAAACAATGCATAATGAAGAAACAACAGCAATATATGATAATAATTCAGATATCCATAACATCATGCAAATGGAAAAACAAAACAAACAAAAGCAAAATAATCACACATATGCGCACACGCACAAACACACACACACACACACACACACGCGCGCGCGCGCACATACACAGAGAGAGAGAGAGAGAGAGAGAGAGAGAGAGAGAGAGAGAGAGAGAGAGAGAGAGAGAGAGAGAGAGAGAGAGAGAGCATTCAAATGGACACAGACATGCTAAATGAAATGGTTGTGCAAGGGGTTCTGGTAAGGGTGGAGGAAAAGGGAGTGTGTTTTTTTATATTATATTTTTTTTACTGATTTGAAATTAAAGGCCCATACTCATCTCCATGGGCTCTATGAGCTTCTCGTAAACCACGGGCAGAATGATGCAAAATCGATTTGGATTTTAAACTCTGACATAATTCAAAGTCACAAACATTCATAAAACGGAACGCAATCATACTGTTAGCTCAAAGTTAGCAGAAATGCGCTGACCTTTTTTCTTCTGTGTACTCTGCTATCTTGAAATCTCGTCTAGGGGCAATTAGCTCAAATGACGCAGTTAAGGGTAGTCAGTAGGCCTAGTTTAGTAGTAGTCCAGGCGAAATTAAGCTTGACCTTGTTTTGTGATATATATTAGGTTTTTATGTCGATCTAACATGATTTGAGGGTGCTGAATCTAAATCCGTTGGAGACCAAGTTGTAAATGTTGGGCATTTTGAGCTATGACGAAATATTCAAAATGGCCACTATGGGACACTAAAGAACTGTTAAAACATGCACTTACCGTAATTGTTGTATCTAAAGCTTTTATTTGTAAGAAAAATAGTATAGTTTGATGAAATGATTCAAACTATGTGAACTATTTCCTATTTTTGTACTTATTAGCCCCCAGCCACTCTGCGGAGAGGGCTATCACGATTTTGTGTCCTTTCATTTGCCTGGCAATTGTCTTAAGAACAATGTCACAGAATAACTTCGAATGTGTGTGCTACTATTTTAATGAAGCTGATGTGCCCCTCAGTATGCCTTATTGACCTTGACCTTTGACCTTGAGTATGTGATTTTAATGTATCAACTATACTTTTTCAACTTTTTGGAAAAAAGAAAGTCTACGTTTTGGAATGCTTAACCCAGTAGCAAAGAAAAAGTTGTCATTTGGTCAAAATGTACCCCCCACCCCCCCACATCCCCCTTTCCTTCCTCATCAGTCACACAAAAATCGCATGCCAAAAAAAAAAAAAAAAAGGGTGGCACGCCTCTGGCTGCGACGCGCTCTCCAGATGGGAGCAACCCGAATTTCACAGAGACGCCTCTGTGACTATAAAGTACCAAGTGGGACCAAAAAAAGTCACGAGAATTTGCCAATAAGACAGAAAGGTTATAATAGATGACGGACAGTAAAGGGAAAAGGCAGAGTCAAAGACAGTGACTGATTAGAGAAATTGAACAAAGGGCAATTACTCTCTTTTCTAATTAACCCCCCTCCACCAAAGTTGATTACGATACCAATCCACCTAGCAGTGCGTGGGTCAGAACCAAAGTGAGACAAGCAAAGCATCATTCTTGAAAAAGAATGTGCCAAGCTCGCCTTTATGACCCTCACCCACACAGAAGTGGATTCGGACAAACGGGAATATGCGAACTGGGATTCGGTAAACGAGAATAGGTTAACTAAGTCGTCTTATTTCGCTCAGTTAAACTTGGTATGAGTCAATCGGTGTGTTTGCATGCTCATGCTCGCGGTCTTTTGTGTGTGTGTGTGTGTGTGTGTGTGTGTGTGTGTGTGTGTGTGTGTGTGTGTGTGTGTGCGTGCGTGCGTGCACGTGCGTGTGCCTGTTGGTATAAGTGTGCATGCACACGTGCATGTGTGTGTGTGTTGGTGTATGTGTAGGTGGGTGTCTGAGAGTAAGAGAGCATCTGATGGTGAGCGACATGATTATATAACCTTGGTTTTCTTACCATATTATTTTCTTTTTGTTCTTCTTCTTCTTCTTCTTCTTCTTCTTCGATCGCTCAGACAGTTTGGAAGAAAAATGGTGTTTTACGTCCTCTCGGTCATAGACACATATGGGACATTTGTAAATACAAAGATGGTGGGAACAATACTGGCTGCAATGCCCGGAGGCAGTGCAATACCAGTAAAGTCCCGAGTTTTTATTAATATAGATATGTGTACCGGTAACCACGCCTCGGATAAACCTCATCGGCTATGGTACCGCCACAATGGATTGTGATAATTAGCAGACAGTTTCCTGTCAATTTTGAGCGTATATGCCGTCATGCTGCCGTTACGCGCCTAACTAAGAAACAGTTAGGCCCAGCAAGTCCGACTTCGGCTGGAGGAAATGTTTCTGGAAGTGTTTTGTGTTTTAAAAAAAGGCAAGGAGAATGGACCGGTAAGGCAGAAAGATAGTAGATGACAGTAAGCAAAGGGAAAAGGCAGAGTCAAAGAGAGTGACAGATTAGAGGAAGCTCTATACAAAAGACCTCCCGGTATCCCCACGGGGGGGATCTTCTTCTTCTTAGCTTGGCTGTCCATCCATGTGCATTCTTTCGTTGTTGTTGGATGGTGTCGTGTGCAAAACCAAATCGATTTCTTTTGTACACTGATGCATTGGCGGATTAAAGAATCTTAAATCATGACCTTGAATCTTCAGCTTACATTCCTTATCTTCAATAGGGCCTTTGCCACGAGTGTTCGTTCTCAAAACTGGACTACTGATTTGCCCGCACTCGTTCTGCCCGAGTTACGCTGATCTTTCTAATTCAACTCTCTAAATTCAACTCAGTGATTGTCAAGGTCGTCCTCACGAGGCAGATGCTCTATTCGCAGTCCTTAGTGTTCAAGGGAAAGAATCGATTGTGAACAAATATATTTGGAGTCAGATGGTTATGTCCCTTTAACATAAAAAAAATGTTAGCACGCGCGCCCGTGCGTGCGTGCGTGCGTGCGTGCGTGCGTGCGTGCGCGCGCGCGCGCGCGCGCGTGTGTGTGTGTGTGTGTGTGTGTGTGTGTGTGTGTGTGTGTGTGTGTGTGTGTGTGTGCGTGTGTGAGCGTGTGCGTGTGTGTGCGTGTGTGTATGTTTGTGTGCGCGCGCGCGTGTGTATGTGTGTGTTTGGGTGAGCGTATACAGGTGCGCATGCGAGCGGAGGGGGGTGGGGGTATATGTGCGTGTGTGCATGCGTTCGTGTGTGCATGTGTGCACGTGTCTAGGAGTGCGGGTGTGTGTACGTTTGTGATACTAACATACTGCAACATGTCATCGAAAAAAGATACAACACTTTTGTTTTTATACGATACACGCATGATTTATTTTGTTTTCTAAAACTACAACACCAACTATACCACTATGGCTAAAGAAGAAGACAAAGACGAAGACGACGAAGAAGAAGAAGAAGAAGAAGAAGAAGAAGAAGAAGAAGAAGAAGAAGAAGAAGAAGAAGAAGAAGAAAGAGGAGGAGGAGGAGGAGGAGGAGGAGGAGGAGGAGGAGGAGGAGGAGGAGAAGAAGAAGAAGAAGAAGAAGAAGAAGAAGAAGAAGAAGAAGAAGAAGAAGAAGAAGAAGAAGAAGAAGAAGAAGAAGAAGAAGAAGAAGAAGAAGAAGAAGAAGAAGAAGAAGAAGAAGAAGAAGAAGAAGAAGAAGAAGACGACGACGACGACGACGACGACGAAAGAAGAAGAAGAAGAAGAAGAAGAAGAAGAAGAAGAAGAAGAAGAAGAAGAAGAAGAAGAAGAAGGAGAATAAGAAAAACCAGCCGCCGTGGTGTAGTGGTTAGCGTCGCGAACTACTGGCCGGGAGGTCTTGGGTTCGAATCCCATCAGTGGCGAGGTTGTTTCGATCCTGGACCGACTCCTACCCAGCGTGAGTGGCTATGGGCTCAATGGGAAGACTGAAACCACACAGTCGAGCTTCATCCGCTTAACGGATGCGATTCTGAGAGTGTTGCTCTGATTTCAAGACCAACACTGCAGGTGTCTGTAGTTCTCGGGTTTGGTTAACGCCGGGATATCACTACAAAAAGAAGTGTAGAATACAGCCCTGTCATGTAGTCTCAGACCGATACGGAACTCCATAGCATCATCATCATCATCATCGTTGTCATCCGCCTTATTTCCATCAATCATTAAAAAGAAAAACAATGTCTCAAATTCTGTGGCTTTGCATGCCCTGCTCTCATGGTGACCTCAGTTTCGGTTTCCAACCCAGTCTATGCCTTGGTGCGTTCGGGTCAAAGTCATGGGGATCAGTGTGTTCTGGGGAGCTGTCGGTGGACGGTCATGGTGGCGCCCTCAGAGGAGGACCTCACTCACGCTGGCTCCGCGACTAAGAGAATAGTGTCGTCAGTAGTAGGTGGTGTCCTGAACAGGCTCCGCTGAACTCCACCGAAGGGACTTAGCAGCAGTGTAGTGTCTCCTCGGTTGGTTGCCTCCTGACGGCCTAACATATATTCGCTCCCCTTGGACTGATGGTCTCGGATTCTGCGACCTGAACAAGCAGGGGTGTAGCTGCGAATTGGGATTCGGAATGAGCGGCGTGGGAGCAACGCTACTGTACGGCCCAGAAGATGGGACAGGGGAAAAAAGAAGAACAAAAAGAAGACGACGAAGAAGAAGAAGAAGAAGAAGAAGGGAGAATGAGAAAGAAAAACAGTGTCAGAGACACAGAGAGAGAGAGAGAGACTGACAGACAGAGAGAGAGAAGCAGAGAAGGAGAGACAGAGGCCGATAGTACACTAAATAGTACACGAAAACAAACCTAGCACATAGCAGTCAAATACGTCACACGACAACACACCAATAACAGTAAATAGAAAGAAAATATTATCTCGAGCAACACGCAACATTTATATGAAAACAGCAGCAGCAACAACAGCAACAACCACCACAAATATTGTTACAATCCACCAAAGTACAACACTGACATTGGTATTCAAAAGTCATACATCACGACACCACGAAAATACTTTTTGTTTTACACATATCACATGTTTGAGTACATAGATATCGCGGAATTTCCGCGCGGAAACCCCGTAAATCTCTCTACAAACGTCTACATTGACAAAAGGGTCCCTACATTTCTCCCCAGGCCTACAGACCTCAACAAAAGCCCACACATTAACTCGGACACAGATCTCTTGACGCCAACAAACAAGCTCGCAAGATGTCTTTCTCTACAAACATTTTTTTTTTTTTTTAGCATTTTAGGTATTTGTGTGTACCTATATGTATACTTTACTTTTGCGGTCATTGTGAATGTGTAACTTGTTTATGTAAATTGAAAATTTATTTATTTATTTTTTTAAATGTAATCTGATTGTAAATTGTTATTTTTATTATGTATATGTATTTTATTTATATTTAGTTTAATATGTACATATTTCTTTGTGTGCGCATGTGTGTGTATGTGTGTGTGTGTGTGCAAGAATGTGAAGGATAGTGTGGAGGTATGTAAGCGGTTGTTTTTAATATGAATAATTTTAGGGCAATTGTAAAGCGCTTAGAGCTTAAAGGTGAAGCGCTACATAAATTTTCTTAAATAATAATAAATAATAAATTGTTACTTCAAAGTCAACGAGGCGTCTCTGTGAAATTCGAGTTGCTCCCACGTGGAAAACGCGTCACAGCCAGAGGCGCGCCACCCTTTTTTGGGGGGGTTATTTATTATTATTTTTTATATTTGCTGTCTCTCCAAACAGTTAACCCTTTCACCGCCAAAGTCACATTTTAGCACCACGGTGATTTAACACCTATGTCACTAACAGGCATCAAATTGGGGTCTATTATCCAAAGACCCTGTTGTCTTAGTTTGGGGAAGTAAGGATAGACCTTATTTTATGTATGTCACAGAAGAATCCCCAATAGGCCTACTGCAGATGGATTTTATTCTCTACCCAGGTACATTTGATGGACATTTTAGGCTGAAATATGGCTGGCGGTGAAAGGGTTAAGCATGAAAAACCCACGGAGGCGTTAAGAAAAAGCACACAGACTCTCCCCAAACAAAACTCTGATTTTTTTTCTTGATTTTGTTGTTGTTGTTGAAAACGTTTAGGTGTCCTACAAAATACCGATACAATAGGAATTGTTCGGAAATAATTAAGGGGAGTAATTTCATGGTGTGTGGGAGTGATCTCGCCTAATTCAATCGGTCAAACATGGGACGTTACTCTACCTTCAGGTAGATCCCCAGCCCTCGCTTCGTGTGATTGAGGAGACACACAGCAGTGCGTCATTCTAAAGTTGACGTGAATGAAAATTCATTTAACGTCCTCCAGTCTGGAACAGACACATATGGAACATTTATAGAGATAAAGATGGTGGGAACGATCCTGGAGACAATGCCCGAAGGCAGTGCAACACCAGGAAAGTCCCGATTTTTTTAAAAACAATACAGATGTATGAGTTGAAAACAAGTGACGTAATTTCTATTTTTACGTCACGGTTTGCAAGTTCTATCACTTTGTAGCTACCCCTCATAGTTCTTAAATAAAAATGTTTGCAAGTCGTTGACTGGCATCCTGCAGTTTCAAGATTCGACGCCATTGTTGCATTGTTGCTATGGGATTTGACCGAGTAATGGAGGTAAGCAACTATATTGTTCACGAAGTGCTCTCCCCTATCTTTTTTCCTTCTCCGAAAATCATCTATTCTCTCCAGTAGGGGAGACTTATTGATATAGTTCCTGTCATGCAATTCGTACCACCTGGTTTCCTAGCAAACGGTAGGAGATTGAGGGTTAATAATTGTGTGTGAAGTTTGGACAAGGAATGGGTATTATTTTATCACAACCAAAATGCAAACAAAGCGGAAAGCCGTTTGTAATGCAAAACGAAAATTCAGTTTGGCAGCTTCTGGTGTTATTCTGGGTGTTTTTTTTAGGTAATGCTTTTTTCCCTGTTAATGAATGCACCAATACAACAACTAAAACTCCAAATGCCACTCAACACATCTTTAAAGTGTTAGGGTCAATGTTGTCCATTTTGTAAATTAACCCTTTCACCGCCAGCCATATTTCAGCTAAACATTTCCATTAAATGTACCTGGGCAGAGAACAAAATCCATCTGTAGACTTGGGGATTCTTCTGTGACATGTATAAAATAAGGTTGAACCCTACTTCCCAAAACTAAGACAATAGGGTCTTTGGATAACAGACCCCAGTTTGATGCCTTTTAGTGACATGGGTGCTAAATCACTGGGGTGCTAAAATGCCACTTTGGCGGTGAAAGGGTTAAAGTATTCAAAGCAAAAATAACTGAGCCATAGTTATGCAATTCGTACCTCTGTCATGTAATTCTCTCCTACGCCTTTCCATTGGCGCAGCGTCAAAAATGCATTCAAAAGCCTGTTCACGTTACTTCAAACCTTCGATGAGAATATGACATAAGATTTATTTTGACGTCACAGAAACTAACTGGATTGCTTAGAAGAAAGAATGGCATGTAGTTAAAAGCCAAGTCAAGAGCATCATACAGTTGAATTAGTGATATAAATCCCCTGGTACGATACCAGTAACTTGGTGGTACAAATTCTGCAACAGGTCTTGTAATTCGTACCTTTTGAAGAAAAACGTATTCTTACTATTAGTATTAACCCTTTCGCCGCCAGCCATTTTTCAGCCAATATATACCATTAAACTTAGCTGGGTAGAGAACAAAATTATCTGCAATGTTGTGAATTCCTTTGTGACATGCATAACATTAGGCCTATCCTTACCTCTCAAAATTAAGCAAATAGGGTCTTCAGATAACAGACCCTGATTTCACGCCTTTTAGTGACATGGGTGTTAAACCATTGTGGTGCATAAATGCAGCATTGGCGGTGAAAGGGTTAAGCCAAAAGTATAAACCTTATAATTATAGTAGCCTATACAGTTATAGCCCTGTACCGACAGTATCCATGTTGAAAGTTTTATAGCTTTTGGATTATCTGCCCTCGAGATAGAGATATCTATTCTTAAGAGGTACTACATCAATAAGTGTCCCATACGCATAGATGGAAAAAAAAGCTCACAAATAATTCCCAAACACCTGGACACCAGACAAAGCATTGCAAGTTACCTTGAAACCTGGGACCAGTTTCTCTAGACGACGCTCGCCGCGCGCATAACTGTTACGCCAAAAGAGGTCTAAGAAACACTTTAGAAAACGTTTGCGGAAGAATATTACAAGCTCTTGTCTGATTGGTAAAGAAAAATGTATTATTTTAACCAAACTTTAATGGACCAATCAACATCAAGAAATGTATTCACCCCCAACAAGTCACGTGATAGCTCCGGATAGTTCACCGCTTGCTCGCTGTTTGGCAAGCACGCGAACTATCGGCCAACGAAGGGTGTTTCTTAGACCGTTGTTGCCGATTTGAGCGAGCGCAACGTAACGTTAGCCCTTGTGAAACGGCCCCATGGACACCAGACAAAACATTACAAGTTCCCTTGAAATCAATGCATGCTCCCCAAAGCCCACACATTTTCTCCTAACGCCTAGGTCAAAGAGCCATTTCCTTGATCGTTAAGACTACAAACAGTACCCAACAGTTTCATCCAAACGTTTAAGCTCACATTTTTTAAAAAAAACTGCCAAGTTGCCACCCTCATTCTTCGGTGGGTTTTTTTGTGTGTTTTTGTTTTCTTCTTCTTTTCTTCTTTCCTTTTTCTTTCTTTTTTTACTTCTATTGTTTTTGTTGTTGTTGTTTTTATAGCTATAAATGGGTGCATGATGCGTTGTTATCTTTGCTTAGTGTGTTTTTTCTCATTCCAATGCAATTGATTTTCTCATAGCTATCCAAGTACATTCAGGATGCAGCCTTATGTTTGTAACGGAAACGTTTTTGAGTGCGCTGATAAACTTATACCTTGTTGTGCTCATGACATAATTTGTGTACGCTGCAATATATGATGTCAATAAACTGTGTTTCAAACAACTGCCAAGACGTTAAAGACAGCCTATAAAATTAGTTTTTTTTCAAACGTCAAGTCCAAAAAGAAATAATAAACACGCACACACATCGCTTTTCAAACGTCTATTTGTGCAAACAAGCCCACAAATTATCTCATAGCGTATATTTGTGCAAAAAAGCCCACACATTCGCTCCTGGCATATATCTGTGCAAAACGCCCACAAATTATCTCACAGTGTATTCATATATTTGTGCAACAATACCAACACATTTACTCATAGCTTATAGTTACGCAAAACAGCCCACGAATTATCTCATAGCGTATATGCATGAGAAAAAACACACCTACAAATTCCATCACAGCGTATATTTGTGCAAAAAAGCCCACGAAATCTCTCATATCATATATTTGTGCAGAAAAGCCCAGACATTCTCTTCTAGAGTATATTTGTGCACAAAACCCACCCCACAAACTCTCTCAAAGCGTATTTTTGTGCAAAAAAGCCCACACATTATCTCATAGCGCATATTTGTGCAAACAACACACCACATATTCCATATATTGTGCACAAAAGCCCACAAATTCTCTCATAGCAGATATTTGTGCAAAAAACAACAACAAATTATCTCATAGCGTATATTTGTGCAAAAAAGCCCACAAATTCTCTTATAGCGCATATTTGCGCAAAGAAACCCACCAATTCTCTCATAGCAGATATTTGTGCAAAAAACAACAACAAATTATCTCATAGCGTATATTTGTGCAAAAAAGCCCACAAATTATCTCATAGCGCATATTTGCGCAAACAAACCTACAATTTCTCTCATAGCGGATATTTGTGCAAAAAAGCCCACCAGACATTCTTTCATAGCGTATATTGTGCAAAAAAGCCCACAAATTATCTCATAGCGTATATGTGTGCAAAATAACTCACAAATTCTCTCATAGCTTATATGTGTGCAAAATAACTCACAAATTCTCTCATAGCTTATAGTTACGCAAAACAGCCCACGAATTATCTCATAGCGTATATGTATGAGAGAAAAAACACCTACAAATTCCATCACAGCGTATTTTTGTGCAAAACGCCCACGAAATCTCTCATATCATATATTTGTGCAGAAAAGCCCAGACATTCTCTTCTAGAGTATATTTGTGCACAAAACCCACCCCACAAACTCTCTCAAAGCGTATTTTTGTGCAAAAAAGCCCACACATTATCTCATAGCACATATTTGTGCAAAAAACACACCACATATTCCATCATAGCGTATATTGTGCACAAAAGCCCACAAATTCTCTCATAGCAGATATTTGTGCAAAAAACAACAACAAATTATCTCATAGTGTATATTTGTGCAAAAAAGCCCACAAATTCTCTTATAGCGCATATTTGCGCAAACAAACCTACAAATTCTCGCATAGCGTATATTTGTGCAAAAAGCCCACAAATTATCTCGTTGCGTATATGTGTGCAAAAAGCCCACACATTCGCTCATAGAGCATATTCGTGCAAAGAAAACACACACACATTCTTTCATATCGTATATTGTGCAAAAAAAAGCCCACAAATTCTCTCATAGCGTTTTTGTGTGCAAACAAGCCCACAATTCCTCTCATAGCAAATATTTGTGCAAAAAACCCACAAATTCTCTCATTGCGTATACATTATTATGTGTGCAAAAAGCTCACACATTCGCTCATAGCGTATATTGTGCAAACAAGCCCACAAATTCTCGCATAGCGGATATTTGTGCAAAAAAGCCCACACATTTGCTCCTGGCATATATCTGTGCAAAAAGCCCACAAATTATCTCACAGTGTATTCATATATTTGTGCAACAATACCAACACATTCACTCATAGCTTATAGTTACGCAAAACAGCCCACGAATTCTCTCATAGCATATATGTATGAGAGAAAAAACCACCTACAAATTCCATCATAGCGTATATTTCTGCAAAAAGCCCATAAAGTTTCTTATATCGTATTATTCGTGCACATAAGCCCACAAATTCTCCCATAGAGTACATTTGTTTTTTAAAAAGCCCACAAATTATCTCATAGCATATATCCGTGCAAAAACAAACCAAACACATTTTCTTCTAGTGTCTTTCTTCTTGTGCAAAAAAACAACCCCAAATGTCTAAATGTCAAACAACGGCCAAACCATTCTCTTAGAAAATCACCTCACGAAAAAGAAATCTTGTCAATATCTCTAATACTTCTAATCGTCAAACGTAGCCCACAAAATTTTCTTTACTTGTCTAGATCTCGAACAACCCAATAAAGCTCTCTCTTTATGTTTAACCCTTTCACCGCCAATGTCGCATTTTAGCACCACAGTGATTTACCACCTATGTCACTAAAAGGCATCAAATTGGGGTATACTATCCAAAAACAATTATTGTCTTAGGTTTGGGAAGTAAGGGTAGACCTTGTTTCATATTATGTCAGAAGAATTCCCAATACTGCAGATGGATTTTGTTCTCTACCCAGGTAAATTTAATGGACATTTTTGGCTGAAATATGGCTGGCGGTGAAAGGGTTAAATGTTGTCAAATAGGCTGCCATACAAAGTTACTGATCACCTTCTGTTTTGCGTTACCAAAAAGCCTAAACGTTACAAAGAGTGGTAACTTCGCAGCCTACCAACGTGCCAAAGAATGAAGCCAACATTCTCACTTCCCACCTGGAAGGTGAAAAGGTGGAAGGTGGGAAGTGTTAGTGTTGTTGTTGAAGGCTGTGAGTGAGTTCACAATGATCCCCAGCTGTAGTGTAGGTGAAAGGGTGGGAGTAAAACAAAAACGGCTTCAGTCAGATGCGGACTGCGAACTCTTTGTATATTCAGGCTTTTTGGTGCTACTTTGGAAACTGATGAGCTGAGAAATAAAGGATCAACATCAACATAAACGAATAAACCCAGCCTGTTATTCCTCTAAGCAACATGTAACACTTTGGGTACGGTTGTACTTTTTTCACAACTTGTTTCTTTTCCACCATCGATTATTTGTATCACTTTTAACTACCGTCAGTTATTTACACCAGTTTTATTTATCATCAGATATGCATGCCAGTTTTGCTACCATCAGTTATTTGAACTAGTTCTACTATTATCGGTTATTTGTATTAGTTTTACTACCATCCATTATTTTATCAGTGTTACTACCATCCATTATTTTACCAGTGTTACTACCATCCATTATTTTACCAGTGTTACTACCATCAGTTATTTTACCAGTGTTACTACCGTCAGTTATTTTACCAGTGTTACTACCATCAGTTATTTTACCAGTGTTACTACCATCCATTATTTTATCAGTGTTACTACCATCCATTATTTTACCAGTGTTACTACCATCCATTATTTTACCAGTGTTACTACCATCAGTTATTTTACCAGTGTTACTACCATCCATTATTTTACCAGTGTTACTACCATCCATTATTTTACCAGTGTTACTACCATCCATTATTTTTACCAGTGTTACTACCATCCATTATTTTACCAGTGTTACTACCATCCATTATTTTACCAGTGTTACTACCATCCAGTTATTTTACCAGTGTTACTACCATCCATTATTTTACCAGTGTTACTACCATCCATTATTTTTACCAGTGTTACTACCATCCATTATTTTATCAGTGTTACTACCATCCATTATTTTTACCAGTGTTACTACCATCCATTATTTTATCAGTGTTACTACCATCCATTATTTTACCAGTGTTACTACCATCCATTATTTTACCAGTGTTACTACCATCAGTTATTTTACCAGTGTTACTACCATCCATTATTTTATCAGTGTTACTACCATCCATTATTTTACCAGTGTTACTACCATCCATTATTTTACCAGTGTTACTACCATCAGTTATTTTACCAGTGTTACTACCATCAGTTATTTTACCAGTGTTACTACCATCCATTATTTTTACCAGTGTTACTACCATCCATTATTTTACCAGTGTTACTACCATCCATTATTTTACCAGTGTTACTACCATCCATTATTTTACCAGTGTTACTACCATCCATTATTTTACCAGTGTTACTACCATCCATTATATTACCAGTGTTACTACCATCCATTATTTTACCAGTGTTACTACCATCCATTATTTTATCAGTGTTACTACCATCCATTATTTTATCAGTGTTACTACCATCAGTTATTTTACGAGTTTTATTACCATCAGTTATTTGTACAATTTGGCATCAGTTATCTTTACCATCACTAATCTGCACCACTGTCGCTTCCATTTCTTTTCTGCAGCAATGTCTTAAACCGTCCGTTATTTGTACCGTTTCTTTACAATGTACTAATCTGTATCAGACTTTCTGCCATCTGCGCCAATGTCGTGATCCATCGTACTGCTAAGTATCTCCGAAGATCTCGCCAGCCTCTCCCTTCTGTTAGAAGCCTCGTACATGGCCATCAGTTCGTCCCTGACCTGTGGAGAAAGTTGGTGGAACTCCTCCCTGAGGTTGAGCAGGTTTCGCCTCTGCTCCATCCTCTTCGCCTTGAACTGTTCCCTCACGGCGTTGAGTGTGTAGAGGAAGGGGTTTAACGCCGAGTTGATCGGGAGCACAAACACGGTGACCCAGACTGTGACCTCTCCAGGGATTGGGAACCCGCTGTAGGCCATCAGGCCCATCAGCCCCACAGGGAACCAGCAGCAGAAGTCGGTGAACACCACCAGGAACAGGCGCCGGGCCACAGCGCCGTCTTCCTTCTGCTGACTGGATTTCACAGCCGCCTTTGACTTGCGAAGCGAGTAATAAATGGCTGCTTGCCCCAAGCCAACGAACAGGAACAGGACGAAGTTGAGGAGGATGAACACTGCAAAAGCGTAGGTCTGATCTGCGAACGGCTGACGAGTGATGGGCAGAGGCAGGCACAGGCTGCTTTGCCCATAGAAGTCCATCTGACCCATGAGAGGCCCCGCCGCCAGCAGGACTCCAGCAGCCCAGGCCAGGCAGCCCAGCATGAAGAAAGACACTGCGCTGAGGTGGAGGTTTGGGTGGAATGGGAAGCATAGCTTTAACAAGCGATCTAAGGTGATGAGGCAGATCATGAACGCTGACACCTCGCTGGAAACGAAGGCCAGGAATCCCGCAGCCAGACAGAAGTGACTATATCTCCACTGGGTTTCATGGACCACGAAACGACCTCTGTACTGGACGTCCGCTGCACCGATGATCATCATGTAGACCCCCATCAGGAAATCAGCCACGCACAGGTGACACACCAGCACGTGGTATGATGTGACCTTCTTCAGATGCTGAGTTACGAGCCTGTACACAAGGACAGCACAGTTTCCCAGAATGGTTAACAGAGAGAAGCTCCAGAGGAACACCCTGAAAGCGTCCTGTCTGAGCAGATCATCGCAGGAGGACAGTTCATCCACTGGTGCATGACATTCTGCAGGACTGTGGTCGAAATAGGGGCAGCAAAAAATGGAAAGATCCGTGTACAGCACTCGCAGAGACCGCAGCTCTTGAAACGTGGTTGAGTCGTATCTGTGCACTCTGTTTCTTCTGATGTCCAGATTGACCAGCCGGGGCAGAGAGCTGAAGGAGGACTTCTCCGATGTAATCCAACGAAGGTCAGTGTTTGCCATGGCCAGATGCTGAAGGTTGACCAGTCCAGCCTGACTGATTGTCCTTAGGAAGTAACCAATTTCAGTATTGAGAAAAGGATTGTCAGACACGTTCAAATGCGTAAGTCCAGTAAGATGTTTGCTCAACCGCACACGATGTCCTATTAGCAGGTTGTGACTCAGATCCACGATCTTCACCTGTGGCATGTTATAAAGAACCACAGCATCCAGCTCACAGAACGATACGTTCAGAAACGCCAGAAAGTACATTGGGTAAGGATTCCTGAATCTCATCTTTTTGACACCGCTGATGTCTAGGTACCGTAAGTACCAGACTTCATCCACAGGGTAGGGAACGTAAGGGCAAGAGCAGGCAAAGCCTTCACAGGCACAGTCCGCAGAGTGTTTCAGGCCACAATATTTCTCGTCGTCCCTGTTGGGGCAGTGAGGCACGCGGTCACACACCAGGTCAGGGTGCAGACACTGCCCAGTGTACTGACACCTGTAGAACCCAGGACAGGTGAAGTTCAAAGGTGGGATGTTCTCGTCCTCACCTTGCGGGCAGTCTGACTCCAGGTTGTTCAGCAGAAAGGTGGGGATGTGCAGACCACTGTCACATTTGAAATACCCCATGTAGTTATCCTCTACGCTCTCCAGTCTTGACATGCCGAAGCCGTCCAAATGCACGGAAAGAGCTGACAGATCATTGGGATCAACTACCTTTGTTACGCCAGAACTTCTGTTGCTTGACATTCCGCAGTTGTCAAAGAACGGGGTGTTGGAATAGGGAACGCAGCCCACCCCCTTGCATTTGGCTTCCTGACATTCGGAGCAGTGTTCCTCGTCGGAGTTGTCCAGGCAGTGTGGAACACCGTCACACTTAATGTTCTGCTGGAACACAGTCTTAAAATCTATGCACATAAACACAAATTTAGGAACAAATGTAGGAGAAGAGCATGCTCTTTCATCGGTTCCATCCTTACAGTCCTCCACCCCATCACACACCAAGGAATAGTGCACAGGGGGGCCGTACTCACAATGAAACAGCCTGAAAGAATTCGGGGACCAATCATCAGACAACACGTGGTCTTGCCATGCGCACTGATGAAAGTTCTGAACCAGGGATCCATCTGGGCATGACTTGGTCACCACCCCACGTACAGTACCTCCTGCTGGGGGCAAATGAACGCCAACGCTACGCTTCTTCTCAACAACTCTTGAGGCGTTCACTTTGGACTTCATACAAACGAACCCCGCCGAGTGACGTTCAAACTGCACCAGCGAACAACTGAACGGAATCAAACGAGCAGAGGGGAACAAAGCAACCAAGGCGCAGTCAAATTCTGACCTGACCTTGAGCAGTTCCGTTTCCTGGTAAGCAATTGGACTGCCCTCATCGCCCCATTGCCAGACAAACCGGTACAGATGCCCTTGTTTCTTGGACACTGGTCTCACTTTGTGCAGATCCACCAGAACAAAGGACAGCCCCGCCTTGTAGGCCATGTCTGCCACGAGATCCACGCCTTCTTCATCAGGAACTGAGGCCAGGGTGCCTTGATCCAAAGACCGGCACTGGCCTGTGCTAGAGAAATCATCAAACTCGTAGGCATCTGAAGGGAAGCTGAACAGTTTAAGACATTTGTCGTGGTAGGGGACCCAGTCTCCACAACCTTGAAGTCTGTAGTCACAGCCTTTTTCATCTTCTTCATCAAAGCAGTGCACCACACCGTCACACGCCACAGCCGCAGGGATAGGCGTGGTGCGGGAACAGTCGAACAGCGGTAGCTTAGAACCGTCTTCTTTCGGCAGTTCCTTCGGCAGACTGCTTCCATTGTAAACTTCAAAGGTGAAGTTCAAAG
Organism: Phymorhynchus buccinoides; assembly: GCA_017654935.2. Taxonomy (NCBI): domain Eukaryota; kingdom Metazoa; phylum Mollusca; class Gastropoda; order Neogastropoda; family Raphitomidae; genus Phymorhynchus; species Phymorhynchus buccinoides. The sequence goes on from CM065713.1 coordinate 892,654, forward strand.
AGGACGCTGATGGTACGTGCGATGCTACATTCACTTGGATTATCACGCCACCTACAATTGCCCTCATGCGAGAAGCGTGCTCGTTTTGGCGCCATACGTAAACGCTGTTGTCGTGCGTGTGACTCAATCTGTAGAGACTCACCTCTGTCTCCGGCTCTGTTAAGTTAAGGTGCTGCACGTGCACAAAGACACCGTGGGATGGAGGCACTCTCACGTGCCAAGTTCTGACCTGGTTACAGTCTAGGGGGGTTGGCTCGGCCTTCCAGTGGACGTACCCCGAGGAACCTTCGATGACGGTGTCCTGGACACTGGGACACGAGGACACGTAAGAAGCAAAGGCGATCCCAGCGTCACCGTGGGGCATCAGGTCAGGGCGGAGCATCCACAGGCACAGCCAGGCCAAGATGGGGCGGTGGTGGTAGTGGAGGACCTGCATTCTGCAATCAATAAAAAGCCAATAAACGTGTAAGTGCTTTGAACACTTACTTCACAGCCGAAGGTGAAACGAATGAAAGAAACTCCTGAAAGCACCCACAGAACCCGAAGATGCACCGGCCCCAGCTGCCTTTTCCAACCCAAGAGAACCTCATAGGCCTGTAAGCTAGCTTCCACAGTTCAATTTAATGTTTGTAGTATAATGCTACCTTTATGTTCGCATCTGTATGTGCAATAGTACGCCTTGCCACGTGAGTGTTCTATGTTCGTATAATAATGTATCAAGGACAGATTGGAAGCCTATTTTAATTTTAATTTTAATTTTTGTATAATTTGTTTTAATAATCATCATCATTGTCTATTTCCACCATTATTAGTTATCAGCATGATCATTGGTGATTGGAAGACTAGGCGTTGCCTAAAATCTTTTCCTTGAAAAATAAAGTTTAAGTGTTCAGAGTTAGCTTGTTGTACTCTCAATCACTTATTATTCTCCTGCTGCTAGTCTGTGTGTGTTTTGGATACAATTCGTTTCAGCCAACACGAGAGCAGCCCTGCACGTGCACCAACCCACCCTGGAACCCCGTGATGATGATGATGATGATGGTGATGATGATGATGATGATGATGATGATGATGATGAATTTGTTGCATTTCTTTGATTTTTCATTATATCTGTTATTGATGTTCATATCACACAGTCCAAGTCTCAATCTTGCTAAGGCATAACGGAATTTACTAATAGTAATGGCCGACAAATACTTTTCTAATTGAAACGATGATTTAAATGATCTATGCGTACTAAATCGTTCACTTGCAAATAGTTTTGCATGCCAATCTTGCATGTAACATTCAATCATTCTCTGCTTTAACTCTTTAAGAAAAATAGCTTCATTTCCCACCCCTCCATTAAGCCAAACATCTGAAAAACAAAAAGTATCAAAACATTTTTTAACAGATTTAGACCAATTATGATAATTAGAGTGACCATGGGTAAACTCGGGAATCTTATTCAAAATCATGAGATGTGCCTGTTTGGGAAATCTATGGATAGACATACTTTGGAGTTTAAACCAATATTTTATCGACTTTAGAGCGCTGTCAATATACAGAGGATATCGACCTGTTTCGCCATATATCATTGTATTTGGACTTTTGGGGCTAACACCTAATATACGCTTGCATGCAAACAATTGAACTGATTCTATAGACTGATATTTAGTTAATCCCCAGAGCTCCCCTGCATATAGTAACATTGGCTTTAGAGAGAGCGAGAGAGAGAGAGAGAGAGAGAGAGAGAGAGAGAGAGAGAGAGAGAGAGAGAGAGAGAGAGAGAGAGAGAGAGAGAGAGAGACAGAGACAGAGAGAGAGAGGTAATGTACATTATAATGAAACGTAATGCAATGATACCTTTTTGCCATCTACAATAATGTTTTTGTTTTGGACAATCCAATCTTGTAGATCTTGCAATCAATAGATAAACATTGCGATATATATACATGGCATGCATGCAATCAACAATAAATAATACATCAGAAATCAAAAATACTTGTACCACAGGGAAACAAAAGTTAATTGGACACACACCCACTCTCCCCCACCTCCCTCCCTCCCCTCTACCTCTCCGCCACCCCACCCTCTATACTCGTCAAAACATACATAGACAATATATTTGAATCTATAATCAATAATCAAGAATAATTAGAACACGAATACACAAGTCACAAGCAAACTTAGAGAGAGAGAGAGAGAGCCGGAGAGAGAGACAGAGAGAGAGAGAGAGAGAGAGAGAGAGAGAGAGAGAGAGAGAGAGAGAGAGAGAGAGAGAGAGAGAGAGAGAGAGAAGAGAGAGAGAGAGAGAGAGAGAGAGAGAGAGAGAGAGAGATAAGATAGAGAGAGAGAGAGGAGAGAGAGAGAGAGAGAGAGAGAGAGAGAGAGAGAGAGAGAGAGAGAGAGAGAGAGGAGCCAGAGAGATCGAAAGTGAGAGAGAGAGAGAGAGAAGAGAGAGAGAGAGAGAGAGAGAGAGAGAGAGAGAGAGAGAGAGAGAGAGAGAGAGAGAGAGAGAGAGAGAGAGAGAGACACGGAAGGACAGACAGACAGAGACACAAGATCTATTAATCGGGGAAACGCGCGCACGCACACATACACACACACACACACACACACACACGCACGCGCGCGCGCGCGCGCACGCACACGCACACACACACACACACACACACACACACACACACACACACACACAGAGTTAATTAATACCCAGTGATCCACTCGAGATGTCGGTACCAAGCGAGTGGCAATTTCTAATGTGATTTTTTGAAATGGTACATGTCTCTAGATAATGAAAAGTCATGCAAGCAACTTGGGTCGAGTAGCTTGTTAAGCGTTTTTGACCGTTATTTAAACAGTGGTGTGAAATAGTTCATGTAAGGACTCTGGAAAATAAATCAGTTTTATAGAGTACCTAGTGGTCGATTTGCTTCAAACTTTGCATACAGAATGCTAATACATGTATGCAAATGCAGATGTAAAAGAAAAGGTGTATAACTCTGTGTATTACAAATTATTAGTTATCTCCCTTTAAAAAAGAGAAACAAATGACACAAAAAATAATCACAAGTTGTCAGCTACTCTGTTTTTTTATGAATTTTTAAAATTTAAAAGCAAACTATGTACTAAGTTAACGTTCATTGTAACCTCAAGTGAAATTGCATAATCAGACGCTTTTGCGCGGCTTATTATATGTTATAATTATGTAATCATTGGCAGTATAGAAGCCTCTATGCACAGTGCTGTACACCTAGGTGACTACAAATTGCAGACTATCTAACTGATAAACATAACAATTGGCATAATAATACTTTGTGTATCAAAGATTATGTCCGTAATGTCAGTTTGCCCGAAAATGCAAAAATAACGGAAATAACAGTCATAAACGGAAAATATTTGAAAATCAAATATCTCTGAAACTACTTGATCGATTTTGAACCGGTTTGGATAACTATGTGCTGGATCTCAGCCTTGTTGAATTTTATGGAACCAATAGCAACGAATATGTACAAATAACGTTCTTAACGACCATACATGAAAGTGAAAATTGAATGTCTAACATTGTTGAGTATCTCACAATATGTAATGCAAATTTGACATCACTTTGCTTCAAACGATGTCAAATACAACTGAAGGTAAAGTTAAGTGAATATAAACACAGTGGTGGTTTGCATAACGACCCATGACGCAGATAACGGTAATCATTTACCAAATAAATGTCCTTTGCCCGATCTAAGATGCGCAAAGGAGTCTAAGTTTGTCCCCCAAAAATGTCTGTCTGTCCCAAGGATATCGCCTGAACCGCTTGACAGAATACCTTTTAATTTTGTGTGCTGGTGTGTCGCCAGGAAAGGAAGAGATCCGTGCATAAATTATCACACTAGTGACCGTGACCTTGAAAACCTAAATTTCGTTAAGGGACTTCTACACCATTGAACTTACAGTCTTCAAACTTGGCATGTAGGTACATTGGCTTGTGGTGGTTCTGTATGTGGGGTTTTGATCAAGGTCAAGGTCAAGGACATTGGTAGACCTTGAAAGTGGCTTGGGTCTAAAAACAGGTGTTATAGTCATATATTTCACATGTTTACTTGACAGAATCGCTTCAAATTTTGTGTGGTGGTGCATCACCTAGAGTAGATAGCATGCAAGCATAACTTTGGGCGTACACAATATGACCTTAACGTGTGACTTTGAAAAGCAAAAGTCGCTTTTTGTGCTACATATGTCATGTCCACACAGTATCTCGTCAACCAGTGGACATAATCCCATAAAAGTTTGTGTGATCACGTGCAGAAAATAATGGTTCCATAGAAAACTTATCACTGTGGTGACATTGACCTTGCAAGGTTTCTGATTTTTTTCTTCTCTTAAGGAGTGCACTTTTGTTTAAGAGTTCACCCCCCTCCCCCCCCCCCCCCCCCCCCCCCCCCCCCCCCCCACCCCTCCACCCCCCCCCTCCCCCCCCCCCCCCCCCCCCCCCCCCCCCCCAAGATTTAAAATCTAAAGGGCTAAGTGTCGATGAAAAAAAAAAGTAAAAAAAAAAGCAATGACTACGACCAGTATTGCATCTTTATTCTTTAGTATGTGGTACGGGGAACTCTCTAACATTCACTGACACCATATATGTTCTATCACTGCAACATTGAATACATTATCTTTGCATTTCAAAAACATTGTTTCAGGACCCGTGCGGATCACGGGTGTAACTAGTTAGCTAATATAATGATTGTGGTCGCTTAGCCCTTTCACCGCCATCTATTCTTCAGCCCCAATATACCATTAAACTTAACTGGGTAGAGAAAATAACATGTCTGCGATATTGGGAATTCCTCTGTGACATGTATAACATTAGGCCTATCCTTACCTCCCAGAATTAAGAAAACAGGGTCTTTGGATAACAGGCCCTGATTTGATGCCTTTTAGTGACATGGGTGTTAAACCATTGTGGTGCGTAAATGCGACATTGGCGGTGAAAGTGTTAATGGTATGAATGAAGGAACCGTATCGTTTATTGGGGGACGGGCAATAACAACGGCCTTTATCGCATTCAAAGCTAAAGCATAAACAATGTTACATCATTGTACCCACTCAGTCAATCAATCATTCAATCAATCAGTCAATCAATCAATCAATCAGTCAATTATTTTATTGTCTTCATACAAAGCAAAGAAATTCGCTGCCTGGTAAGCACATCTTATAAATGATTCTGACTCGACACAAGTAACGTTTAAAAAGACAAATGTACATAGATAACACATTACATTTCACACACACACACACACACACACACACACACACACACACACACACACACACACACACACACACACGCACACACACACGCACGCACGCACGCACGCACGCACGCACGCACGCACATTTGTCGGAATCACTTTTAGTGGAAGGGCGTTAAAGAACACACACACACACACACACACACACACACACACACACACACACACACACACACACACATACATACACACACACACACACACACTGCAATACTCACATGCAATGTGTAGGTCTGGAACCGTCCACTGAGAACAATTCACTGCTGTATGACAGGCATCGTTCGCTGAATGAAGATTCCAGAACGGCGCATTGTTGGGCTGATAATATCTCCGCAGGGAACTCGTTATATTTTGCAATGTGGAGAACTGTCAAATGTGAACAAAAATAATATGGCGACTATTTTGTTCGATGCGGAATTTTACTGATGAGATTTCATTTGAAAAATCCAAATGGATAATTGTGGTTTGAGGATCACACTGACAAATAACTGTTGCATCATCTTTCAAAATGCTCCATAGTAATATTGGTTGACTTATCGCTATCTATTTTTTGGTATGGTCTGTCTGCGCCATTCAGCCCTACCCGGTTATTTTTGTTGTTTCAATCTTATTTTCAGGAAAGTTGCGAAACAAATAACGGTTCAGCATACCCAGGTGCTCATGTAAGATTTTATATCAGGGTTTCCTGATAACATTTTCATTATGTTTTCCTCACCCACGTTTATCCAGAGCTCATTTCCAACAAGAGTCTTTGCACTTGCTAAACCGTCTCAACGATCACTTGACGATTGCGACCGCGGGTCACTAACCTCTAACCTTTTCTGCCAAATTGAAAACAAACTTTGAGCCAGTTGTAAAGGTTTGTTTCTGACTGGGCAAGGCCTCAACGACGAAGGTAGGAGATGTTTTTTTGTTTGTGGCTCAAGCCACAAACCTATAACTCACTTTGTCTGTCGGTCGGTCTGTCTGTCGGTCGGTCTGTCGGTCCAAAATTGTCGCACATATTGACAAAATTGTCGCACATATTGTAAAAGAGAAAACAATACTTGGGCATAAAGTAACATTTCAGTTGTCATATCTACATATCTATAGTCCTAACGTATGGAAAGAATTATATACTGAACAGAGCACATGAATCTTCATTTTAAAGCGTACAAAAAAATAAACATACGTAATACAGACACTGCAACAGACACGACGAGTATGCAGTGCTTCTTTCGATGAGTTTAAGTAGGACAAATAGTTTTAAATGTTTTCCAAAAGATATAAAAAGTTACGAAATGGTGCAGAGATAACATTCTGGTTTACAGATTAAAATTATTGAAAAGCCAGGGGAGGCGACTCAGTGTATGTAATGATTGGAGTGGTAAAAATAGACCGCTGGGCGTGCCACAAACGATTGCGAATCCGCGCTTGTTTTGTTTTGTTAAAGATCTCGGCATTAAAGAGAGGGCCGTTTCACAAGGGCTAACGTTACGTAGCGTGAGCGCAAATCAGCAAAAACGGTCTAAGAAACACCCTTCGTTTGCCGATAGTTCGCGTAACGCTTTGTTCTCGCTCGCATCCCTAGCACGCCGCAAACTGTTAGTTGCATCATGGGAAATGTGTAATTTTTATTTTTATTTGTTTTACTTCCGGCTAAAATTAGTTCTCGCGAGAACGTAACTTTTTGTTTACAAATGGAAGACAAAGTCTAGAAAGTGGATACAGACAAATATTCTTCACTCTACTACAGCGAAAATAATTATTTGGGATGATTTTTTGCAAAGTAAACAAATTCAAGTATTTTTGAGTGCTCTTTCTTAAGTTTCTATCATGATAGATGACATAATGTAGTGCAAACTTAATTTTCTGCACACAGATAGACTAACAATGAAATCGAAATATTTGTGCAACCTGTCAGTGAGGTATGATTTATCTACCTTTATTATGTATCTACCCAGGGGTTTGTTTCTGATTGGTCACTTTAACAAACAGTTTAATTTCATTGGTTTGAACATTTCACCTCTTTAGTAGGTTATAGCATTCCTTGTGGACAACGACAAACGCCCCATCTGTAAGACAGCCCTGGGCAGCTGGAGGAATGAACTGAAACATAGCTCCTAGCAAATCTTCCCAAACAAGTATGTGCTAAATCACTGAGGTTCCCATTTACATACATGGAAGGCGAGAGTGGGGTAGGGGCACTTCACATCTCGGCTAATGAATTCCAATCACAGGGGTCCAGGTGCTTAAAACTTTAGCAAAGATTTGTGCGTCGTCCCCCCCCCCCCCCCCCCCCCCCCCCCCCCCCCCCCCCCCCCCCACCCCCCCCCCCCCCCCCCCCCCCCCCCCCCCCCTCCCCCCCCCCCCCCCCCCCCTCTGTGGACAGACAGGCTGGCTTATGATCCACTCGAACCGAACTTGTGACTCTACTTAGAGGAGAATTTCCCACACACTGGGGACACACGTGTCTCACACGTGTCTATAGACTCGAGACAGACAAAGAAACAACCACACCCACATACAAACACAAGTATAGACGCTTACGTGTTGCATACACACACACAATCGCATAAGCATAACTAGTACACTTATAAGAGATAATAAAAATCTCGAAAGCTTGAAAGCATTGGTGTTTTGTGGCTTTTTTAAAATCATGAGTAAGCTATTAGAGTTATCTTTGCTTAGCTAACGTTATTCGCGGTTAGATGGTGTTTCTTAGACCCCTTTTGGCGTAACAGTTATGCGCGCGGCGAACGTCATCTAGGTAAACTGGATCCTGGACCATGGGGGGAATAATGAACATTTGGGACGTAAGTATCACGACGATGGCTTCTTTCATGACATCATTTCATTTTCTGTGAAGCTGCAGGCCAGAATCTCCACATTGCAAAATATATTGAGTCTTCCTCGCAACTTTGCAAATAATATAAATAATAAATAAATACTAAAGTCCATTACCGGAATAACGGGAGAAAGCAATGGAAATGGCGCGGTAGAGAGGCCTAAGGGAGAGATAGAGAGAGGATACGAGAGAGAGAGAGAGAGAGAGAGAGAGAGAGAGAGAGAGGAAGAGAGAGAGAGAGAGAGAGAGAGAGAGAGTGAGGTGGAGAGAGAGAGGAAGAGGAGATAGGAGAGAGAGAGAGAGAGAGAGAGAGAGAGAGAGAGAGGGAGAGAGAGAGGTGAGAGAGAGAGAGAGAGGATGGAGAGAGAGAGAGGGAGAGAGAGAGAGGGAGAGAGGAGAGAGAGAGAGAAGAGAGAGAGAGATCGAGAGAGAGAGAGAGAGATGAGAGAGAGAGAGAGAGAGAGAGAGAGAGAGAGAGAGAGAGAGAGAGAGAGAGAGAGAGAGAGAGAGAGAGAGAGAGAGAGAGAGAGAAGACGAGAGAGACAGAGAGAGAGAGGAGAGAGAGAGAGAGAGAGAGAGAGAGAGAGAGTGAGGGAAGAGAGAGAGAGAAGAAGAAAGAGAGAGAGAGAGAGAGAGAAGAGCGAGAGGGAGAGAGAGAGGACAGAGAGAGAGGAGAGAGGTGGAGAGAGAGAGAGAAAGAGGAAGAGAGAGAGAGAGAGAGGAGAGAGAGAGTGAGGGGGGGAGAGAGAGAGAGAGATAGAGAGAGAGGAGAAGAGAGAGAGAGAGAGAGAGGGGAGAGAGAGAGAGAGAGAGGTAGACGGAGAGGGAGGGAGAGAGGAGGGAGAGAGAGAGGAAGAGAGAGAGAGAGGTTGGGAGAGAGATAGGAAGATGGAGGGAGAGAGAGAGAGAGAGGGAGGTCAGGGAGAGGAGAGAGAGGGCAGAGGAAGAGAGCAGAGAGAGACGACGCGAAGAGAGCGAGAGGATGACGAGAGAGAGAGAGGGGAGAGAGAGAGGTTCTCGAGAGGGAGGGGAGAGAGAGAGAGAGAGAGAGTGAGGGCTAGAGATAGAGAGGGAGAGGAAGAGAGAGAGGAGAGAGAGAGGAGAGAGATGATAGGGAGAGAGGGAGAGTGAGAGGAGAGAGGGAGATGATCGAGGAGAGAGATGGGACGAGAGATGGAGAGAAGGGGGAGAGAGAGAGGAAGAGAGAGAGAACCCCTTGAGAGAGGAGAGAGAGTAGAGAGGGAGAGAGAGGAAGAGAATCAGGAGACGAGAGGGAAGAGAGATGACGGGAGGGAGCAGAGAGACGAAGGGGGAGGGTGGAGAGAGGGAAAGAGGGAGAGAGAGAGACGGAAGAGAGAGAGAGAGAGAGAGAGGGAGACGGAGAGAGAGAGAGATGGTAGAGAGGGATCTCGACAGATGGGGAGAAATAAGGGAGAGGCGACGAGGATGAGAGAGAGAGGTGAGAGATTGAGACCGGAGGAAGAGTAAGAGAGAGGAGAGGAGAGGGTGGATCGAGGGTGATGAGAGGAAGAGGAGAGGGCGTGAGAGAGAGCAGGGAAGGGAGGGAAGAGAGAGAGATGAGAGAGAGGCTCGGGTTAACCGGTCGAGAGAGAGGACGAAGAGAGAGAGAGAGAGGGAGAGAGAGAGAGAGCGAGGAGAGAGAGGAGAGAGAGAGAGAGGACGATAGGGAGAGAGGAGAGAGAGAGGAGGGAGAGAGAGAGGGAGAGAAGTAGAGAGGGAGAGAGTAGAGGGGGGAGGGGAGAGTCGCGAGAGAGATTTGAGAGGAGAGAGAGATTCGAGAGGGAGGGTGAGAGAGAGAGGGGAGAGAGGGAGAGAAAGAGGGGGAGAGAATCGCAGAGGAGAGACGAGAGATTAGAGGGACGAGAGATCGCGAGAGAGAGAGGGGGGGAGAGAGAGAGGTTTGGAGAGATATAGGGAGATGAATAGGAAGTAGAGAGACCCTAGAGAGAGAGCGAGAGGGATAGAGAAGGGGGGGCTGAGAGAGAGAGAGTGAGAGGGAGAAGAGATGGAGAGAGAGGGGACGAAGGAGAGAGAGGAGGACGAGATTGGAGAGGAGAGAGCACGGGAGAGAGGCGAGGAGAGCGGGATAGAGATGGAGAGAGATAGAAGAGGAAAGAGAGAGGAGAGGGATGGAGGGGAGAGAATAGAGAGAGAGAGAGATGGAAGAGAGAGAGAGGAGAAGCCGCGAGAGAGGAGAGAGAGGGAGAGAGAGGAGAGAGAGAGGGAGGCGAGAGAGAGAGGAGAAGTTGGAGTGGGAGTACGAAGAAGGGAGCTGGAACGGAGAGAGAGAGAGGAGAGAGGGGAGAGAGATAGGGCGAGAGAGAGAGGAGTCGAGAGAGAGAGCGAGAGAGAGAGGAGAGAGAGCGCTGAGAGAGAGCGGAAGGAGAGAGAGAGGGAGACGAGGGAGGCGAAGAGACTGGAGAGAGAGAGAGAGATCGGCGGAGGAGAGGGAGAGAGGAGTGAGAGGAGAGAGAGCGAGAGAAAGAGAGAAGAGGCAGAGAGAGAGAGGAGAGAGAGGGGGAGAGGGAGAGAGAGGGAGAGAGATAGAGGGATGAGAGAGAGATGAGAGAGAGAGTTGGAGAGAGAGAGAGAGAAGAAGAGAGAGAGAGATAGAGGGGAGAGGAGATAGAG
>CM065713.1:908414-923414 GCA_017654935.2 Phymorhynchus buccinoides
GGGGTGGTTAGGGGGAAGGAGGGTAGTGGGGTGGTAGGAGGAAGGAGGGTAGGGGTGGTTAGGGGGAAGGAGGGTAGGGGTGGTTAGGAGGAAGGAGGGTAGGGGGAATGAGGGTAGGGGTTGTTAGGGGGAAGGAGGGTAGGGGTGGTTAGGGGGAAGCAGGGTAGGGGTTGTTAGGAGGAAGGAGGGTAGGGGTGGTTAGGGGGCTGAGGGTAGGGGTGGTTAGGAGGAAGGAGGGTAGGGGTGGTTAGGAGGAAGGAGGGTAGGGGTGGTTTAGGAGGAAGGAGGGTAGGGGTGGTTAGGGGGAAGGAGGGTAGGGGGTGGTTGGGGGAAGGTTGGTAGGGGTGGTTGGGGGGAAGGAGGGTAGGGGTGATTGGGGTAAGGTTGGTAGGGGTGGTTGGGGGGAAGGAGGGTAGAGACGGGGACACAACGTTAAGATCCCGCTAGATGAATGAATGAAAAATGGTGTTTTACGTCCTCTCTGGGACACTTGTAGATACAAAGATTGTGGGAACGATACTGGAGGCAATGCCCGGAGGCAGTGCAACACCAGTAAAGTCACGAATTTTGAACAAAGCAGATAAGTGTAGCAGTAACCACGCCTCGGTTAAACCTCATCGGCTAGGGTATCGCCACAAATTAATTACGAGTATGACATGAAGTCGCTGTAAAGTGTACAGAACAGTCCAAGGGAAACAATCGTGTACCGCAAATTCGAACTTTACTTTTGCAGAGTTCCTTCCCGTGGCTGTTCTTGGATAGTGTCTAGCATACGTTTCTATTGGCCATTGCAACTAGGGTTATTAACGCCCTTGACGGCAAGAGTTAATCCCTTGTTGGTCAGTGTCCAAAAGGGCATTCACTCTTACAAAAGGCAGCCATTCAGTGGCCTCAAATAGGGTATGTGCGTGCGTGCGTGCGTGTGGGGTGTGGGGGGGGGGTGGGGGGGGGGGGGAGGAGGGGGAGGGAGGGCGAGAGAGATTAATACATGTATTTTGCATGAACAGTCTCACTTATTTTTAATGTTTATATTCATTGATACTTGTCTTCATGTTGATTATTCTTGGCTTGTCTTTAATGTGTATGTTTATCTGTATGTTAGTGTTTAGGCCTTTGTTCAGCGCTTTGAGCACCCTGCAAAGGGAGTTAAGCGCTCTATGAATAACCAGTATTATTATTATTATTATTTGTTTGGTCAGTACTCAACCATCCCCCCCCCCCCCCCCCCCCCCCCCACCAAGGACATTCACTCTTGCAAAATGTGGTCGTTGCAGTGGCCTATAGCGAACATTTTGGGCGACAGGGCTGGGTGGGTGTGTGTGGGGGTGGGGTGGGGGGGGGGGGGTCCTCCTTATTTCTTTTTTTGGGGGGCGGGGGTCCGAAACCCTGTAACAGCCCCCCCCCCCCCCCCCCCCCCCCCCCACATATCCGCCCCTGATTTATGCAAACAAACTCACACACATACTTGGGTGGTGGGTGGTGGGTTGAGGGGGTGCTATAGTGATGCATAATTTTGACTAGACCTAGATCTATTATATTATGTGATTCGATCGACACAATCAGGTCTGGGCCCGTATACTGACTTACATAAACTGATGAAGGCCATAAGTCATAAGTTTCTTTATTGTCCATTGACATTGTTCAACGCACATGGAAACTTGTCTTCCACCGACGGTGTCAAATAAGATGAGATATATGAAAATAAAAACATTAAATAAAAATATGAAACATAAATTTACATTAAAACAAATACGTAGGCCTAACTCTCACACCACCCCCAATTATTCATCCGCTCTCCGCTATCTTGCTCACTCATCATGCAACCCACCACCACTTCCGCCTTCATTTTTAACCCTTTCTTTTCTTTTTTCCTTCCTTTCCTCCTTTTTTCCTTGTTCATTTTCTCTTTTGTTTTTCTTTTTCTTTTTTAGTTTTTTTTTCTCCCCCCCCCCCTTTTTTTTAGGTAGGCTTTTTCCTACCTAAAAGGCAAGTCAAAATCTTGAAAACGATGAAGTTGGACGTCAAAATGAAGAAGTTTCGAATAGAGAATTTAGTAAACTACACATTCACGTGAGATAAAATAATAAATAAATTAATGTTCCTTATTCTAACTGGAAAAGCGACATAAAAATTAAATAACACATCATTAAAATATTAGACAAGTGTGTGTGTGTGTGTGTGTGTGTGTGTGTGTGTGTGCGGCCTGTAGGCCTACGTGTGTGTGTACTAGTGTACAAGCTGGTGTGTGTGCGTTTGTGCGTGTGTGTGTGTCTGTGCGCGCGCGTGCGTGCGCACGTGTGTGTATTAGTCATGAAGTGATATTAATTGTTGGATTTATTTGATTTGCCGAATGCTATATCAGTATTGATCATTATATCAGGGTGAGACGAATTTAGGAAAGGTCCCTGTGATTAACCTTTTGAAATCGGTAACTCTGCCTCGTGTCTGAATAATTGAGTTAATTGGAACTATCCCGAAAGGTTATTTTTCTCAGTATGATTAGGATGGGCTGGCCTTCTTAGAATCTCTAAGCTGCATGCAAAATCTGCATGATGCGCTTAGACGAAGCTGCGCCCTTTATTTTTCCGCCTATCAAATTACAAGACTTGGAAAGCAGACGACAATGAATGCTCCTTTCTACGTTCAGTGAGACAGCACACTAATTTATGCTGCTGCGAAATCTGTGCGATAACTAGTTCGGGCAGATTATGTGCTGGCTACTTTGAACGCAGCCCCAGTCCATTCATCGTGTTGGCCGCTTACCCCATTCACACCAGCACGGAGCGCGAAGTGACGGGCTTGTAGGAATCGGGAACAAGCAACCAGGAAGGACAAAATGGCGCTCAGCACCGATCGGACCAAACCTCAGCAGTCGAAGAAAATCGGGGCTGTTATCAGTCGGATCTTTGTGCCACCCAAGCTTCTTGTCGTGGACAAACGAACCATCGAGAAATCATGGAAACTCATGGACAAAGTGATGAAAATGTGCCAACATCCGAGGATGAACCTGCGAAACAGCCCGCCGTTCATTCTGGACATTCTTCCAGACAGCTATCAACACTTGGGCATGATTTGCTCCAAGTATGACGACAAGCTTCAAGTTCTCAACGACTGTGAATACTTCAGAATTTTCCTCGAGAACCTTCTCAACAAGTGCAAAAACACCATCAAGTTGTTCCGCGACGGCAAGGATAAAATGTTCGACGAGAACTCGCATTTTCGTCGAAACCTGACCAAGCTTTCTCTCGTTTTCTCCCACATGCTGGCCGAGTTGAAAGCGATTTATCCCAACGGAATTTACAGTGGCGATTCATTCAGAATCACCAAAGGCGATGCGGCAGAGTGGTGGAAGCGATCTTTTGGAGACAAGTGAGTGATTGGGGAGGAAGGGGAGAGTGGAAGAGGAGGGGTGAGTGAGGTGGGCGTGTGAAGCGGAAGAGGAAGGGAGGAGGTGGGAGGGGCCAACAAAAGATGGGTGCAGTTCGTCTAGTCTTGGTGCGGAAGGGGGATGGGGGTAGTTGAGTGGGTGGGGGGTGGGAGGTTGTGTGACTCAACCAAGCATGTCAGCCTGCAGGCTGTTGTTTGAATGAATCTGGAAGCCTGGGAATCTGTGTCAGGGGTGTGATGGCATGTTGGGTTCATTGAGTTCATTGATTGTTTTCTCTGGTAATACTTGTAAAGCGCTCTGAGAAAGCTTTGTTTATTATTATTATTATTATTATTATTATTATTATTATTATTATTATTAGAATGAACAAGAGAAAGAAGAATAATCAAACTCTAAGCTATGTCAGTCCTTATTCTCTCTCTCTATATATATAGACTAATGGAGTCCCCTTTTTCTTCGAAACGGATGAGGAAGCTTAAAATGAATGCGCAATTCAGAGCTTTGCACACACCATTGATCATTGGGTGCAAGCAGAACTAATGCTGGCATGAATAATACAAAAATTTGTAATAAATATTTCATGATAGATGATCTAAAAAATTTTTTTAGTAAAGTTAGACAGGCACATTAATCATTAATGCTTTATACAGAGAATAGGTGATAGGTTATTTAATCTGTTTTATGTTAGTTTATTTTTTAACCCCTTGACTGCCACCAACGTACTGACCTGATGATATCACTGATGATGTCATCAGACAGGAGGAATAACCCTGATATGCTGGCTTTTGCTCTAACACAGTCAAGAGAGATATCCCCAGACCATTTTGCCAGATTGGCTCTATCACTTTGTCTTTTTCATGGCATGATTTGTAATGATTTTTTTTATTTTTCTCTGGCAGTCAAGGGGTTAATTATTACGTTCTAATTTTGGTGTGAAAAAGATTCAACAATCAAAGTAATTGA
This sequence comes from Phymorhynchus buccinoides, assembly GCA_017654935.2. Classification (NCBI taxonomy): domain Eukaryota; kingdom Metazoa; phylum Mollusca; class Gastropoda; order Neogastropoda; family Raphitomidae; genus Phymorhynchus; species Phymorhynchus buccinoides. The sequence goes on from CM065713.1 coordinate 912,766, forward strand.
TTGAATCATCAAATTGGTATGGCACAAGCACAGAAGGTGTGTGTGTGTGTGTGGGGGGGGGGGGGGGGGGGGTCTGTAAGGGTGGTTCCACTGTACTGCATTTGATTTTAACCCCTTAACTGCCAGATAAAATTAAAGAAAAAATCATTGTAGAAATCATGCCACGAAAAAGACAATTGATAGAGCCAATCTGGCAAACTGGTCTGGGGGTATAACTCTCTTGACTGACTGTTAGAGCAAACATCAGCATGTCAGAGTTATTCCTCTAGGCTCTTTATCCGATGACATCATCAGATGTCATCACGTCGGTACGTGATACGTTATATGGCAGTCAAGGGGTTAAAAGCAAACTCCAACTCCAACTCCAACAATATATATTAAAAAACTGGTGTAGAGTGGCACAGTGGTAGCGCGTTCGCTTCGTGTCAAGTAAACCCGAGTTCGAACCTGGGTACAGGGGATTTTTTCCTCATTCTGCACTAGGCCTTAACGGTCTGAACGTGGAGTCTTTCGGATGAGACGATCAACCGAGGTCCCGTGTGCCCATGCACTTAGCATACGTTAAACCCAGTGGCAACGAAAAAGTTGTCATTTGGTAAAAATTTACTTTATAAGGTCTGCAATACCCCCCCCCCCCCCCCCCCCCCCCCCCCCCCCCCCCCCCCCCCCCCCCCCCCCCCCTACCAATATCGCATGCAAAAAACAGAGCTTTAATTGGGTGGCGCGCCTCTGGCTGCGACGCGCTCTCCTGGTGGGAGCAACCCGAATTTCACAGAGACGCCTCTGTGACTATAAAGTACCTAATACCTAATACCTAATACCTAATACCAAAATGAAAACTGCAATATAATTATAAGGTCTGCAATAACCAATATGCCTGACAGAGCTTTATATTGTTGGTGGGCCCGGGTCTGTGACTCGTATTGATGGTGATTTGACCCCTCATTTTGTGCAGCACACACATCTGACCCATGAAGTCTGCGATACATTTTAAGCGTAATACTATACTACTACAGTGACACAGTACTGGCCCATTATTTTGGACATTGACCCATCATTTTCTGTGTAATCAGGGGTCATTTGGCCCATGGATGAAGTTTGAAAACAATTTTGAAGCTCTGCCTATTAGTAAGTAGCAAAATAAAACAGAATACACAGGGCTCCTAATCGTCCAGCTAAACAAGGCAGGGCTCCCAGGGACCCCCAAATTCTATGAAGCACTAATATTCTCAAGGACCCTCTAAAAAGAATGTGCAGGGGGTCCCAGACATGCACTAAAAAAAGTCATTTTGGCATTCACAATGCCACTGGGACCCTCTATACCGCCTCTAGGACCCTCTATGCTGTAAGTGAAGGAGTCCCCTGGGACCCCTTGTTTTGCGGGATGATTGGGAGCCCGGCAAGGGGTCCCAGGGACTCCTTCACTTGCAGAATAGAGTCCTATAGGCGGGATAAAGGGTCCCAGTGGCATTGCGAATTATGCTAAAAAGAATTGTTCTTGTGCATCCCTGGGACCCCCTGCACATTCTTTTAGAGGGTCCTTTAGAATATATATTAATTAGTACATTTTGAACCTCCCTTATAAGACTTTCCATTATAAGACTCCCTCCCACATAAGACCTACTTCTCTGAGACATTGCCCTTTGCAAGTATTAAAATTACCTCCCTTATAATATTTATAACTTATAATATAAGACCCCTCCCTTATAAGTTATAACTTAATTATTATTAAGACCTCATTTTGGATGTTTTTTGAAGGTCTTTAAGTGAGGTTCCACTGTACTTCATAGACCCCCAAATGGGGGTCCCTGGGAGCCCTGATACAGTAAACTTGAATAATAGACTCACTGTTTCAGCATTGTTCTCAGGAGAGTGACCCGATGTATGAAACGATGACCCATTATCATAATTGCCCACTTGAGTCTACTCTCACTCTCAGACTCTTTGTATATATATGTGTACAACGTAAGATCTGGAGTGAGTGAGTGAGTCAGTTTGAAGGGGGTCGACTACACTGTGTCAGTGTATATTATATTATGTGACCTAGCAGCACCACGAAAGGGACATTAAGTCGCTGGGCTAGTTTGAACTCACAACAGGCTTGCAAAGTCAAAAATCTCATTTTTTTTCAATTTTAAGTTATGGGTATTTTCGACTCATTCGAGTTCTCTGACATCTTATCTTTTGAATGAAAAATGGTGCTTTACGTCCTCTCGGTCTAGAACAGACACATATGGGACATTTGTAAATACAAAGATGGTGGGAACAATACTGGAGGCAATGCCCGGAGGCAGTGCAACACCAGTAAAGCCCCGATTTTTTTAACAATACAGGACAATCTTTTATATAGTCTCTAAATGGTCTTATGAGTGCTTTGAAAACGAGTAGGTCAATGCATTTTCTTCAGCTAGGCTAGACTTTGTTTTCTCTAAATGGCCGACGCTCACCCTACAAGCTTTAGGTGCTCATATCTCTGGAACGGAGAAAGATCTATACAAGGATGATTCTTGTATCGATCAGTAGAAAGAGAATTGTCTGAAGTTTTCAAATCATGCATAATTCTCTCAGAATGGTCAGTTTGACACTTAATGTCCCTTTCGTGGTGCGGGGTCACTTATGCCACTCGATTGTGTCTGGCTATGAGAGTATGACTGTATCATGTTATCCAGACAAACAAGAGTTTCACTTTCACAGTAGAGTACTGAAGGGGGTTGCATACCAGGGCTCCCAGGGACCCCCATTTGGGGGTCTATGAAGCATTACAATTCTACAGGACCCTCTAAAAGAATGTGCAGGGGGTCCCAGGGATGCACTAGAAAAATTATTTTTAGCATTCGCTATGCCACTGGGACCCTCTATCCTGCCTCTAGGACCCTCTATGCTGTAAGTGAAGGGGTCCCTGGGACCCCTTGTTATGCGGAACAATTGGGAGCCCTGCGTACCCCTTAAGGCATTATCGTAACATGACGTCAGTTTGTTGATCTCCCGTTCGATATTGGAAAAGATTTAGAGTACTGAGGGGGGGTTGCGTACCCCTTAACAAGACATTGGAAAAAAATGACACAAGCATGACGTAATTTCTATATAATCTCTACAATTTCAGGGGGGGGAGGTTACGCTCGGACCCAACCAGCGCACAGACCTGTTCAGGGCTCCCATTCACCCCACAAAACAAGGGGTCCCATGGCCTCCTTCACTTACAGTATAGAGGGTCATAGAGGGATAGAGGGTCCCAGTGGCATAACGAATGCTAAATTTTTACATTAACAGTGCATCCCTGGGACCCCCTGCACATTCTTTTAGAGGGTCCTTTAGAATTTTAGTGCTTCATAGACCCCCAAATGGGTCCCAGTGGAGCCCTGCCTGTTAGTACTCTAGATCACCATGCGTAAATTTTGTTTTTCTTCCACTAAACAGGCTTTGCAACCCGTTTGTAACTTTTTTTTTGCTCATATGTACTTGTGTATCTATCAGAGGTTCCGTTAGACCGGCATATGCCTTTTTTTTATATTTTTGTATATCACCCGATATGCCGGTTTATTGGTCTAGTACCGATAAAAATTAATGTCATCGGTATCGCGTACCGGTACCTGAGACTTTCTTTCGAGCTGGTAAGGAAAGACCCTGCGTCACACACCTACGTCAGGCAGATGCGCGATAAAAGTTTTGAGTCATGCTTACGTAAATAGCAAGTTTGTGTTCCCGCTTGTGGGCTTCCGCTCTGTCGTTCTGTTTGTCTGATGATGACGACAACATCACAAAAGTGACATAACTTGGTCTTAAAAGGCAACATACAATGACGCATTACGATCGCATAGATTTATGTACAGATATTTTCTGCACAGCGAAGTTTGATTGCACCGGCTGTGTGATGGCCAGTACCGGAATATTTTTAACTTAACTTAACACTGCAACTTTTGGTAGGCTAGCGGAACCTCTGGTAGTGGTATATATATATATATATATATATATAGATACAAATTGTAGCCATAGCAAATGTCACCCCACACCCCACAGTTAGTGGCACTGGTCACTGGTAGAGGTTGCTTACGTTTTAAAAAGTATGATACAATTTGAAACTACTTTTTACTGTGTCTGTCCATCAACTGGGGAATGGAGGGAGGGGGATAAGGAGGGAGGGAGGGGTACAAGGGGTACTTGACTATTCACTATGAAGAAAAGTGTGTGTGTGTGTTGGGGGGGGGGGGGGGGTAAGGGAAAAGTAGGGCTCTCTGCCAGACAGACCTGCAAGTGTAATGATAATGATGTATAGTATGGGGCTCAAACGTGATAAAATACCAGTTAACAACTTAACTGGCTTTAATATACCAGTTAGCTACTTAACTGGCTTTAATATACCAGTTAAGTAGTTAAGTGGACTTTTTTATTCCAGTTAACTAGTTAACTGATATTATCAATTTTCGCTTCCGGTCAGTTAACTGCTGAAGTGGCATTCTATCATGAAAACCAACTACACTACTCACAAAAAGTTAAGGATCACTATGAGAAAACAGGTGCGCAATAAACTCCGTTCGCTCCTGTTATTTTTTTCTCAGTCAAGCCAAATTGTTATGAATTCTTGTTCAGCTGTAAGTGGGCGATGTTGTGTTAGTGGAAACATTGCACATGATTCTCTATTACTGAGCTGGGCAGCAAAAGAAAAAGCGGAAACTTGCGAAAAAGGACCTTGTTTTGGATCGTTCTGCATGAACACATTGCACAAGCCAGATGGAAAAACCATTATGCACGTGCAAGCACTGCTGTTTATGTGTGAGATGCTGTCTCTTGCTTGGCTTTATAAGAAGACATACCACCAGTATTAGGCCTGATTTGACAATGCCTCCACGACGAAAATTGAGCGAGTTGGATAGGGGACGAGCTGTTGCATGGTTCCAAGATGGTGTTCCCAAGCGAGAAGTGGCCAGGCGACTTCAGGTGTCCATCTCGGTCATTGTCAGACTGATTCAACGCTTCACAGCCACTGGGAGGGTCCATGAAAGACGCAGATCTGGTCGACCGAAGAAGACAACTCCACGTGAAGATCGTCTCATTGAACGACAAGCCCTGCAGACAAGAACAGCCTCTTCCAGCATCATTCGAAGGCAGCTGAGGGTGGCTACTAACATCAACATCAGCCAGCAGACCATACGGAACCGCCTTCATGGGTTTAACCTCCGTTCTCGTCGCCCAGCTGTACGGCCACGCTTAACTCCAGCCCATAGGGCAGCACGCCGCGCCTTCTGCAGACGTCACGTGAGGTGGACACGTCAGCAATGGTCCCAGGTCCTGTTCAGTGATGAATCACGCTTCACCCTGAACCACAACGACGGCCGACTGAGGGTCTGGAGGCGCCCAGGGGAACGCTTTATTGACGCCACTGTCCAAGAAAAGGTGGCCTTTGGTGGAGGTTCTGTAATGGTCTGGGGGGCCTTCAGCCTTCACCACAGAACACCCTTGTATCATGTACAGGGTAACCTGACTGGCCTCCGATACCGGGATGAGATCCTTCGACCGCTGGCTGTGCCTACACTGCAGCAGATGGGACCGCCGGCTGTCTACCAGGATGACAACGCTCGCCCCCACAGGGCAAGGGTGGTCAACGACTTCCTGCAGCAGTCTGGAGTCAACAGAATGGAGTGGCCAGCATGCAGTCCCGATCTCAACCCGATTTGAGAACCTCTGGGATGAGCTGGATCGCAAAGTGAGGAGCAACCACCCCCCTCCCAGGGATGCCCAGCACCTCTACCAGATGCTGCAGGCTGAGTGGCAGGCGCTTCCACAGAGGATCTTCACCACCCTGGTCAACTCCATGAGGACTCGCTGCGTCGAGTGCCAGAACAGCCATGGCAGATACACGCATTACTGAACTTTTGGGAGCATCAGAATGCCCTGTCTTGTGATTTCAATGACTTGGGGAAATCAAATTTCGATACGTACCCACTTTGATCAAATGTACAGACCAAACGATTGCTCGAAATTGAAGGTAATTGTGTATCGTTATCACTAAAGCATTGAATTAAATGTTGGCCAAAATTCAACGCATTGGCTTTCTTATTTGGAAAGTTATGAATTAGTTTGCAAGTGATCCTTAACTTTTTGTGGATAGCTTAGTTAACTGATTTTTGTAACACGAAATCCCATTGGATGCTGCAGATCATGCAGCAATCTGTTCCCAGAAATTGCTCCAAATACGTTTTAGTAGCTGAAATAAGCCCCAAATAGCATCAAAAAGTATATATTTATCATTGCCCGTTTGTTATGAGTTAGTGAATAGATTATATCCGAATGAAAAATGGTGTTTTACGTCCTCTCGGTCATAGACACATATGGGACATTTGTAAATACAAAGATGGTGGGAACAATACTGGCTGCAATGCCCGGAGGCAGTGCAACACCAGTAAAGTCCTGAGTTTTTAACAATATAATATGTACTGTAAAGCCAGTTTCATTTATCATAGATTATATCTGTCAGGCTGAATTTTAACAGATGGTTTTTATTTTGTTATTTTATTTATTTATTTATTTTTACTAGTTTGTGGTTAAAATAGTCTGAAAAACGTAAACTCGGCTGCAAAACAGCACATATGGGATGAACCATCAACCAACCATCATTCAAAGCTCTGAGCAGATCCTGGAGGTACTGCAGGTCCGATCCGTGATAAAAATTGCTAATAAAAAAAATGATATTGAAGGTATGTAACTCTTTCACAGTGTAAATGGGAAAAAATTGATGATCTGCAGTACATCCAATGGGATTTCGTGTTACAAAAAACAGTAAAGGAGTTGGTTTTCCTGACAAAAGCGGAAGCGGAAGTTGATTATATCAGTTAACTAGTTAACTGGAATAAGAAAGTCCACTTAACTGGTATATTATTAAAGCCAGTTAAGTAGTTAAACCCTTGACTGCCACCAACGTATTACGTACTGACCCGATGACATCACTTACCCTGATATGCTGGCTTTTGCTTTGACACAGTCAAGAGAGTTATGTCCCCAGACCATTTTGCCAGATGGGCTCTATCAGTTGTCTTTGTAATGGCATGATTTTCCCTATTATTTTTTCCTTTAATTTTCTCTGACAGTCAAGGGATTAACTAGTATTTTATCACATTTGAGCCCCATAGTATAGTAGTATGTTGGTTGCTGCTTGAGCGGAAGTTGGCAAGTTTCCCCCTCTTTCTTTTTCTTTCATTTTAGGAGTGAGTGAATGAGTGAGCTGTTTAGATAGAGTTATGCCCTTTAGCCCTTGACGCCAGGCGGGGTCAGTTTTGAAGGCAGTTTTTCGGCCCACAGTAAGCTCACTCTCTCCGGACGTCTTCCCAGGTACAGCAGAACCTCCCTTATAAGACCTCCCATTATGACTCCCTCCCACACAAGACCTACTTCTCTGAGACATTGCCTTTCTTTGTAACTTATATTACAAAAAATACCTCTCTTATAAAGTTATATTAAGACCCCTCCCTTATAAGACCTCATTTTAGATGATTTTTGAAGGTCTTATTGCCTTGGGAGGTTCCACTGTATTACTAAATATTACTAATACTAGTATTAGGGTACAGTACTTTTCAGTACTCAGTAGGCTCACCCCCCCCTAGGGGTATTTTTGTATCCTATTTTGCTTAGACTTGTGTTAATCGGTGTGCCTGCATGCTCGCGGTGAGTGTGTGTGAGTGCGTGTGTGAGGAGGTGGGACATGTGTTGGTACATGTATACATTTAAAAAAAAAAAAAATTATTGGTTGTCCATTCGATGTCCATGCTTTCATTGTTGTTGGATTGTGTCTTGTGCAAAACCAAAACGATTTCCTTTGTATTACGATGCATTGGCTGAATCTTGAATCTTTATAGTCACAGATGCGTCTCTGTGAAATTCGGGTTGTTCCCACCTGGAGAGTGCGTCGTGGCCAGAGGCGCGCCACCCCTTTTTTTTTTGGGGGGGGGGGGCATTTTATTTTTTTGTGACTGATGAGGAAGGAAAGGGGTGGTGTGGTAACTTTTGACCAAATGACGAACGTTTTCGTTGCCACTGGGTTTAACGTGTGCTAAGTGCATGGGCACACGGGACCTCGGTTTATCGTCTCATCCGAAAGACTCCACGTTCAGACAAGGCCTAGTGTGTAATTGCAAAGTGAGCGGGGGGGAAATCCCCTGTACCCAGATTCGAACTCGGGTTTTACTTGACACGAGGCGAACGCGATGTACCTCTGTGCCACTCTGCCTTTAGTTTATCGTTTCCTTTCGTCTTTTTATGTGCAACTGTTCTGCAAACTAGTGGGAAAGAAAAGGTTTAATTTGTGGCTTAGACCCCCCCCCCCCCCCCCCCCTCCTTCACTCCCCCCCCCCCCCCCTTTCTTAATCTTCAGTGCGTTTTTGTTTTTTTTTCCATCTTCATGTGTTTGAAACGATTTTTTTCGTGGGGATACCGGGGGTCTTTTGTATAAATAGTTCCCCCCACCTTCTGGAAGTTCTGTGCTTGTAGCTTCCTCTAATCTGTCACTCTCTTTGACTCTGCCTTTTCCTTTTGCTTACTGTCATCTACTATCTTTCTGCCTTACCGGTCCATCCATTCTCCTGCCTATTTTCACGAGACACTTTCAAAAGCATTTCCTCCTCCAGCCGAAGTCGGACTTGCTGGGCCTGACTATTTCTTAGTGAGGTGCATAACCGCAGCATGACGCATCTGCGGTCATAATTGACAGAAAACTGTCTGAGCGATCGAAGAAAAAGAAGAATCTTCATGTGTTTGTGTGACTGTGACTGTGTGAGTGCAGCGTTTTGATGTTGTTTTTTATAGTTCAATGAGAGACTTAGTGCGATTTTTCTCACGCCAGAGGGCATGACGCTCGTGTGGGGCTAATCCTCTCTATATTATTAGTTGGGGATAAAGAAAGAGAGAGAGACAGTGAGTGGTCCTACCATCACTCTCTCTCTCACTACACCCAAGTAAGAAAATCGCGTGATAAGCCTCTAGTGCATTGACTGCCCTCTGGCGTGACAAATATCGCCATTGACTTTATCAGTCTCAATCAATGTGAAAAGTTTGATTCTTTCCTTTTCACGACAAGAATGAATAACTCTAGGCTGATCCTAGACCTATCCCTTTCCTCAGAGAGTACCCTATCCCTTCCCGAGAATGTTGGTTCTGACAATCTGAGTCTGAGAGAAAAGTTTCCTTGTAAAAATTGTGTGTGTGTGTGTGTGTGTGTGTGTGTGTGTGTGTGTGTGTGTGTGTGTGTCACAGTGTGTGCATCATGTGTGTGTGTGTCTAAAACAGTAAAAGTAAAACTACAACTTTGCCTAAAATTATATTCATGGGTGGAAAGTTTCCTGGTACATACAAGGATTTCCTGTTTTTTGAATTTTACCAGAAAAAGGAATTTCTTCTTTTTTTAATTTGTCAAGCGAGATCTTTGTGTGTCTACTGTATTTTTCAAACACTTTAACCCTTTCACCGCCAACGTCGCATTTATGCACCACAATGGTTTAACACCCATGTTACTAAAAGGCATCAAATCAGGGCCTGTTATCCGAAGACCCTATTTTCTTAATTTTGGGAGGTAGGGATAGGCCTAATGTTATACATGCTACAAAGGAAATCCCAATATTGCAGATACATTTTGTTCTTTACCCATTTTTTTTAAATTTTTTATTTTATTATTTTTTTCCCCCCTCTTTACCCAGTTAAGTTTAATGGAACTTTCTTGCTGAAAAATGGATGGCGGCGAAAGGGTTAAGCGTATAATTATTAATTTGTATAAATTGTGGAAAAAGCAAACTAAAATACCTTCATAAATCAATGTTTTCTTCAGCTGCAGGGGGGACCCCGGTCCTTTCATTTTTTTTTCATTTTGTGTAGTTGCACCCATACGGTAGATTATGCCGTCTATTTGATCAAGGGGGGTGAAGCCAGGAGAGTTGTCACCCGTAAGGCCACCCGAAGTGCGCAATGAATGAATGGCAGGTTGTTCTGGGGTGTAGAGGCTGAGGCAGTACTTTTAAAAGCACAGTCAGCCTCTTTCTTTCATAATTCACTGCCAAAAAAATAAACTGTACAATTTACTTAGAAAGGCTTTAACCCTTTGAGTTTCACCGCCAACCATATTTCAACCAAAAATGTCCATTAAATTTACCTGGATAGAGAACAAAATCCATCTGCAGTATTGTGGATTCGTCTGTGACAGATGAGATCAGATAAAATAAGTTTTATCCTTACAAAGATATTCTAAAAGGGTAAGATGGATTACTTAAGAGCTCGGCGAACCGGGCTGATAGAGTTATCGTTAGTGTCGACAGTACACCATTCACAGTGACGGCTATCCAAAAACTCAGACTGGAACTTGAACGGAGAATTCAACTGGCCTATCGAGAAAATGTGTCCTGTTTAAAAGGGACATAACCAGTGTTTCTGTCCTCACTACTCATATAGGGAAAAGAGACCGGATGCTTATCTTCCCCTATACAGTCTTTGTCCTTACTTCCCAAAACTAAGACAATAGGGTCTTTGGATAATAGACCCCAATTTGATGCCTTTTAGTGACATATGTGTTAAATCACTGTGGTGCTATAATGCGACTTTGGCGGTGAAAGGGTTAACTAAGGGCCTGCTACACTACATACGATTCGGACCTGAATGCGATGCGATTGTGACCA
>CM065713.1:925914-935914 GCA_017654935.2 Phymorhynchus buccinoides
GTTTTGATTTGTGATATTTTAAAATAAATGCATGTTTTGTCAAGCCAGGCACACTCATAATAGCGAAAATATAATTTTAAGGTCCCAAAATAACCGGCAGCCAGCCAATCAGTGTCAGAGGCATGAATGAAACGTAGTAGTAGCCCTCTGAGGCGCTTTGAAGCATGCATGACTGTTAACCTATTAACTATGATTTTTTAAAGTTCACGTGCGATATCCCGTTACCTTAGTAACGAGGCGTTGTGCGCATGCCCTGCGACGAGAGCGCAGGTTAGTATAGAAAGAGTTAATAAAGTGGAACTTCCCTTACAAGACCTTCAAAAATCATCCCTAAAAACGAGGTCTTATAAGGGAGGGGTCTTTAAGGGAGGTAATTTTAATACAGTGGAACCTCCCTTACAAGACCTTCAAAAATCATCCAAAATGAGGTCTTATCAGGGAGGGGTCTTATGAGGGATGGGTCTTATAAGGGAGGTAATTTTAATACAGTGGAACCTCCCTTATAGGACCTTCAAAAATCATCCCAAAAAATGAGGGGTGTTTGTTCAGGAGCCCTGCAAGATAAAAATAATAATGCTGCCGCGCGGCTGGTTGTCCGTTGATCTAGCGTTTTCACGCTCTAGTTTGTAATTGGAAAGTTTGTGCAGAGTTTGTCTGGATTGTTGACCAACATTTTTGTTGTTGGTTTGTTTAGACCATGCATACTTTTTTTCCTCTCCCCCCCCCCCCCCCCCCCCCCCCTTGCAAGGAAGGTTCTCTTTTCTTCAATGATTTGCACGTGTATACATGTATGCAAACACAAATGTATGCAAGCATCATCAATAAGTATGAACAGTTTGTTAACCCTTTCACCGCCAATGTCGCATTTATGCACCACAATGTCTTAACACCCATGTCACTAAAAGGCATCAAATCACGACCTGCTATCCGACGACCCTATTTTCGTAATTTTGGGAGGTTAGGATAGGCCTAATCTTGTGCATGTCACAGAGGGATTCTCAATATTGCAGATGGTTTTTTTTTTCTTCTCTACCCAGTTAAGCTTAATGGTATTTTGGGACTGTAGAATGGCTGGCGGCGAAAGGGTTAACAATCCAATTGCACCATAGCATCGGAAAATGAGCAAATAGGGTGGTGTTTACATAGGCATAAATACAACTTCATCTGACCATGCATACTTGCTCAGATGTGTTCCACATGTATGTACATGTATTCATACAATATACACACTAGCCACCAAACGCCTCACAGTTGGCAGAGGTCTGTTGAGTGACATGATTGTTTTCTGCTGCTTTAAGCGTTCGTTACTTCAACTAACTTAAGTTATAGTTTTACTAAGATTCTGCTTACTTCAGCAGCTTTACTAGGAATGTATGCATATGTTACACCCAATCCGTCAAATTGCCTATTTCATGAAATGGGCAAAATTCTTTGCCCTATTTATGAAATGGACAATGTATTTCACATTTTTGATTCCCCATTCACACAGGTATTGATTGAGATTGATTCAATGGTATCACACTTTTCTACATTGTATTTGCACCCCTATCCTGCCCCCCAACTCCACCAGATGCTAAGCTGGGGCATGCCTGAGCCACATGTTGAATCAAACGTTTTATCAAATTAAGTCTGAATAAAATAATTTTAACTCATCTACAGATGAGATTTCTCATTCGTTTGAACCAATTCTTGATCTATGTGTGCTAATGAACAAAAATTATTTTTCATTCATATTGCTTTTCTCAATTGCAAGTTATAAATTGGCTATTTCACGAACTGGGCAAACCATTTTGCCCATTTCATGAAATGTATGGCCATACATGTCCGGAATTAACAGACAGCTGTCAATTTGAGGCATTTGCTTCAAGGGAAGTAAATATGTGTTGGTCACTTTTAAACTCGCAGCTGTCAATTTGAGGCATTTGCTTCAAGGGAAGTAAATATGTGTTGGTCACTTTTAAACTCGCTTTGCTCCCTTAGACCACAATTTTGCCTCTGACTTTGCTTCTGTAGTGGTTTGTTGTGGGGAAACCAATCGGTGTAGAGAGTTTTTCTATATAAAGTCTATATATAAACAAAAGTCTGATCTACCACTTCCCTGTGTCTAAACCTGAAGTAAAAACCCGTAATCTTTCATTTCTCCTTTTCTTGATGTATACTTTATTTGTGTGTCTGGAGTGATTTGTGATTTTTTTTTAGTAATTCAAAATTGTTGCGATGCGAATCAGTTAGACGCACAGCCGGCATATATAAAGCTTTCACTCGAGGCGCGCACCATCATTTGAATCTTGTTTGGCGACAGAGACGGTTCAACCATTATTTTTTCCCTGTTGTCCCAGCCACTGCGAGGCAGAACTTCGCGGCGACTAGGCTAGCAGTCTATACCCAATCCCTGGAATCGGTTGTTATGCCTTTAAGGGCTTGGGTTTTTATGATTTTTTTTCATGACTCATCTGATTATTTACATGAGCTATGGCATAATGTGTGTCAAATAGTGGTGTGTTGATTGATCGATTGATTTAATTTAAAGTCTGTTCACAACAATGGTGATGTTAGACAAATAAATTAATTAATTAAACAAAACAAAAAACAAAAAAACAAATATTGATTTAAAATGAGGGGAAAAGTGTGTGTGTGTGTGTGTGTGTGTGTGTGTGTGTGTGTGTGTGTGTGTGTGTGTGTATGTGTAAGTGTGTGTGTGTGTGTGTATGTGTAAGTGTGTGTGTGTGTGTGTGTATGTGTGAGTGTATGTGTAAGTGTGTGTGTGTGTAATTATGTGTGTGTGTGTGTCAGTGGGTGTGATTGTGTCGTGTGAGCACGTGCTTGTGTGCGTGCATCCGTGTGTCTTTGTGTCACTCTGTGTGTGTGTCATTGTGTGTGTGTTTGTGTGTGTGTGTGCGTGTGCGCGCGCATTCACATTTCTTGTGTTTCATACTTAGTATAAGATGAGTCATATGTGACAGACAGCATCCATCACATCAACAAAACAAAACAAAAAATATATATATATATATATAATTGATTATTATTTGCTTGTTTGTCTAGACTGAACTTGGCTTGATTTTTGAAGCATACTAAAAAAAAAGGGACAAAAAGTTTCAAGTATAGATAATAAACGCACTAATAAACTCACATTTGTGCAAGCACACACTCAAACACGCAGAGGCACACGCACGCACGCACGCACACGCACACACACACACACACACACACACGCATACACAATAAGTATATTATTTGCTTATTCAATGTTCCATCTGGAAATAAAATTTTGACTTGACTTGACACATACATACACACACACACACACACACACACACACACACACACACACACACACACACACACACACACACACACACACACAAACTTTTCATTCATGCATATATAGCACACACTTACACATATGCACACACATTTACGTATCATATTTCATGAACGAATACAAAATGTCTGCTTCATTCATTTATAAATGGAAAATCCCTCCGTGGGGATACCGGGGGATCTTTTGTATAAATAGTTTCCCCACCTTCTGGAAGTTCTGTGCTTGTAACTTCCTGTAATCTATCACTCTCTTTGACACTTGCCTTTTCCTTTTGCTTACTGTCATCTACTATCTTTCTGCCTTACCGGTCCATTCTCCTGCCTTTTTTCAAGAAACTTTTTCAAATAGATTTTCTATAGTCGAAGTCGGACTTGCTGGTCCTAACTATTTCTTAGTTTGGCTCATAACGGCAGCATGACGCATCTGTGCTCATAATTGACAGGAAACTGTCAGAGTGATCGAAGAAGAAGAAGAAGAAGATTTAGGGAGATATATTGGCTATTTTCTATGAATATAAACTGTTATTTTGCAGGATCATCGTGCCATGGAAGGAGTTTCGCATCACGCTGCACGAGACACACCCCATAGGCTCTCCTCTGGAGGCCATGGCCCTCAAGTCGACCATCGACCTGACCTGCAATGACTACATCTCTGTCTTCGAGTTTGACGTCTTCTGCAGGTAAGCATGTGCAGGGCTCCCGCAAAACAAGGGGTCCCAGGGACTCCTTCACTTACAATATAGAAGGTCCTAGAGGCTCCCAATCGTCCCGCAAAACAAGGGGTCTCAGGGACTCCTTCACTTACAGTATAGAGGGTCCTAGAGGCTCCCAATCGTCCTGCAAAACAAGGGGTCCCAGGGACTCCTTCACTTGCAGTATAGAGGGTCCAGGGCTCCCAATCATCCCACAAAACAAGGGGTCCCAGGGACTCCTTCACCTACAGTATGGAGGGTCCTAGAGGCTCCCAATCGTCCCGCAAAACAAGGGGTCCCAGGGACTCTTTCACTTACAGTATAGAGGGTCCAGGGCTCCCAATCGTCCCGCAAAACAAGGGGTCCCAGGGACTCTTTCACTTACAGTATAGAGGGTCCTAGAGGTGGGATAGAGGGTTCCAGTGGCATTGCAAATGCTGAAAAGAATTTTTCTACTAGTGCATCCCTGCGACTCCCTGCACATTCTTTTAAAGAGTCCTTGAGAATTTTAGTGCTTCATAGACCCCCTAATGGGGGTCCCTGGGAGCCCTGATGTGTTACTTTCTGTTTGTCCGCCTATGCATTGGTATTGATATTTGGTATATTCTAGTCACAGAGACTTATCTCTGTGAAATTCAGGCTGCTCTCCCCTGGAGAGTGTTTCGACGCAAATGCAGTGCCCACCCAATTTATTATACTAAAAAAAAAATTTGGGGGGGGGGGGGTACAGGGTGAGGAGGGGTTGTGAGCACACTTGGAAAACCTAGCAATCAATTTGGCCATACCAGGCAGCGGGAGTTTTCCCTGCTCTTACCGACTTTCTTCTGCGTTCCATAATGGTGAAGGTACATATCCCGTTTTTCAGTTTTCACTGGTCTCCCCGCTGCGTACAGCCGACACATTCCGATTTCGGAGGTGCTCAAGGGAGAAAAGTTATTTGGAAGATTTTTTTGGAAAAAAGGCAGGAGAATGGGCCAACAAGTCAGAAAGATAGTAGATGATAGAAAGCAAAGGGAAAAGGCAGAGTTAAAGAGAGTGGCAGATTAGAGGAAGTTACAAGCACAGAACTTCCAGAAGGTGGGGAAACTATTTTTATGAAAGACCCCCCGGTATCCCCATGGGGAATTACCGACTTTCAACAGCCATGGGATTTTTTACGTGCGTAAAGCGCACGGGTCAGACTAGCTTTAAGTCCCCATCTGAAGGACTGGACGTTCAGTTCGATTTTCCTGTCAAGCTATGCAGTGTTTGTGTGTGTGTGTGTGTGTGTGTGTGTGTGTGTGTGTGTGTGTGTGTGTGTGTGTGTGTGTGTGTGTGTGTGTGTGTGTGTGTGTGTGTGTGTGTGTGTGTGTGTGTGTGTGCATCTCTGTGTGTGTGTGTGTGTTTGTGTCTGTGTGTGTGTGTGTGTGTGTGTGTGTGTGTGTGTCTGTGTGTGTGTGTGTGTGTGTCTGTTTGTGTGTGTGTGTGTGTGTGTGTGTGTGTGTGCATGTCTGAGTGTGTGTGTATGTGTGTCTGTTTGTGTGTGTGTTTTTTTGTTTTGTGTGTGTGTGTGTGTGTGTGTGTGTGCATCTCTGAGTGTGTGTGTGTGTGTATGTGTTTCTGTCTCACCCTTTGGCCGAAGGAATGAGGATGTAACCTGGGCAAGACACATCTCCTTTGAGTTTGTAAACAAGTTTTAGCCCAGCCTGCTGTAATAGCAGCTGCCTCTTCTTTTGCTATTATACAGTGGAACCTCCCTTATAAGACCTCCCTTTATAAGACTCCCTCCCACATATAAAAGACCTACTTCTCTGAGACATTGCCTTATTTACCGTCCATACGGGTCTCTGACCGATTGGACGCTAATCTCACCTTCTTTAGACATTGCCCTTCTTTGTAAGTACAGTATTCAAATTACCTCCCTTATAAGACCTCCAATTTTAAGACTCCCTCCCACATAAGACATTCTCATGAGAGTATTGAGACATTGCCCTTCTTTGTAAGTACAGTATTCAAATTACCTCCCTTAGAAGACCCAATTTTAAGACTCCCTCCCCCATAAGACATTCTCATGAGACATTGCCCTTCTTTGTAAGTACAGTATTCAAATTACCTCCCTTTTAAGACCTCCCATTATAAGACTCCCTCCCGCATATAAAAGACCTACTTCTCATGAGACATTGCCCTTTGTAAGTACAGTGGAACCTCCCTTATAAGACCCCGTTATAAGACTCCCTCCCACATAAGACCTACTTCTCTGAGACATTGCCCTTTGTAAATACAGTATTAAAATTACCTCCCTTATAAGACCCACCCCCTTATAAGACCTCACTTTGGATGTTTTTTGAAGGTCTTATAAGGGAGGTTCCACTGTAATTAGTCATGAACAACAGACTGGCAAAATGAGATCTGCAGAACTTTAGATGAGTAGGATTTGATTCAATCACATGGCCGAAAGGCCAAAGAGGGCGTAAAGCATTATTTTCATCAACAGAATAAAATGAAAAGAGTACTGTAAAAATCGCTTACGTCAAAATTGAAGGGACTGAAATTTTATTTTGAGATAGCCAATGGTAAAGGTCAAGATGTGGCCCCCCCCTGCATTTCTCGGTTCATTCTATTTTCCCGTTTTTGCCTTATCAAACATAAAGCTGTATTTTATTAACCTTTTTAGCTAATAACCTTTTTGGAATACTAACCCTATCCCTAACCCTAGGCCATTATCTAATAGGACCCCCCCCCCCCCCCATGTACTGCAGTACACGGCGCCATTTGTCACAGTCGTGGTTCATTGCGTTTTCCCGTCTTATAGGGGGGGGGGTAGGGGGGGGGGGGGGGGGGGGGGGGGGTAGGGTTAGGCTTAGGGTTAGGGATAGGGATAGGGTTAGTATTCCAAAAAGGTTATTAGCTATATTAGCTAAAAAGGTTAATAAAATACAGCTTTATGTTTGGTAAGAAAGGCAAAAAACGGAAAATTGCAATTAACCGAGAAATGCAGGAGGGGGGGGGGGGGGGGGGGGGGGGGGGGCACATCTTTGCCTTTACCTAAACAATATTTTGAGTTAAAAAGACTTTTCAACATAGAGATTATTATACTGGGACCCAAAAAATTTTGATTGTTAGTTATCCAGTGCTTTTTGAGTTATCAGTTCTCCACTGTATCTTTAGGAGAAAAATGGACTTAATATTGGAATTAAGTTACTTTGATTCCTTTTCTGCAGTGTCTTGATATTTGGTGTATTTGGTATTTTTGGTATTTGGTATGTTCTAGTCACAGAGACTTATCTAAGTTATCTGAAATTCGGGTTGCTCTCCCCTGGAGAGCGCGTCGCCGCAAGTGCAGCGCCTACCCACTTTTTTTTTTTTGGGG
Source organism: Phymorhynchus buccinoides (assembly GCA_017654935.2). Classification (NCBI taxonomy): domain Eukaryota; kingdom Metazoa; phylum Mollusca; class Gastropoda; order Neogastropoda; family Raphitomidae; genus Phymorhynchus; species Phymorhynchus buccinoides. The sequence continues at coordinate 933,280 of CM065713.1, forward strand.
GGGGGGGGGGGGGGGGGGGGGGGGGGGGGGGGGGGGGGGGGGGGGGGGGGGGACAGACTTGGAAAACCTAGCTATCAATTTGGCCATACCAGGCAGCGGGATTTCTCCCTGCTCTTACCGACTTTCAACTGCCGTGGGATTTTTACATGCATAAAGCGCACGGGTCAGACTAGCTTTAAGTCCCCATCCGAAGGACTGGACGTTCAGTTCAGTTTGATTTTCCTGTCAAGGTATGCATTGTGTGTGTGTGTGTGTGTGTGTGTGTGTGTGTGTGTGTGTGTGACTGTGTGTTACTTTGATTCCTTTTCTGCAGCGTCTTGGTAGCATTACATAACATTTACAGAATGTAGCGTTACAAAACAAAGTCTACACTTTGTTGTAGAGCTCCGGCTAATGTCAACCAATGGTAAAAGCCACATTGGGGGGTGGGGGGGGGGGGGGGGTCCTGACACTCGTAATACTAAGGGCTCAACTCCTCAAACAGGAACAAAGAACAGACTTGGGCAGAATGATCAGGAAGTGACCGTTTAAGTTTAACTGAGTGGCCAGAGAAATTGAGGTCCTGGTTTTTGGTTTTGTAGTTCTAAGTCCTGACTGCTGTCGTAACCTACTTGACTTGACAGTAGTAGTAGAACTAGAAGAAGGAGGAAGCTGATTTTTGTGATGGGATGAGAGAGAGAGAGGGGGAGAGAGAGAGAGGGTGGGGGAGAGAGAGAGGGGAGAGAGACAGAGAGAGAGAGAGACAGACAGTGTGTGTGGTGTATGTGATGTGTGTGTGTGTGTTTGTGTGTGTGTGTGTTAAGTGTGTGTGTATATGTCATTATATGTCACACTGTGTGTGTGTGTGTGTGTGTACGTGTGTACGTGTGTGCGTGTGTGTGTTTGTCATGTGTGTGTTAAGTGTGTGTGTATGTCATTGTATGTCACTGTGTGTGTGTGTGTGTGTGTGTGTGTGTGTGTGTGTGTGTGAAGTGTGTGTGTATACAAGTCACTGTATGTATACAGTGTGTGTGTGTGTGTGTGTGGCATTTTTATCTTCTAGAAAAATGCTGGATTGATTTTGACCATAAAATTATGGCAGCGATTTAATGCTAAAAAAAAGAGATGATTTTGACAAAAAAACAGATGCTTGTGGCAAAAGAAAAGACCATCTAACCCTAACCCTATCCATAACCCTAACCTTATCCCTAACCACGGAAAGAACCAAGAAATAGAGCAGGAGGGTGTAAATCTACATATTTGCCGAGAAATCGATGTACAAAGCCATGCACTTATACTATTTTTTTGCTGGAACCATTCCTTTTTTTGGTTGATAAATTGTAAGTCTAAAATTATTATTTCGGGGAAAAGTGGTAACCTTATAAGTTATATAAATATTTTAGTTACTTAAGATTAAAACTAAAGGTTCAAAAGTCCGGTTGTCGTAACCTACTTGACAGGAGAAGAAGTGTGTGTGTGTGTGTGACGTGTGTGTGTGTATATGTGTGTGTGTGTGTGTGTGTGTGTGTGTGTGTGTGTGTGTGTGTGTGTGTGTGTGACTCTGTCTCTATGTGTGTGTGTATGTGTGTGACTGTGTGTGTGTCTCTGTGTGTCTGTCTGTGTGTGTGTGTGTGATTGGGAGTATGTGCACGCATGCTCATCAGTGGATGGATTATGACCACGAAAAAGAGTCATGTAACTTAAATTGGATAATGGTTCAAACGTCTGTTTGTTCATTAGCCACTTGATGACAGAAGAAGATAGGGATGAGAACATTATGTGTGTGACCGTTTTCGATTACCCTACCACGTGGGCAGCCGCACTCCGACTTCAGAGGGGGACAGAAAAAAGCAACGAAGGTCACAGGATTCGCTCGGTCTTTGATAATTGGCTTTGGTCTGAGAAAATAGTGTAATACAGTGGAACCTCCCTTATAAGACCTTCAAAAATCATCCAAAATGAGGTCTTATAAGGGAGGGGTCTTATAATATAAGGGAGGTAATTTTAATACTTGCAAAGAATGACAATGTCTCAGAGAAGTAGGTCTTATGTGGGAGGGAGTCTTATAATGGGAGGTTCCACTGTAGTGTGAAAAAGTGATTGATGCCATCATTTACTACATTTTGTTTGTTTGTTTTGCTTCTAGAATCGATAAAGAAGCAATTTAACCCTTTCACCACCAGCCATTTTTCAGCCAAAAAATACCATTAAACTTAACTGGGTAGAGAAAATAAAATATCTGCAATATTGCGAATTCCTCTGTGACATATATAACATTAGGCCTATCCATACCTCCCAAAATTAAGAAAACAGGGTCTTTGGATGATTTGATGCTTTTTTTAGTGACATGGGTGTTAAAGCATTGTGGTGCTAAAATGCGACATTGGTGGTGAAAGGGTTAATTTCACAAATGTTCCACATAGCAGACGTCCTCGATTTGTTGAGTTACTTCCCTTCGCTACATCCAGGTCTTTTGGCTTCACAGACCCGGTGCAACTTTGAATGATTGTGATCGAAGCAATCATCATCATTGCATGTCGTGAGAGGTCTTTGAAAAGTAGGATAAAGGGTCTCTGAAAAGGTCTAAATCCTTCTTTCAGGATGTCATGAATTGCAGGATTTTCAAATTGCCTAGAGCCGGCGCCGCCGGATTATG
>CM065713.1:943414-950314 GCA_017654935.2 Phymorhynchus buccinoides
ACACAACACACACACACACAGACCTCACACATGTGTATGAACATTATGCACATGGATTGCTTGGATCACTTTTAGTGTCCAGAAGGACGTTAAATAAACTGAATAACAACAATATTATGCATGCGCGCCCAAACGCTTGTGTGCGCATGCACGCACGCACACATCTGTCTTGTAAGAGGGTTTCTCTCTCTCTCTCTCTCTCTTCTCTCTCTCTCTCTCTCTCTCTCTCTCTCTCTCTTCATCTCTCCTCTCCTCTCTCTCTTCTCTCTATCTCTCATCTCTCTCTATCTCTCTCTCTCTCTGAGTCTTTCTCTCTCAGGGTCTCTCTCTCTCTAAGAGCTCTCTCCGTCGCTACTCTCTCTTTCTCCATTTCTCTCTCTCTTCGATCGTCTATCTGTCTCTCTATCTCTCGAGTCTCTATCTCTCTCTCTCTCTCTCTCTCTCTCTCTCTCTCTCTACTCTCTCTCTCTCTCTGTCTCTCTCTCTCTCTCTTTCCTCTCTCTCTATCTCTCTCTCTGCTCTCTCTCTCTCTCTCTCTCTCTCTCTCTCTCTCTCTCGTCTCTCTCTCTCAAACACATACACACACTCAGTCTTTTGCTCTTTCCCTGTCTCTCACTCTCTGTATTAGTGTATCATAATTATTGTTGAACTGTTTGGAAGTATTACAATATGGGTCTATCCTAAACTTCTTCCCTGTGTAGTTTGTGTACTGGACATCTTTCTTTTTCCTTTTTGTTTGTGTGAACATACCCAGGGCTCCCCAATCGTCCCACAAAACAAGGGGTCCCAGGGACTCCTTCACTTACAACATATAGAGGGTCCTAGAGGCGGGATAGAGGGTTCCCAGTGGCATTGCGAATGCTAAAAATAATTTTTCTAGTGCATCTCTGGGACCCCCTGCACATTCTTTTAGAGGGTCCTGTAGAATTTTAGTGCTTCATAGACCCCCAAATGGGGGTCCCTGGGAGCCCTGATTACTAATGGGACTGCTTTAGTTTGCCCCCTTTTACTAGTAGTAACAATGTCAGTACGATTCCTATTTTATTACAATATTACTTTATTAGTACACTCAGTCAGCTCTCGCTTCTTCCGTTATTATTTGTCTACAAATTTTTTGTTTTTTTGTTTCGGTAAGCGTATACAGTGGAATCCGCTTAATCGGACACTTTTGGGACCAGGAAAAATATGGCCGATAAAGCGAATCGGCCGATAAAACGAACATCGAGATACTGTATGACGCAATTATGCAAGTCAAAAGCAATGACGTCAAAATTAAATGTTGCAGTTCAAATTCAAATTCTTTCCCTTTTTGTGATGTGTGTGTGTGTGTGTGTGTTTATTAATCCTACAACTTGACAGAAGCACGAGTAAAAGACAATGATTTTGTTTTCTTGAGTGATTTTAACGCCATGCAGGGTCTTTCAATTGACAACAGCTCACCTTCCAACTTCACACTCAACCATGTAAACGTCAAAAGCGTGTTGTCAGTTTGTCTGCCTCTGTCATTCTCCCTCTCAAAAAGGGGTAAAGAGGAAAAATTAGAGAGAAAAAGTGGCCAATAAAGCGAAATTGAAGATTTCAGCTTTGGCCGTAAAAACAAACAAAATAACACATGCTTAAGAAGAAAAAATTCCGTTCCAGACACAGCTGTTTCGGGAGGAACATTTCAGATTTAGTTCTATTTATATTTTCAGAAGTTGTTTCAAGCCAACTTTAGTTTACCATAAGTTGCTTTTCATAAATGACAGTCAATAATATGTTGTAGTATGTGTCAAAATTACTTATATTCAGTGGACATTGCTAGATGTTCACTCATGGGCAATTTTATTTATGTTTGTGTTTTATTCAAGAACATTTTCTACTAAATATGTTGCATGATACTGCTCAACAAAAATAAGTTTTTACCATAAATCTGATGGAAGAAATATATTAAAAATACAATGAAGAACATACAGCCAAAATATTTTTTACAAGCAAAAGCTTGGTGCAGTTTTTATCTAAGATTTTTAAATTCAGTCTTTTAACTAAATAGCTTGACTTTGTATGGGGTGGAACAGCTGTGCAGAGGAATGTTGGCTGATTAAGCGGCTTTGGCCGATTATCCGATGTGGCCAATAAAACGGATTCCACTGTAATAAATAAAATAACCGATAAGTTCAAAGTGATGGGTTCTTGCTTCTTTTTTTCTTTTTTTGGTGAACAGTATACATTTCTTTTTTGGTATTGGTGTTTGGTAACTTTATAGTCACAGAGGCGTCTGTGAAATTCGGGTTGCTCCCACCTGGAGAGCGCGTCACAGCCAGAGGCGCGCCACCCATTTTTTTTGTTATTTGCATGCGATTTTTGTGTGACTGATGAGGAAGGAAGGGTGTGTGGTGTGTGTGTGTGTTGTAAAATTTTGAACAAATGACAACTTTTTTCGTTGCCAACTGGGATTAACGTGTGCTAAGGTACATTTGGCACGCAGGGACCTCGGTTTATCGTTCAGACCGTAAGGCCTGCCTTTTCCCTACTTGGCGTACTGCCATCTACTGTCCTTTCTGCCTTAAGCCGAGATCCATTCTCCTGCCTTTTTTTCAAGAAACACACCTTTTAAAAAGATTTCCTCCAGCCGAAGACGGACTTGCTGGGCCTAACTATTTCTTAGTTAGGCGCATAACATCAGCATGACGCATCTGCGCTCATAATTGACAGGAAACTGAGTGATCGAAGAAAGAAGAAGAAGAAGAAGAAGCCCGATAAACATGGATGCAACCTGCTGGGATACGACCACCAAAACAATTTGATTCAAAGTTCAAGGGGAAAAAAAGGTGTTGAATTCTCACTTTACAAGCCTGGAATTAAAGCTAAGTATGATTTTGCTTTTTCTTCAGCTCCAGGGGGGTAATGCCCCCCTGACCCCCCAAACAGGGGCTCTACCGCGACCCTGCGCTTAGCCTGTTCGGATGTTCTCAGTTGATTCATGTCGCAATAACTGATCCGTTGAAATGATAATTTCTTTCTCTCCGGGATGTTATTTTAAGAGATCTGGTTCGTGAGTGTGTCTGTAGGTGTATGTGAGAAAAGGGAAGGTGGGTCGTGAGTGACAAGATCTGTGGATTATTTAGATTTCTACTTTAAATATGTTAAAATAGTTATTTTTGAGCTTCTTTTTAAAAGATTTTTGAATGATAAGTGTATGTGAAGGTGGTGGGCGGGTGGTGATGAACGGCATGAGCTTTTTATTTATTTTAATTTTAATATATTCTGATATTGTTTTGAATTTTTCTGGATAGTTTTCTCTTGTAATTTTGTAAATCGTTATGAGGATGATTTTTTTATCATCGAAAGAGCGCTATAGAAGCTTATTTATTATTATTATTAATTGAACAGTATTACATTTCTGCAATCTAACGCTAGCGCACACAATGATTCTTTTCTTTGTGTGTTGCAGGCTGTTTCAGCCGTGGACACAATTGCGGAGGACTGGGAATGCCTGGCCGTCACCCCACCCTAGGCTACCGGCCGCCTATCCTGACCTACGAAGAGGTAAGGCAACGCCTCAAGAAGTACAGCAACAAGCCTGGAAGGTCTGTCAAACATGTCTGTCTATCTCTGTGTTTTTCTCTCTCGATATCGGTCGCCACACTGGCTACGGCTTTCTGACCTACGATGAGGTGAAGGTTTCTGTCTGTGTCTGTCTGTCTGTAGTCTGTTCTCTCTCGTATCTGTTCCACTCACCTTGGCAAACGTTGCTTCCTGACCTAGAAAGGAACGCTTAAGGAATACATCAAACAAGCTGGAAGGTCGCCTCAACTACATATATATATATATATAATGTCTGTGTCTGTCTGTTCTGTAGTCTGTTCTCTCTCGATATCTGTCACTCACCTTGGCTACGCGATTTCCTGACCTACGCGATGGTGAAAGGAACGCCCAAGAAATGCATCAACAAGCCTGCGAAGGTCTGGCTACTGTGTGTGTGTGTGTGGTCGTTTTCTATCTGTTTGTGTCTGTCAGTCTTTGTCTCGTCTTCGATATGTCAATGCGTGGAACCTCCGTATAAGACCTGCAAAAATCATCAAAATGAGGTCTCTGAAGGGAGGGGTCTTATAAGGGAGCGTCATTGTAATACCTAAAAAGAAGGGAAATGTCTCAGAGAAATAGGTCTTCAAAGGGAGGGAGTCTTATAAGGGAGGTTCCACTGTATTGTCAAAGAGTTAATGTGGTTATGTTATGCTGTACTTACGATCATGTCAAAAAGGACGCCGCAAGGAAAAGCTATCAGCAACTTAAAAAGCCTGGAAGGTAAGTCTAAATTATGGGTGGGGTTTGTGTTTCTCTCTCTATGTATGTTTATCTGTATCTCTTTCTCTATCTTTCTGCACCCTGTCTACTCGGCTTTCAAACTGACGAAAAAGTCAAAGAAGGCCTCAAGAAATACAACAACAACAAGCCTGATAGGTCTCGACGTGTCTGTGTCCTCGTGTTCTGTCTCTCCGATATCTGTTTATCACTGGCTACGCCACTTCTGAACCCTGAAGTAGAAGAGAACGCCTCAAGAAGTACATCAACAAGCTGAAGGTCTGTTGATATTGTCTGTCTGATTCTGTTCTCTCTCGATTCTGCACTCACCTGGCTACACTGCTTTGATGACATAGACGAGGTGAAGGAACGCCTCAAGATTTATAGTACATCAACAAGCTGGAAGGTCTGTCTAATATATTATAAATATGTTCTGTCTCTCTCTGTGTTCTGTTCCTCTCTCGATATCTGTTTACTCACCTGGATTACGCTTGATTTACCTGACTAGAAAGAACGCCGCAAGCGAATACATCAACAAGCCTGGAAGGTCTGTTTATAATATATAGTCTGTGTCTGTCTGTAGTCTGTTCTTCTCTCGATATCGTTACTCACCTTGGCTACGCTGCTTTCCGACCTAAAATAACAACAACACGCCTTGAAGGTCGTCTCTGTCGTGGTGTGTGTCTGTCTGTCTGTTGATCAGGCATGAAAGAATTCCCGCTTTTCGCGGAAAAAATCTCGCCAAATTTATTGGAAAAACTTCCGCGAAAAGTTTGTTTTATAGAAGACAGGACCGAACTTGCCGTATTCTTATATCTACAAGTCTCTATTTGGCGATCTCAAAACGGTTAACCGGGAAAGTCGCTTTAGCTCACTCGCTTCATTTGTGCGAAGGAAGTCGGAATGATTACTCCCGCTCAACAAAAGTATCGAGTAGCTGAAAATTGTGGGTGGAAGGATATGTGCGGACAAAATGTTGGAAATAGATAGTGTTTCGCTGACCTACGATAGTGAAACCTTAACCATGGTGCAAAGGCATCAACTAGGAAGAGAAATTTACTGTTTTGATTACCCAGCACACATGGGCAGCAACACTCGTATTTGGGGGTGTGGAGTAGAATACGCAAAAAATGGTGTCATATTTTTGTTTGTTTGTTCTCGTGAAACGCTACCTGTTCCGGCTGAGCTGCAAACGGCTCGGTGTCAGTGGGCCATCGGCTACGTGACTGGGGAACGGGCCAGATCCTGCAGGACCATTCCCAGAACACGTCCCCTGTGTCAGGCCTTCCGGACGTGACAGAGATAGGGATTGTGACGTGCCCACTGACAGAACACTGTACAGACTAGGCACACACAACACACACATGCATGCAACCATCCCAGAACAAGTCCCCGTGTCAGGCACTGTTTGGACGGAAAGAGAGAGGGATGTGGGGCACAATGAAGAAACACTGAAGACTGATGCAACACACACAACATACATGCACATTAACCAGAACAAGTCCGTGTCAGCTCTAGCTGGACGGACAGAGAGAGGGTTTTTTTTTTTTTTCTTTTTTGAGGCGATTTGAGTGCACACTGACAGACACATGACAGACTATGCAAACACACACACATACATGCACCATCCCAGGAACAAGTCCCTGTGTCAGGGCCCTGTAGGACGGACAGAGAGAGGGATGTGAGTGCATATGACAAGACCACATCTGTACAGACTATTGCACCCACACACACACACATCATGAACCATTCCCCAGAACAGTCCCTGTGTCAGGCCTGTGGACGGGCAGAGAGAGGGATCGTGAGTGCACACTGACAGACACACGCACAAACGCATAATGATGCATTATGAAACACACGCACGCACATGCGCGTGCGCCCGCACACACATAAAAATATTGCAGGAGTGTTTTCTGAGCTCATGTAGGGCGATTTTTGGTGTGCATTCTCAACATGGAAAACTGAATAGAAGCATCAAAAGTAGTGAACAAAGCTGAAGATTGAAGAAAGAGATGTAATTTTAGACCCCGAAATCGATGTTTGAGAACACTCAGAATTCAAGGCCCGTATGGGGAGTCAAACCTGGTCAAAACAAGATTTCTTACAGCTATGAAGAGGGAAAACATGTGAAACCCGTGATTTGACATTGTGATCTGGTGTGTCTTAAGTGTACTCCACTCTGGTGGTCTTAAGTGTACTCCACCTAATAGTGGAGTACAATTAAATGACCCACCAGATCACATGTCAAAAATCACGGTTTCACGTGTTTTCCCTCTTATAGCTGGTAAGAAATATTGGTCAGCTGTCTGTTTTTCCCCCCTGGGGGGGGGGGGGGGAAAAGGTACAGGAACCTGGACCTGAGTTCCTGGTGCGGTGACACGAGGAAGGACCATCCCATTTTGTCGTTGTTATAGATGCAATTTTTGTAATTTCATATTAATCACTATCACCAAGGATCGAAAAAATGAGGGTTCATCCGTTCACAAGATCTTTGTGTGTGCCACAGGTTTTCCAGGCGCTTGAAGGACCCCCCACGTCACGATGTCACATTCCTCTTATGCTAGGGAGATTCTCCCAGCATAAGAGGAAAGCACTGTGAAACACCGTTATTTTTGA
>CM065713.1:950814-958314 GCA_017654935.2 Phymorhynchus buccinoides
AGACAATATTGGAACATTTCTGTAAATACAAAGATGGTGGGAACAATACTGAGCAATGTCCCAGAGGCAGTGGCAACAACAGTAAAGCCCTTTATTTTTTAAAACAATTAACAGGACTCTTTTATAAGTCTCTACAATGGTCTTATGAGTGCTTTGAAAAAGAGTAGGTCAATGCATTTTTTCAGCTAGGCAGACTTTGTTTCTCTAAATGGCCGACGTCACCCTACAAGCTTTAGGTGCCATATCTCTGAACCGTAGGAAAGATCTAACAAGGATGATTCTTTATCGATAAGTAGAAAGGAGAAGTCTGAAGTTTCAAATAGCAAATTATCCAGAATGGTCAGTTTGACACACTTAATGTCACTTTCGTGGTGCGGGGTCACGTATGCCACTCGATTGTGTCTGGCTATGAGAGTATGACTGTATCATGTTATCCAGACAAACAAGAGTTTCACTTTCACAGTAGAGTACTGAAGGGGGTTGCATACCAGGGCTCCCAGGGACCCCCATGGGGTCTATGAAGCATTAAAATTCTACAGGACCCTCTAAAAGAAATGTGCAGGGTCCCAGGGATGCACTAGAAAAATTATTTGTAGCATTCGCTATGCCACTGAGACCCTCTATCCAGCATCTAGGACCCACTATAGTGTAAGTGAAGGAGTCCCTGAGACCCTGTCATGCGAACAATGGGAGCCCTGCGTACCCTTAAGGCATTCATCGTAACATGAACGTCCAGTTGTTGATCCCCGTTCGATATTGGAAAAGATTAGAGTACTGAGGGGGGGGGGGGTTGCGTACCCCTTAACAAGACATTGGAAAAAAATGACACAAGCATGACGTAATTTCTATATAATCTCTACAATTTCAAGGGGGGGGAGAATTTTTCAGTGGGGGGGGAGGTTACGCACGGACCCCAACCAGCGCAAAGACCTGGTTCAGGGCATCCCATTTCACCCCACAAAGCAAGGGGGCAAGGGGTCTCAGGGACTCCTTCACTTTACAGTATAGAGGGTCCTAGATGCGTGATAGAGGATCCCAGTGGCATAGCGAATGCTAAAAAATAATTTTTCTAACAGGTGCATCCCTGGGATCCCCTGCACATTCTTTTGGAGGGTCCTTTAGAATTTTAGTGCTTTGCATTATTTAATTTTTTTGTATTCCTTTTTCTCTCTTATATAGTGTGGTTTTTGTGTTTTTGGGCTCTTTTTTGGAGCCCTGCCTGTTCGTACTCGTGTGATCACCAGCGTTCTGTTAAAATGTATCTGCTTCCACTGTATTAACTGCTTGTAACTTTTGATAGATTGTCATGTTTTTTTTTTGTTTGTTTTTTTACAGAAGCACAAACGTACATGTTCTGAAGAATGGCGACAAATTGGTCTTTGCGTACGCCGTACGGGTTCAGTGCTGCAACCCTACAATACGGGGTGTTGCATTTGTATCTATTAATATAGAGTATACCACTTATAAAAAAAAAAAAGTTTATGCATTATAAGGTTACATATTATAACTTTTTTTTTTATAATGTCTTGGGTATATCAGCAGGTTCACACGTCTAGAAATGGCCTATTGTAACGGTTATTTAACCGAGCTTATTTTTTGGTCTAGTAACGATAAGAATTAATGTCATCGGTGTCGCGTACCGGTACCTGAGAATTTCTTTCGAAGCTGGTAAGGAAAGGCCCTGCGTCAGTTCACCGGTCACACACTACGTAAGAGCAGTTCCATGCAAGATAAAAGTTTTGCGTCATGCTTACGCAAATAGCAAGGTTGTGTTCCCGCTTGCCAGGGCTTCCCGCTCTGTCGTTCTGTTTGTTTGATGATGAAGACAACATCACAAAAGTGACATAACATGGTCTTAAAAGGCAACATACAATGACCCATTACGATCGCATAGATCTATGTACAGATATTTTCTGCACAGCGAAGTTTGATTGCACCGGCTGTGCGATGGCCAGTACCGGAATATTTTTAACTTAACTTAACACTTGCAACTTTTGAGTAGGCTAGCGGGGGGAAAAACCTCTCCCTGCTGGTAGTGCGTATATTATATATATATACAAATTGTAGCCATAGCAAATGTCACCCCACACCCCACAGTTAGTGGCACTGGTCACTGGTAGAGGTTGCTTACGTTTTAAAAAGTATGATACAATTTGAAACTACTTTTTACTGTGTCTGTCCATCAACTGGGGAATGGATGGAGGGGGGAAGGGTGGATGATAAGGAGGGAGGGAGGGGTTACAAGGGGTACTTGACTATTCACTATGAAGAAAAGTGTGTGTGTGTGTTGGGGGGGCGGGTGGGGGGGGGCGGTAAGGGCTAGGGAAAAGTAGGGCTCTCTGCCCAGACCTGCAAGTGTAATGATAATGATGTATAGTTATGGGGCTCAAACGTGAATGAAAAAATACCAGTTAAGTAGTTAACTGGCTTTAATATACCAGTTAACTAGTTAACTGGCTTTAATATACTAGTTAAGTAGTTAAGTGGACTTTTATATTCCAGTTAACTAGTTAACTGATATAATAAATGTTCGCTTCCGGTCAGTTAACTGTTTAAGTGGCATTCTATCATGAAAACCAACTACACTACTCACAAAAAGTTAAGGATCACTATGAGAAAACAGAAGGTGCGCAGTAAACTCCGTTCGCTCCTGTTATTTTTCTCTCAGTCAAGCCAAATTGTTATGAATTCTTGTTCAGCTGTAAAGTGGGCGATGTTGTGTTAGTGGAAACATTGCACTTGATTCTCTATTACTGAGCTTGGCAGCCAAAGAAAAAGCGGAAACTTGCGAAAAAGGACCTTGTTTTGGGTCGTTCTGCATGAACACATTGCACAAGCCAAATGGAAAAACCATTATGCACGTGCAAGCACTGCTGTTTATGTGTGAGATTCTGTCTCTTGCTTGGCTTTATAAGAATACATACCACCAGTATTAGTCCTGATTTGACAATGCCTCCACGACGTAAAATGAGCGAGTTGGATAGGGTACGAGCTGTTTCATGGTTCCAAGATGGTGTTCCCAAGCGTGAAGTGGCCAGGCGACTTCAGGTGTCTATCTCGGTCATAGTCAGACTGATTCAGTGCTTCACAGCCACTGGGAGGGTCCATTAAAGACGCAGATCTGGTCGACCAAAGTAGACAACTCCACGTGAAGATCGACTCCTTGAACGACAAGCCCTGCAGACAAGAACAGCCTCTTCCAGCATCTTTTGAAGGCAGCTGAGGGTGGCTACTATCATTAACATCAGCCAGCAGACCATACTGAAACGCCTTCATGGGTTTAACCTCCTTTCTCGTCGCCCAACTGTACGGCCACGTTTAACTCCAGCCAATAGGGCAGCACGTCGCGCCTTCTGCAAACGTCACGTGAGTTGGACACGTCAGCAATGGTTCCAGGTCTTGTTCAGTGATGAATCACGCTTCACCTTGAACCACAACGACGGCCGAATGAGGGTCTGGAGGCGCCCAGGGGAACGCTTTATTGAAGCCACTGTTCAAGAAAAGGTGGCCTTTGGTGGAGGTTCTGTAATGTTTTGGGGGGCCTTCAGCCTTCACCACATAAAACCCTTGTATCATGTAAAGGGTAGCCTGACTGGCCTCTGATACAGGGATGAGATCCTTCGACCGATGGCTGTGCCTACACTGCAGCAGATGGGACCGACGGCTGTCTACCAGGATGACAACGCTCCGCCCCCACAGGGCAAAGGTGATCAATGACTTCCTGCAGCAGTCTGGAATCAACAGAATGGAGTGGCCAGCATGAAATCCCGATCTCAACCCGATTGAGAACTTCTGGGATGGGCTGGATCGCAAAGTGAGGAGCAACCACCCCCCTCCCAGGGAGGTCCAGCACCTCTACCAGATGCTGCAGGTTGAGTGGCAGGCGCTTCCACAGAGGATTTTCACCACCCTGGTCAACTCCATGAGGAATCGCTGCGTCGAGTGCCAGAACAGCCATTGCGGATACACGCATTACTGAACTTTTGGGAGCATCAGAATGCCCTGTCTTGTAATTTCAATGACTTTGGGAAATCAAATATCGATACGTACCCACTTTGATCAAATATACAGACCAAACGATTGCTCGAAATTGAAGGTAATTGTGTATCGTTATCACTAAAGCAATGAATTAAATGTTGGCCAAAATTCAACACATTGGCTTTCTTATTTGGGAAAGATTATGAATTAGTTTGCAAGTGATCCTTAACTTTTTTGGGGATAGCTTATTTACTGTTTTTTGTAACACTAAATCCCATTGAGATACTGCAGCAGATCAGCAATCTTTTTCCCAGAAATTGCTCCAAATACGTTTTAGTAGCTGAAATAAACCCCAAATAGCATCAAAAAGTATATATTTATCATTGCCCGTTTCTTATGAGTTAGTGAATAGATTATATCCGAATGAAAAATGGTGTTTTACGTCCTTCTCGGTCATAGACACATATTATGGACATTTGTAAATACAAAATGGTGGGAACAATACTGGCTGCAATGCCCGGAGGCAGTGCAACACCAGTAAAGTCCTGATTTTTTTAACAATATAGATATGTAGCTGTAAAGCCAGTTTCATTTATCATAGATGATATCTGTCAGGCTGAATTTTAACAGATGGTTTTTTTATTTTGTTATTTTATTTATTTATTTTATTTTTACTAGTTTGTGGTTAAAATACAAACCTATGGTCTCTAAAACTCGTAAACTCGGCTGCAAAACAGCACATATGGGATGAACCATCAACCAACCATCATTCAAAGCTCTGAGCAGATCCTGGAGGTACTGCAGGTCTTTGATCCGTGATAAAAATTGCTAATAAAAAAAATGATATTGAAGGTATGTAACTCTTTCACAGTGTAAATGGGAAAAAATTGATGATCTGCAGTACATCCAAATGGGATTTCGTGTTACAAAAAACAGTAAAGGAGTTGGTTTTCCTGACAAAAGCGGAAGCGGAAGTTGATTATATCAGTTAACTAGTTAACTGGAATAAGAAAGTCCACTTAACTGGTATATTAAAGCCAGTTAAGTAGTTAAACCCTTGACTGCCACCAACGTATTACATACTGACCCAATGACATCACTGATGATGTCATCAGATGAAGAGGAATAACCCTGATATGCTGGCTTTTGCTTTGACACAGTCAAGAGAGTTATGTCCCCAGACCATTTTGCCAGATGGGCTCTATCAGTTGTCTTTTTCATGGCATGATTTGCCCTATTATTTTTTCCTTTAATTTTCTCTGGCAGTCGAGGGATTAACTGGTATTTTATCACATTTGAGCCCCATAGTATAGTAGTATGTTGGTTGCTGCTTGAGCGGAAGTTGGCAAGTTTCCCCCTCTTTCTTTTTCTTTCATTTTAGGAGTGAGTGAATGAGTGAGCTGTTTAGATAGAGTTATGCCCTTTAGCCCTTGACGCCAGGCGGGGTCAGTTTTGAAGGCAGTTTGTCGGCCCACGGTAAGCTCACTCTCTCCGGACGTCTTCCCAGGTACAGCAGAACCTCCCTTATAAGACCTCCCATTATGACTCCCTCCCACACAAGACCTACTTCTCTGAGACATTGCCTTTCTTTGTAACTTATATTACAAAAAATACCTCTCTTATAAAGTTATATTAAGAAGACCCTCCCTTATAAGACCTCATTTTAGATGATTTTTGAAGGTCTTATTACCTTGGGAGGTTCCACTGTATTACTAAATATTACTAGTATTAGGGTACAGTACTTTTCAGTACTCAGTAGGCTCACCCCCCTAGGGGTATTTTTGTATCCTATTTTGCTTAGACTTGTGTTAATTGGTGTGCCTGCATGCTCGCGGTGAGTGTGTGTGAGTGCGTGTGTGAGGAGGTGGGACATGTGTTGGTACATGTATACATTTAAAAAAAAAAAAAATTATTGGTTGTCCATTCGATGTCCATGCTTTCGTTGTTGGATTGTGTCTTGTGCAAAACCAAAACGATTTCCTTTGTATTACGATGCATTGGCTGAATCTTGAATCTTATAGTCACAGATGCGTCTCTGTGAAATTGGGGTTGTTCCCACCTGGAGAGTGCGTCGTGGCCAGAGGCGCGCCACCCCTTTTTTTCGGGGGGGGGGGGGGCATTTTATTTTTGTGTGACTGATGAGGAAGGAAAGGGGTGGTGGGTAAATTTTGACCAAATGACGACGTTTTCGTTGCCACTGGGTTTAACGTGTGTGCTAAGTGCATGGGCACACGGGACCTCGATTTATCGTCTCATCCGAAAGACTCCACGTTCAGACAGGCCTAGTGTGTAATTGCAAAGTGAGCGGGGGGGGGAATCCCCTGTACCCAGATTCGAACTCGGGTTTACTTGACACGAGGCGAACGCGATGTACCTCTGTGCCACTCTGCCTTTAGTTTATCGTTTCCTTTCGTCTTTTTATGTGCAACTGTTCTGCAAACTAGTGGGAAAGGTTTATTTGTGGCTTAGACCCCCCGCCCCCCCCCCCCTTAGACCCCCCCCCCCCCCCCCCCCCCCACTTCCCTCCCCCCCCCCCCCCCCCCCTTTCTTAATCTTCAGTGCGTTTTTGTTTTTTTTCCATCTTCATGTGTTTGAAACGATTTTTTCGTGGGGATACCGGGGGTCTTTTGTATAAATAGTTCCCCCACCTTCTGGAAGTTCTGTGCTTGTAGCTTCCTCTAATCTGTCACTCTTTTTGACTCTGCCTTTTTCCTTTGCTTTTCTGTCATCTTACTATCTTTCTCCCTTTCTGGCTTACCGGTCCATTCTCCTGCCTTTTTTTTCTCGAGACACTTTCAAAAGCATTTCCTCCTCCAGCCGAGGTCGGACTTGCTGGGCCTGACTATTTCTTAGTGAGGTGCATAACCGCAGCATGATGCATCTGTGCTCATAATTGATTGAAAACTGTCTGAGCGATCGAAGAAAAAGAAGAATCTTCATGTGTTTGTGTGACTGTGACTGTGTGAGTGCAGCGTTTTGATGTTGTTTTTTATAGTTCAATGAGAGACTTAGTGCGATTTTTCTCACGCCAGAGGGCATGACGCTCGTGTGGGGCTTATTAAATCCTCTCTATATTATTAGTTGGGGATAAAGAAAGAGAGAGAGACAGTGAGTGGTCCTACCATCACTCTCTCTCTCTCACTACGCCCAAGTAAGAAAATCGCGTGATAAGCCCCTAGTGCATTGACTGCCCTCTGGCGTGACAAATATCGCCATTGACTTTATCAGTCTCAATCAATGTCAAAAGTTTGATTCTTTCCTTTTCACGACAAGAATGAATAACTCTAGGCTGATCCTAGACCTATCCCTTTCCTCAGAGAGTACCCTATCCCTTCCCGAGAATGTTGGTTCTGAGTCTGCGAGAAAATTTTCCTTGTAAAATTTGTGTGTGTGTGTGTGTGTGTGTGTGTGTGTGTGTGTGTGTGTGTGTGTGTCACAGTGTGTGCATCATGTGTGTGTGTGTCTAAAACAGTAAAAGTAAAACTACAACTTTGCCTACAGTTATATTCATGGGTGGAAAGT
>CM065713.1:963314-965814 GCA_017654935.2 Phymorhynchus buccinoides
ATGTTTTTGTTTTCTTCTCTACCCAGTTAAGCTTAATGGTATTTTGGGACTGTAGAATGGCTGGCGGCGAAAGGGTTAACAATCCAATTGCACCATAGCATCGGAAAATGAGCAAATAGGGTAGTGTTTACATAGGCATAAATACAACTTCATCTGACCATGCATACTTGCTCAGATGTGTTCCACATGTATGTACATGTATTCATACAATATACACACTAGCCACCAAACGCCTCACAGTTGGCAGAGGTCTGTTGAGTGACATGATTGTTTTCTGCTGCTTTAAGCGTTCGTTACTTCAACTAACTTAAGTTATAGTTTTACTAAGATTCTGCTTACTTCAGCAGCTTTACTAGGAATGTATGCATATGTTACACCCAATCCGTCAAATTGCCTATTTCATGAAATGGGCAAAATTCTTTGCCCTATTTATGGAATGGACAATGTATTTCACATTTTTGATTCCCCATTCACACAGGTATTGATTGAGATTGATTCAATGGTATCACACTTTTCTACATTGTATTTGCGCCCCTATCCTGCCCCCCAACTCCACCAGATGCTAAGCTGGGGCATGCCTGAGCCACATGTTGAATCAAACGTTTCATCAAATTAAGTCTGAATAAAATAATTTTAACCCATCTACAGAAGAGATTTCTCATTCGTTTGAACCAATTCTTGATCTATGTGTGCTAATGAACAACAATTATTTTTCATTCATCTTGCTTTTCTCAATTGCAAGTTATAAATTGGCTATTTCACGAACTGGGCAAACCATTTTGCCCATTTCATGAAATGTATGGCCATACATGTCCGGAATTAACAGACAGCTGTCAATTTGAGGCATTTGCTTCAAGGGAAGTAAATATGTGTTGGTCACTTTTAAACTCGCAGCTGTCAATTTGAGGCATTTGCTTCAAGGGAAGTAAATATGTGTTGGTCACTTTTAAACTCGCTTTGCTCCCTTAGACCACAATTTTGCCTCTGACTTTGCTTCTGTAGTGGTTTGTTGTGGGGTAACCGATCGGTGTAAAGAGTTTTTCTATAGATAAAAGTCTCTATATAAACAAAAGTCTGATCTACCACTTCCCTGTGTCTAAACCTGAAGTAAAAACCCGTAATCTTTCATTTCTCCTTTTCTTGATGTATACTTTATTTGTGTGTCTGGAGTGATTTGTGATTTTTTTTTAGTAATTCAAAATTGTTGCGATGCGAATCAGTTAGACGCACAGCCGGCATATATAAAGCTTTCACTCGAGGCGCGCACCATCATTTGAATCTTGTTTGGCGACAGAGACGGTTCAACCATTATTTGTTCCCTGTTGTCCCAGCCACTGCGAGGTAGAACTTCGCGGCGACTAGGCTAGCAGTCTATACCCAATCCCTGGAATCGGTTGTTATGCCTTTAAGGGCTTGGGTTTTTATGATTTTTTTTCATGACTCATCTGATTACATGAGCTATGGCATAATGTGTGTCAAATAGTGGTGTGTTGATTGATCGATTGACTTAATTTAAAGTCTGTTCACAACAATGGTGATGTTAGACAAATAAATTAATTAATTAAACAAAACAAAAAACAAAAAAACAAATATTGATTTAAAATGAGGGGAAAAGTGTGTGTGTGTGTGTGTGTGTGTGTGTGTGTGTGTGTGTGTGTGTGTGTGTGTGTGTATGTGTAAGTGTGTGTGTGTGTGTGTGTAAGTGTGTGTGTGTGTGTGTGTATGTGTGAGTGTATGTGTAAGTGTGTGTGTGTGTGTAATTATGTGTGTGTGTGTGTCAGTGGGTGTGATTGTGTCGTGTGAGCACGTGCTTGTGTGCGTGCATCCGTGTGTCTTTGTGTCACTCTGTGTGTGTGTCATTGTTTGTGTGTGTGTGTGCGTGTGCGCGCGCATTCACATTTCTTGTGTTTCATACTTAGTATAAGATGAGTCATATGTGACAGACAGCATCCATCACATCAACAAAACAAAAACAAAAAAAAATATATATATATATATAATTGATTATTATTTGCTTGTTTGTCTAGACTGAACTTGGCTTGATTTTTTGAAGCATACTAAAAAAAAAGGGACAAAAAGTTTCAAGTATAGATAATAAACGCACTAATAAACTCACATTTGTGCAAGCACACACTCAAACACGCAGAGGCACACGCACGCACGCACGCACACGCACACACACACACACACACACACACGCATACACAATAAGTATATTATTTGCTTATTCAATGTTCCATCTGGAAATAAAATTTTGACTTGACTTGACACATACATACACACACACACACACACACACACACACACACACACACACACACACACACACACACACACACACACACACACACACAAACTTTTCATTCATGCATATATAGCACACACTTACACATATGCACACACATTTACGTATCTTATTTCATGAACGAATACAAAATGTCTGCTTCATTCATTTATAAATGGAAAATCCCTCCGTGGGGATACCGGGGGATCTTTTGTA
>CM065713.1:968314-970814 GCA_017654935.2 Phymorhynchus buccinoides
AGTATTCAAATTACCTCCCTTAGAAGACCTCCAATTTTAAGACTCCCTCCCCCATAAGACATTCTCATGAGACATTGCCCTTCTTTGTAAGTACAGTATTCAAATTACCTCCCTTATAAGACCTCCCATTATAAGACTCCCTCCCACATAAGACCTACTTCTCTGAGACAATGCCCTTTACATTGCCCGTATATAAAAGACCTACTTCTCATGAGACATTGCCCTTTGTAAGTACAGTGGAACCTCCCTTATAAGACCCCGTTATAAGACTCCCTCCCACATAAGACCTACTTCTCTGAGACATTGCCCTTCTTTGTAATACAGTATTAAAATTACCTCCCTTATAAGACCCACCCCCCTATAAGACCTGACTTTGGATGTTTTTTGAAGGTCTTATAAGGGAGGTTCCACTGTAATTAGTCATGAACAACAGACTGGCAAAATGAGATCTGCAGAACTTTAGATGAATAGGATTTGATTCAATCACATGGCCGAAAGGCCAAAGAGGGCGTAAAGCATTATTTTCATCAACAGAATAAAATGAAAAGAGTACTGTAAAAATCGCTTACGTCAAAATTGAAGGGACTGAAATTTTATTTTGAGATAGCCAATGGTAAAGGTCAAGATGTGGCCCCCCCCTGCATTTCTCGGTTCATTCTATTTTCCCGTTTTTGCCTTATCAAACATAAAGCTGTATTTTATTAACCTTTTTAGCTAATAACCTTTTTGGAATACTAACCCTATCCCTAACCCTAGGCCATTATCTAATAGGCCCCCCCCCCCCCCCTATGTACTGCAGTACACGGCGCCATTTGTCACAGTCGTGGTTCATTGCGTTTTCCCCCGTCTTATAGGGGGGGGGGGGGGGGGGGGGGGGGGGTTTAGGTTTACTAGGGTTAGGGATAGGGATAGGGTTAGTATTCCAAAAAGGTTATTATTAGCTAAAAAGGTTAATAAAATACAGCTTTATGTTTGGTAAGAAAGGCAAAAACGGAAAATTGCAATTAACCGAGAAATGCAGGAGGGGGGGGGGGGGGGGGGGGGGGTGGCCACATCTTTGCCTTTACCTTAAACAATATTTTGAGTTAAAAAGACTTTTCAACATAGAGATTATTATACTGGGACCCAAAAATTATTTGTTGAGTTATCCAGTGTTTTTGAGTTATCAGTTCTCCACTGTATCTTTAGGAGAAAAATGGACTTAATATTGGAATTAAGTTACTTTGATTCCTTTTCTGCAGTGTCTTGATATTTGGTGTATTTGGTATTTTTGGTATTTGGTATGTTCTAGTCACAGAGACTTATCTAAGTTATCTGAAATTCGGGTTGCTCTCCCCTGGAGAGCGCGTCGCCGCAAGTGCAGCGCCTACCCACTTTTTTTTTTTTTTGGGGGGGGGGGGGGGGGCACAGACTTGGAAAACCTAGCTATCAATTTGGCCATACCAGGCAGCGGGATTTCTCCCTGCTCTTACCGACTGTCAACTGCCGTGGGATTTTTACATGCATAAAGCGCACGGGTCAGACTAGCTTTAAGTCCCCGTCTGAAGGAGTGGACTGGACGTTCAGTTTGATTTTCCTGTCAAGGTATGCATTGTGTGTGTGTGTGTGTGTGTGTGTGTGTGTGTGTGTGTGTGTGACTGTGTGTTACTTTGATTCCTTTTCTGCAGCGTCTTGGTAGCATTACATAACATTTACAGAATGTAGCGTTACAAAACAAAGTCTACACTTTGTTGTAGAGCTCCGGCTAATGTCAACCAATGGTAAAAGCCACATTGGGGGGTGTCCCTGACACTCGTAATACTAAGGGCTCAACTCCTCAAACAGGAACAAAGAACAGACTTGGGCAGAATGATCAGGAAGTGACCGTTTAAGTTTAACTGAGTGGCCAGAGAAATTGAGGTCCTGGTTTTTGGTTTTGTAGTTCTAAGTCCTGACTGCTGTCGTAACCTACTTGACTTGACAGTAGTAGTAGAACTAGAAGAAGGAGGAAGCTGATTTTTGTGATGGGATGAGAGAGAGGGGGAGAGAGAGAGAGGGTGGGGGAGAGAGAGAGGGGGGAGACACAGAGAGAGAGAGAGACAGACAGTGTGTGTGGTGTATGTGATGTGTGTGTGTGTGTTGTGTGTGTGTGTGTTAAGTGTGTGTGTATATGTCATTATATGTCACACTGTGTGTGTGTGTGTGTGTGTGTGTGTACGTGTGTGCGTGTGTGTGTTTGTCATGTGTGTGTTAAGTGTGTGTGTATGTCATTGTATGTCACTGTGTGTGTGTGTGTGTGTGTGTGTGTGTGTGTGTGTGTGTGTGAAGTGTGTGTGTATACAAGTCACTGTATGTATACAGTGTGTGTGTGTGTGTGTGTGGCATTTTTATCTTCTAGAAAAATGCTGGATTGATTTTGACCATAAAATTATGGCAGCGATTTAATGCTAAAAAAAGAGATGATTTTGACAAAAAAACAGATGCTTGTGGCAAAAGAAAAGACCATCTAACCCTAACCCTA
>CM065713.1:978314-997240 GCA_017654935.2 Phymorhynchus buccinoides
GCGCAGCATTTTCGGCTCCAGTGACCTTGACCTTTGACGACAATGTACCAATGACCTTCATACTCAGTAGATGCAGTGTAAACTACTAAAAGCCTAGGTACGAAAGAAGTTTAAAAGGTGGGACTTTTTAGTAGCTTGATCTTAAGCATTATTATTAATTAATTAATTAGATCTTAAGAGTGTAGAGTGGCACAGTGGTGTAGCGCGTTCGCCTCGTGTCAAGTAAACCCCGGGTTCGAACCTGGGTACAGGGGATTTTTTCTCTCACTTTGCACTAGCCTTGTACGGGTCTGAACGTGGAGCCTTTCGGATGAGACGATAAACCAAGGTCCCGTGTGCCCATGCACTTAGCACACGTTAAAGAACCCAGTGGCAACGAAAAAGTGGTCATTTGGTGAAAATGTACCCCCTTCCCTTCCCTCCTCATCAATCAATAAAAATCGCATCAACAAAATTAAAATGGTTGGCGCGCCGTTGGCTGCGAGGCGCTCTCCAGGTGGGGAGCAACCCAAATTTCACAGAGACGTCTCTGTGACTATAAAGTACCTAATACCTAATACCTGGTTGTAATCTACCCTAGCTGCATCTTTTCTGTGGCCAGTGTGGTTGCTGTTGTTTTTCTGTTAATATAATGTGTCATAATGTCACTGTCATGACATGTTGTCAATGTCATTAAATGACACTGTGTCGACATGTGTCGTTGGCGGTTTGATGGCGCTGGCTGCAGACCCTAACTCAACTGCACGTTTCACTGTTTTATTTTGTATGTCAGGGCTAAGCTCTGCTCGGTACCTGATCGGAAAATGGGACGGTTGAGAAGTGTGTAATCCAAAGCGTGGGGTACAGGATCATTGGATATTAAATTGATGAGTAAAGATGTGTAAATGTGGGAGTGCGAAAACAACTGCCACGTTTCACTGTGTCCATGTTGTTGGTTTTTCTGTTAATAATGTCATAGTGTCACTGCTCTGACATGTCATTGTCACTCTCATTGAATGGCGTTGTGCTGACATGTGTCGTTGGTGGTTAATGGCACTGGTTGTAGACCCTGACCATTATCTTTTACTGTGTCAGTGTGGTGGTGGTTGTTTTTCTGTTAATAATGTGTCATTTTGCCACTAACAGTAACATGATATGTCATGTCACTGTCATTAAATGACGCTGTGTCGTTGGTGGTTAATGGCGCTGGTTGTAGTCTACCCTAGCTGCGTCTTTGACTGTGTCAGTGTGGGTTTTTCTTTCTTTTCTGTTATACTAATGTGTCCTGTCCTGTGGTATCGGTGACAGTACAGACTTTGGACTCTTGACAGGTTTCTGTCATCACTCAACAACATAGAGTTAGTTACAATGTGGTCAATTGTCAGTGTCGGCACACATCACTCAACACACACAAACTACGCAAGCATTTCCGCACACACACACTCACCAATCACTCACTCTACACAGTCATACAAACACACACACACACACGCTCACTCACAAACACACACACACAATCTCACACAAACACTACCACTCAGACAAACACACACTTGGATGCACACATAACACACGTTGTATGCACTACACACACACTTGTTATTTGGCACAACACCACCCAACACAAACACACAATCCACAAACACACACACACAATCCACACCACATGGTTATGAAATAGTATGCACACTGGATTGCTTTGAGAATCATTTTTAGCGTCAGAAGGACGTAATACTGAATAAAAACAAACACTATGGCTAGATGCGCGCCCAAACGGTCTATGTGTGCGTCATTGGGCATGCGCACGCAACAACATCTCGTTCTCTGTTTCTCTCTCTCTCTGACTCTCTCTCTCGCTCTCTTGCTATTAGTCTTTTCTGTTCTCGCTTTACTATCTTCTTTCTCACCTTCCCCCTCTCTCTATTTTTCTATCTCTCTCTCTTTCTCTCTCTGACTCCTCTCTCTCTCTCTCTTTCTCTCTCTCTCTATCTCTCTTCTCTCCTTCTCTTTCTCTCTCTCTCTCCTCTCTCTCTCTCAATCTCACTCTGTCAATCTTTCTCGTCTCTATCTCTCTCTCTCTCTGTCTCTGACTCTCTCTTTCTCTCTCTCTCTCTCTCTCTCTCTCTCTCGCTCTCTCTCTCTCCTCGCTCTCTCATATGACTCTTTCTCTCTCTCTCTCTCTCTCTCTCTCTCTCTTCTCTCTCTCTCTCTCTCTCTCTCTCTCTCTCTCTCTCTCACTCTCTCTCAACACACAAATACACACACTCAGTCTTTTGCTCTTTCCCTGTCTCTCACTCTCTGTATTAGTGTATCATAATTATTGTTGAAAACTGTTTGGAAGTATTACAATATGGGTCTATCCTAAAACTTCTTCCCTGTGTAGTTTGTGTACTGTACATCTTTCTTTTTTCTTTTTGTTTGTGTGAAACATACCCAGGGCTCCCAATCGTCCCACAAAACAAGGGGTCCCAGGGACTCCTTCACTTACAGCATAGATGGTCCTAGAGGCGGGATAGAGGGTCCCAGTGGCATTGCGAATACTAAAAATAATTTTTCTAGTGCATCCCTGGGACCCCCTGCACATTCTTTTAGAGGGTCCTGTAGAATTTTAGTGCTTCATAGACGAACCCAAATGGGGGGGTCCCTGGGAGCCCTGATACTAATGGGACTGCTTTAGTTTGCCCCCTTTTACTAGTAGTAACAATGTCAGTACGATTCCTATTTTATTACAATATTACTTTATTAGTACACTCTCGCTTCTTCCGTTATTATTTGTCTACAATTTGTTTGTTTTTGTTTCGGTAAGCGTATACAGTGGAATCCGCTTAATCGGACAATTTTGGGACCAGGAAAAATATGGCCGATAAAGCGAATCGGCCGATAAAACGAACATCAAATACTGTATGACGCAATTATGCAAGTCAAAAGCAATGACGTCAAAATTAAATGTTGCAGTTCAAATTCAAATTCTTTCCCTTTTTGTGATATGTGTGTGTGTGTGTTTATTAATCCTTACAACTTGACAGAAGCACGAGTAAAAAAGACAATGATTTGTTTTCTTGAGTGATTTTAACGCCATGCAGGGTCTTTCAATTGACAACAGCTCACCTCCAACATTCACACTCAACCATGTAAACGTCAAAAGCGTGTTGTCAGTTTGTCTGCCTCTCCAAAAGGGGTAAAGAGGAAAAATTAGAGAGAAAAAGTGGCCAATAAAGCGAAATTGAAGATTTCAGATTTGGCCGTAAAAACGAACAAAATAACACATGCTTAAGAAGAAAAAATTCCGTTCCAGACACAGCTGTTTCGGGAGGAACATTTCAGATTTAGTTGATTTATATTTTCAGAAGTTGTTTCAAGCCAACTTTAGTTTACCATAAGTTTGCTTTTCATAAATTACAATCAATGAATATGTTGTAGTATGTGTCAAAATTACTTATATTCAGTGGACATTGCTAGATGTTCACTCATGGGCAATTTTATTTATGATGTTTTTTATTTTCAAGAACATTTTCTACTAAATATGTTGTATGATACTGCTCAACAAAAATAAGTTTTTTTTTTTTTTTTTTTTCATAAATCTGATGGAAGAAATATATTAAAAATACAATGAAGAAAATACAGCCAAAATATTTTTACAAACAAAAGCTTGGTGCAGTTTTCATCTAAGATTTCTAAATTCAGTCTTTCAACTAAATAGCTTGATTTTGTATGGGGTGGAACAGCTGTGCAGAGGAAATTGGCTGATTAAGCGGCTTTGGACGATTATCCGATGGCCAATTAAACGGATTCCACTGTAATAAATAAATAACCGATAAGTTCAAAGTGATGGGTTCTTGCTTCTTTTTTTCTTTTTTTGGTGAACAGTATACATTTCTTTTTGGTATTGGTGTTTGGTACTTTATAGTCACAGAGACGGTCGACTGTCCTGAAAAGTTCGGGTTGCTCCCACCTGGAGAGCGCGTCACAGCCAGAGGCGCGCCACCCATTTTTTTTGTTATTTGCATGCGATTTTTGTGTGATTGATGAGGAAGGAAGGGTGTGTGTGTGTGTGTGTGTAAATTTTGAACAAATGACAACTTTTTCGTTGCCACTGGGATTAACATGTGCTAAGTGCATGGGCACAAGGGACCTCGGTTTATCGTTCAGACCGTAAGGCCTGCCTTTTCCCTTTGCTTACTGCCATCTACTGGTCTTTCTGCCTTAGCTGGTCCATTCTCCTGCCTTTTTTTCAAGAAACAGTTTCAAAACGATTTCCTCCAGCCGAAGACGGACTTGCTGGGCCTAACTATTTCTTAGTTAGGCGCATAACATCAGCATGACGCATCTGCGCTTATAATTGACAGGAAACCTGTTTGAGTGATCGAAGAAGAAGAAGAAGAAGAAGAAAGCCTATAAACATGGATGCAACCTTGCCTTGGATACGACCACCAAAAACAAATTGATTCAAAGTTCAAGGGGAAAAAAAGGTGTTGAATTCTCACTTTACAAGCCTGGAATAAGCTTCAAATTGAGTATGATTTTGCTTTTTCTTCAGCTTCAGGAGGGGCGTTGCCCCCCTGACCCCCCAACAGGGGCTCTGGACCCCTGCCTTGCCTGTTTTTGGATGTTCTCCAGTTGCATCCATGTAGAAATAACTGATCAGTTGAAAGTGATAATTTCTTTCTCTCCCGGATGTTATGTTACGAGTGTTCGTGAGTGTCTGTAGTGTGTATGTGAAGAAAAGGGAAGGTGGGTGGGAGTTTGAAAGATCTGTTGGATTATTTTGATTTCTACTTTAAATTATGTTAAATAATTATTTTTTTTATGCTTCTTTTTAAAATGATTTTTGAAATGATGATGTGTATGTGAAGGTGGTGGGCGGGTGGTGATGAACGGCATGAGCTTTTTATTTATTTTTAATTTTTATATATACTTCTTGATATTGTTTTGTAATTTCTTCTTGATAGTTTTCTCTTGTAATATTTGTAAAGCGCTCTGAGGATGATTTTTTTTTATCATCGAAGAGCGCTATAGAAGCTTTATTTATTATTATTATTAAGTGAACAGTATTACATTTCTGCAATCTAACGCAGCGCCAATGATTCTTTTCTTTGCTGCTGTTGCAGGCTGTTTCAGCCGTGGAACAATTTGCTGAGGAACTGGAATGTCCTGGCCGTCACCCACCCTGGCTACGCCGCCTTCCTGACCTACGACGAGGTGAAGGAACGCCTCAAGAAGTACATCAACAAGCCTGGCAGGTCTGTCTAATACATGTCTGTCTCTCTCTGTGTTCTGTTCTCTCTCGATATCTGTCACCCACCCTGGCTACGCTGCTTTCCTGACCTACGATGAGGTGAAGGTTTCTGTCTGTGTCTGTCTGTCTGTAGTCTGTTCTCTCTCGATATCTGTTCACTCACCTTGGCAACGCTTGCTTTCCTGACCTAGAAAGGAACGCTTCAAGGAATACATCAACAAGCCTGGAAGGTCTGTCTAATATATATATATATATATACTACATGTCTGTGTCTGTCTGTCTGTAGTCTGTTCTCTCTCGATATCTGTCACTCACCTTGGCTACACTGCTTTACTGACATAGACGAGGTGAAGGAACGCCTCAAGAAATGCATCAACAAGCCTGGAAGGTCTGTCTCTGTGTGTGTGTGTGTGTGTCTGTCTTTCTATCTGTTTGTGTCTGTCAGTCTCTTGTCTCTTGTCTCTCGATATTGTCAATGCAGTGGAACCTCCGTTATAAGACCTGCAAAAATCATCCAAAATGAGGTCTTATAAGGGAGGGGTCTTATAAGGGAGGTCATTTTAATACCTACAAAGAAGGGCAATGTCTCAGAGAAATAGGTCTTAAAAGGGAGGGAGTCTTATAAGGGAGGTTCCACTGTATTGTCAATAGTTACTGTGGTTAATGTTACTTGCTGTACTTACGATCATGTCAAAAGGACGCCCGCAAGAAATGCTATCAGCAACTACAAGCCTGGAAGGTAAGTCTATAATTATGGGTGTGGGTGTGTGTGTGTCTCTCTCTCTGTATGTTTCTCTGTATCTCTTTCTCTATTTTCTGTCACCCTGTCTACGCGGCTTTCCAAACTGACGATAAAGTCAAAGAAGGCCTCAAGAAATACAACAACAACAAGCCTGATAGGTCTGACTGTGTCTGTGTCTGTGTTCTGTTCTCTCTCGATATCTGTTTACTCACCTTGGCTACGCCACTTTCCTGACCTAGAAGTAGAAAGGAACGCCTCAAGAAGTACATCAACAAGCCTGGAAGGTCTGTGATACTCTGTCTGTCTGTATTCTGTTCTCTCTCGATATCTGTCACTCACCTTGGCTACACTGCTTTACTGACATAGACGAGGTGAAGGAACGCCTCAAGAAATACATCAACAAGCCTGGAAGGTCTGTCTAATATATATATATAAATATGTCTCTGTCTCTCTCTGTGTTCTGTTCTCTCTCGATATCTGTTTACTCACCTTGGCTACGCTTGCTTTCCTGACCTAGAAAGGAACGCCTCAAGGAATACATCAACAAGCCTGGAAGGTCTGTCTAATATATATATATAGTCTGTGTCTGTCTGTAGTCTGTTCTCTCTCGATATCTGTTTACTCACCTTGGCTACGCTGCTTTCCTGACCTAAAATAACAACAACAAGCCTTGAAGGTCTGTCTCTGTGTGCGTGTGTGTCTGTCTGTCTGTCTGATCAGGCATGAAAGAATTCCGCTTTTCGCGGAAAAATCCGCCAAATTTTTGGAAAACTTCCGCCGAAAAAATGTTTGTATAGAAGTAAAGGACCGATCTTGCCGTATTCTTATATCTACAAGTCTCTATTTGGCGATTCTCAAACTGGTTAACCGGAAGTCGCTTTAGCTCACTCGCTTCATTTGTGCGAAGGAAGGCGGAATGAGTACCTCCCGCTCAACAAAAGTAGCGATGTTAGCTGAAAATGTGGGTGGAAGGATATTGTGCGGACAAAATGTTTGGAATAGATTAGTGTTTCCTGACCTACGATTAGGAAACCTTAACCATGGTGCAAATGCATCAACTAGGAATGAGAACATTACGGTTTTTGATTACCCCGCCACATGGGCAGCCACACTCCGTCTTTGGGGGTGGGGAGTAGAATAATGCAAAATGGTGTCATATTTTTTGTTTGTCTGTTCTGAACAGCTACGTGTTCCGGCTGAGCTGCACACGGCTGGGTCAGTGGGCCATCGGCTACGTGACTGGGGACGGCCAGATCCTGCAGACCATTCCCCAGAACAAGTCCCTGTGTCAGGCCCTTCTGGACGGACAGAGAGAGGGATTGTGAGTGCACACTGACAGACACACTGACAGACTATGCACACACACACACACACATGCATGCACCATTCCCCAGAACAAGTCCCTGTGTCAGGCCCTGCTGGACGGACAGAGAGAGGGATTGTGAGTGCACACTGACAGACACACTGACAGACTATGCACACACACACACACATACATGCACCATTCCCCAGAACAAGTCCCTGTGTCAGGCTCTGCTGGACGGACAGAGAGAGGGATTGTGAGTGCACACTGACAGACACACTGACAGACTATGCACACACACACACATACATGCACCATTCCCCAGAACAAGTCCCTGTGTCAGGCCCTGCTGGACGGACAGAGAGAGGGATTGTGAGTGCATACTGACAGACACACTGACAGACTATGCACACACACACACACACATACATGCACCATTCCCCAGAACAAGTCCCTGTGTCAGGCCCTGCTGGACGGCCAGAGAGAGGGATTGTGAGTGCACACTGACAGACACACGCACAAACGCATAATGGATGCATATGAACACACGCACGCACATGCGCGTGCGCGCACACACATAAACATATTGCAGTGTTTTCTGAGGCTCATGTAGGGCCGATTTTTT
Source organism: Phymorhynchus buccinoides (assembly GCA_017654935.2). Lineage (NCBI taxonomy): Eukaryota > Metazoa > Mollusca > Gastropoda > Neogastropoda > Raphitomidae > Phymorhynchus > Phymorhynchus buccinoides. The sequence goes on from CM065713.1 coordinate 986,200, forward strand.
GGTGTGCATTCTCAACATTGAAAACTGAAACAGAAGCATCAAACGTAAGTGAAACAAAAGCTGGAAGAGTGATGAAGAGATGTAATTTTAGACCCAGAAATCGCTGTTCTGAGAACACTCAGAATTAGGCCCTGTATGGGAGTCAAACCTGGTCAAAACAAGATTTCTTACCAGCTATGAAGAGGGAAAACATGTGAAACCCGTGATTTTGACATGTGATCTGGTGGGTCTTTAAGTGTACTCCACTCTGGTGGGTCTTGTAAGTGTACTCCACTCTATAGTGGAGTACACTTAAAGACCCACCAGATCACATGTCAAAATCACGGGTTTCACGTGTTTTCCCTCTTCATAGCTGGTAAGAAATCTTGTGTTCAGCTTTCTGTTCCCCGACGGCCGTACAGTGAACCCTGACCTGAGCTTCCTGGTGCGGGACAGCGAGGAGGACCACATCCATGCTCGTTTGTTATAGATGCAATTTTGTTGTAATTTCAGAGGTAATCAGCGATTCACCGAGGATCGAAAAATGAGGGGTTTTCATCCGTTCAAACAGATCTTTGTGTGTGCTACAGGTTTTCCAGGCGCCTTTTGAAGACCCCCCACGTCACGTGTCACATTCCCTCTTATGCTAGGGAGATTTCTTACACAGCTATAAGAGGGAAAGCACGTGAAAAACCGTGATTTTGACATGTGACGTGGTGGGTCTTTAAGTCCTTGTGAGTTGGTTTTGGGTCAACAGGCCTGCTTTGTTTCAGCAAGTAGATCCTTTTAATTGATCTGGAGGTCCTTTTAGTTTTTGAAAGGTACTGCTAAGTCCTGTTTTATCAAGAAAGGAGTGATAAAGAAACTGACTAACATCTAAAAACATTCTCAAAAGAACCTAGCAGTATGCAAAGCTGTCGGTGTCACAGATCGGAGCAGACAACTCATTGCAAGCTGTGTGAGTCTTTCCGCACCAAGACGTGTTGGAATTGTGCTCTTGGTCAACAATTGGCGTTTCTGGCATTCTGTCATGAACTTGTCATACAATCAGGTTGGCGGAAGGTCCATTTACAATCTTTTGAGGTCCTTATCAGTCCTTTAAAGGTAAAAAAGAAAAGAAAAAAAAGTCCTTTAAAGGTCCTTTTTTCGTTTCATGTTCCAAACCTGGGAACCCTGTGCTAACCAATATTCTGTGCAGGGTTCATAGGGGCCTTACCAGTCCTTATAAGTCTTGACAAATTGAAATCTCCAAGTAAGGCCTTACAAGTGCTTACATTCACTTCAAGGTCCTTACAAGTGCTGACGTCTGCACGAAACTGTCCTGAGCAGCAAGACCATACTCAAAAATAGATCGCAGAAGCAGCACTTTTACACTTGAGAAACATCGCTCAGCACATACTCCAGCTTACCCCCCTCCCCCACCTTCCTGTTTCAACTGACCGCTTAGCAGACGAACGATGCACCGTGAGTTGTCAAGAGAAATTGGACTGAAATCTCATTCTTTATCCTGGTGTCGTTTTGCGAGAAAACGTGTATAATCTGTGTCAGCCATAGTTTTTGTATCTGCTTAGACATTGTTCACAATGCTGGGAAAGTGTTCCTTTCAAGATCGTTGGCTAAAAGATGCAGATTATCCTTAGGCCTACAGATCCTTACAAGGTCCTTACTTGGGGATAGCTGAAAGCCCTGGGAACCCTGCTGTGTTATCCAGCTTTGTGTGACTCCGTATCGTGCGTCTTTTGTGTTCAGCTTTCTGTTCCCTGATGGCCGCACGGTGAACCCTGACCTGAGCTTCCTGGTGCGGGACAGCGAGGAGGACCACATCCGCGTGACCCAGGAGCAGTACGAGCTGTACTGCGAGATGGGATCCACCTTCCAGCTGTGCAAGATCTGCGCAGAGAACGACAAGGACATTCGCCTTGAGCCGTGCGGGCATCTCCTGTGCACGCCCTGCCTCACGCAGTGGCAGGTAAGGAACCCTGAAATTATATTCAGACAGATTGTGTTCACGCACACACAGACAGAAGCATGCACGCACGCACAGACTTACGCACACCTTCCAGCTGTGCAAGATCTGCACCGAGAACCACAAGGACATTCACCTCGAGCCGTGCAGGCATCTCCTGTGCACGCCCTGCCTCACACAGTGGCAGGTAAGGAACCGGAATTATATACAGACAGATTGTGTTCACGCACACACAGACAGACGCATGCATGCACGCACAGACTTACGCACACCTTCCAGCTGTGCAAGATCTGCACCGAGAACCACAAGGACATTCGCCTTGAGCTGTGCAGGCATCTCCTGTGCACGCCCTGCCTCACGCAGTGGCAGGTAAGGAACCCTGAAATTATATTCCAATTCGCGCATATACAGACAGACGCATGCATGCACGCACAGACTTACGCACACCTTCCAGCTGTGCAAGATCTGCACCGAGAACGACAAGGACATTCGCCTTGAGCCGTGCGGGCATCTCTTGTGCACGCCCTGCCTCACACAGTGGCAGGTAAGGAACCGGAATTATATACAGACAGATTGTGTTCACGCACACACAGACAGACGCATGCACGCACGCACAGACTTACGCACACCTTCCAGCTGTGCAAGATCTGCACCGAGAAACACAAGGACATTCGCCTCGAGCCGTGCAGGCATGTCTTGTGCACGCCCTGCCTCACACAGTGGCAGGTAAGGAACCGAAATTGCCTATTATTTCACTCAGTGATCATCCTCCGAAGTCAGAGTGTGGCTGCCACGTGGCAGGGTAATAAAAAACGGTCACACACGTAATGTTCTCATCCCTAGCTGGTGCATTTGTACCATAGTGTTCAACTGCTTCGGCTGTTGTTATGATCCCTGGAGTCTTTTAGCCAGGGTACGACAACAACGACTGAGTGATCGTGCTAGGTGCTAGGTCGATTCGTTTGACGAACGCACACATAAATGCATACGATATCAGTGCACCCAATTAACAGTTTGCCTTGGGTTTTCTTTCAGGATTCTGAGGGTCAGGGCTGCCCGTTCTGTCGGTGTGAGATCAAAGGCATGGAGCAGGTTGTGGTGGATCCGTTCGACGAACGCACACATAAATCAGGCATCAGAATTGTCAGAGGATTTCAGAGGATTGGACTTCAGACTATTCTGATGCCTGTTTTTTTATTTAAGGATTCGGAGGGTCAGGGATGCCCGTTCTGCCGGTGCGAGATAAAATTCACAGAGCAAGTTTGTTTGATGAACACACACTAAAAATGCATGTGATCTCAGTGCACCCAATTAACAATTTCCCTTGGTATTTTTATTTCAGAATCGGAGGGTCAGGGCTGCCCGTTCCGTCGGGTGCGAGGTAAAATTCACAGAGCAAATTGTGTGTGGATCCGTTTGACGAACGCATACAACGATGCATGTGATATCAGTGCACCCAATTAACAATTCGCCTTGTTTCTTTCTTTCAGGATTCGGAGGGTCAGGGCTGCCCGTTCTGTCGGTGTGAGATCAAAGGCACGGAGCAGGTTGTGGTGGATCCGTTTGACGAACGCACACAGCCTAAAACCGTGCTGGAGTCTAGGCCCCTGCACAGTCCCCATATAGACAACGATGACGACGAATCTGTGAGTGCATTCTGTGTTAATATCGTTATGATAATTGTGGTAAAGTTATACCGTAAAATCTGGACTATAAGACGCACCTGTATGTAAGCCGCATCCCTTAAATTGACAAAATATTCAGGTATTTATTCACATATAAGCCGCACCAGTTTATAAGCCGCAGAGAAAATTGTATGTGCACAAACCAACACAAATATAGGGAGAGTGGGAGGGGGAGGGGGAGAGCAGCAACAACAACAACAGCATCAGCATCATTATTATTATTATAATCGTATCATCATCAGGAGGGCTGTAGCAGCAACAACAACAACAACAACATCATTATTATTATTATTATCATCAGAAGGGCTGTAGCAGCAAACAACAACAACAACAACAGCATTATTATTATAATCTTATCATCAGGAGGGCTGTAGCAGCAACAACAACAACAACAACATCATTATTATTATTATAATCGTATCATCATCAGGAGGGCTGTAGCAGCAACAACAACAACCATCATTATTATTATTATTATCATCATCAGAAGGGCTGTAGCAGCAACAACAACAACAACAGCATTATTATTATAATCTTATCATCAGGAGGGCTGTAGCAGCAACAACAACAACAACATCATTATTATTATAATCTTATCATCGGGAGGGGGCTGTAGCATCAGCAACAACAACAACATCATTATTATTATTATAATTTTATCATCAGGAGGGTGTAGCAGCAACAACAACAACAACAACAGCATCATTATTATTATTATTATTATCTTATCATCATCAGGAGGGCTGTAGCAGCAACAACAACAACAACAACCTCATTATTATTATAATCTTATCATCATCAGGAGGGCTGTAGCAAACAACAACAACAACAACATTATCATTATTATAATCTTATCATCATCAGGAGGTGTATAGCAGCAACAACAACAACAGCATTATTATTATTATAATCGTATCATCAGGAGGGCTGTAGCAGCAACAACAGCAACAACAACAACAGCATTATTATTATAATCTTATCATCATCAGGAGGGGTGTAGCAACAACAACAACAACATCATTATTATTATAATCTTATCATCAGGAGGGCTGTAACAGCAACAACAACAACAACAACATCATTATTATTATAATCTTATCAAGAGGGGTGTAGCAGCAACAACAACATCATCATTATTATAATCTTCATCATCATCAGGAGGGCTGTAGCAGCAACCTCCAGGCGTTGGCCTTCAACTCCAGAATGCGGGCAGCCGGGGGAGGAGGGGGAGGGGCAGAGCAGCAACAACAGCAGCAGCAGCAGCGCAACTCCCCCCTCGACTCCCCGGCCTCCAGCCGACGAGACGTGCCCCCTCCGGTCCCTCCCCGCACCCTCTCCCCGGCACCCTCCCCCAGCACCTCCCCTAAACCCCCCAGGTGAGTTGTGGAGGGAGAGAGGGAGAGAGGGAGAGAGAGAGAGAGGGAGAGAGTGGAGAGAGGGAGAGAGGGAGAGAGAGAGGGGGAGAGAGAGGGAGGGAGAGAGAGAGAGAGCGAGAGAGGGAGTGAGAGAGGGAGAGAGAGAGAGGGAGGGAGGGAGAGAGAGAGAGAGAGAGAGAGAGCTCGGAACTGCAGCGTATGAATCATCAAAGCCTCCAGGCTTCAGAACTGTCATTCAGAGGATTAAGAATTTCTGACACAGAGGATTGGCTTCTCTTGTCAGAGGTTTTGCCTTCTTATTGAGTGTTATCCTTTGTGTTAAATAGCATTTTTAAAGTGATTTATCGCTATATTAACTCATTCCATGCTGGCCAGTTGCTTCCCTTTGCAAGCGTTCTGTACTGGCCGATTTGCATAGGTTTTGCAAAAAAAAACAGATACAAACGTGACATTTTGGCAATATGTACACAATATACAGTACTAACACCTGCAACAGTTTCAAAGCATCCACTTGATTAGTTTTGATTTGTGATATTTTAAAATAAATGCATGTTTTGTCAAGCCAGGCACACTCATAATAGCGAAAATATAATTTTAAGGTCCCAAAATAACCGGCAGCCAGGTCCCAGGTCGAGAGGACGTAAAATTCCAAATTCATCAACCGGCAGCCAGCCAATCAGTGTTAGAGGCATGAATGAAACGTAGTAGTAGCCCTCTGAGCCACTTTGAAGCACGCATGACTGTTAACCTATGAACTATGAATTTTTAAAGTTCACATGCGATATCCCGTTACCTTAGTAACGAGGCGTTGTGCGCATGCCCTGCGACGAGAGCGCAGGTTAGTATAGAAAGAGTTAAGCCTTATTGGTGGTGTTCCCAACTCATTTGAATGTTTTCCCTCTTCAGTCTAGGGCCTTTGATGGCCCTTTTACTGCGGTTTTCAGAGGATTGGACTTCAGACTATACTGATGCCAGGCCTCGCTGATAAGGTCTCCCTTTCAGCATTGAAATTTTGAAGGATGGCGCGAAGACCTTGTCTCCATAGTTACTCTCATTCGCCATTCTGATTGCCACTTCCGTCTGAATTTCTGTGTTGGAAGAGACACATTCAAGGGTGCTACTCTTTCAGTTTTGCACTGATTTCAGTATTTTAAAATTTTACCAGAATCTGAACTTCAGTGGGTTTTTTAAATTCCTCCAACGGTGTTTACTTGAAAACAGTATGCAGGGTTCGTACAGGGTCCTTGAAACCTTGAAAAGTACTGGAAAATTGACATGGCCTTTTCCAGGGCTTGAAAAGTGCTTGAAAAACAGCAAAGGCCCCAAACTCCTGGAAAAGTCCTGGAATTTTCAGTATCGTCTGACCACATCCTTAATCTCAATCCATCAAAGTCAAAATCTGTCCTCCACAAAACATATTCAAGGTTAAAACTAAATTCAAATGAAAACACACCCAAAAATGTCATTGTCATACCGATATCGCGATCATAGCAGACGATATTTGCGCGAGTTGTCTGCCGCTGAAGTTACTTCCCTTTACCGTACTTCCGTTCTCCGGTGTGAAGAGAATATTCTACCTCATGAAATAAGTAGGCATTCCTAGTTTGTTTGTCCGCCATTGTGAATTTTACGAAATTAAGTGCATGGCATTGTACATCAATTTCTCGGCAAATATGTAGATTTACAACCTCCTGCTCTATTTCTTTCCGTGGGTTAGGGATAGGGTTAGGGTTAGGATGGTTATAGTTTGCATGCGAAGGGTAGATAGTTCATGGGAGCTACTTATTTCTCATGACACTGGTAAAGGAGACTGCATTTTCAATGATGTTTGGCTGCAAAAGAAAAAAGAATATCAGAGCTGGTTAGCAACGGGGAGGCCAGTGGAAACTGAGTACCGGACACATACGTACCTTATCCATTATGGCCATATGGCCTGAGAACGCAGAAGAAGAAAAAGAAGAATTATTACCAGGGCTCCCAGGGAAGCACTAAAATTCTAAAGGACCCTCTAAAAGAATGTGCAGGGGGGTCCCAGGGATGCACTAGAAACATTCTTTTAGCATTCGCAATGCCACTGGGATCCTCTATGTCCTGCCTCTAGGACACTATACTGTTAAGTGAAGGAGTCCCTGGGACCCCATGTTTTGCAGGACGATTGGGAGCCCTGATTACTTTTCATCGTTGTGTGTTGTTTTTGCAGAAGACAGCTGCCCCCCACCCCCACCCAGAATGACAAGCTGACCGCCCCCAACTCCATGCTGCATCACTCCTCAGACACCGACAGTCCAGGTGTGGTACCGTAGCGATGGTCACCTTGTCTCTTCTTCTTTTTTAGCTCGCGAAGAGATTGTGTTCGGCTAGTCAAAGTCAAGTCAAGTCAAGTCAAAATGTTATTAAAGAAATGGGACATTGAATAAGCAAACATACATACCGGCATCAGAATTGTCAGAGGATTGTCAGAGGATCAAACATTTCTGACAGAGGATTGGCTTCTCTTGTCAGAGGTTTTGCCTTTTTATTCAGTGTTATCCTTTGTGTTAAATAGCATTTTAAAGTGATTTGTCACTATATTAAAGCCTTTTTGGTGGTGTTGGGAACTCATTTCAGTGTTGTCCCTCTTCAGTCTAGGGCCCTTGATGGCCCTTTTACCGCGGTTTTCAGAGGATTGGACTTCAGACTATTCTGATGCCTGATACAAGTACATGCTTTTTTTTTCATCAAGCCGTCTAACAAAGACAAAATGCAAACACACACGCACAATACACAAACCATATTGCTTATTTACCGTATTTCCGGCTGATTAGGCGCTGCTGTGTATAAGGCGAATAGGGCAATTTTCAAGAAAAATCTGACAAAATTTAAGTAAAAGGCGCCCTCGTTTATAAGGCGATACAGGTCACCTCGGCAAACAGAAAGTCGAAGTTTGAAGCCCGTACACGTCCTGTAAACGATTACCGACCGCCATTTTTGTTGTCGTAAACGAGAGTTGGCTCCCTTCTCAAATAATCGAAATAGTTCCGTTTTTGCGACTTCCGGTTGTTGTGTTTGGACTTTTCTTCGCGAAAACTTGGTAGAATTATGGCATTTTAAGCTCTACAACGATGCTTTTTACATCCAAAGAAGGGTTATGGCATCTGTTGGACGGTATCTCGGACGATAATAAGGATTTCGAAGCATTTTAACGTGAGTATTCGTCGTATCTAAAAAAAAAATAAAAAAAAAAAAAAAATAAACAAAAAAAAAAAAAAAAAAAAAAAAAAAATTTTTTTCTTTTTTTAAAAAATTTTGTTTCGATCTTGTGTGTTTTAGGCGACTCGTTACCACTTTCGATGTTGTGACTCACAGTAGACTGTACTGAGTACGGCAATCGTTGCCTCTCTTCTCACGATTTTGTTCACTATATAGGGCGCCCTCGTTTATTAGGCGCATAGGTCGAAATTGGAGAAAAAAATATCGCCTTATAGGTCCGAAAAATATGGTACATAGAGAAAAGAACACTGAACAGATAAATATTTACAGTAAACAATGGACAGCTTACGAAAAGCAAAACATATCAACAAATTCGTGCCACATATTAAAATGGAAATGGGGGCACAAAAGGTCATACGCTCAGATACATGAACACATCTTTATCTCACTCATTACTGTTTTGTCTATTTGTGGAATGGGAATTGGGAGACATTACAGACCAATTCTACAGAATTAACTACTACATACTCAACTGTCGCTTATCCGAAAGGGGGGGGGGTTGGGGGGGGAGGGGCTATCAGCGGTGCTTTGTTACGACCTGCCCAGTAACTTGCGTTGAGGCCCTGCAAGGGTTATCTAATATTCAAAATGAGCATTGTATAAGCTTTAAGCTGCTTGTGCTCATTTGCATTTATGTTTCTGCTCTATTGATTTTCAATAACATTCGTTTAAACCAGAATTTTTTTGTTTGTTTTAAATGCACACACACACACACGTAATGCTGGAACTATGATTGTTTTATGCGTTGGGGGTGGGGGCCCTTTCAGGGGTGAGCTACGCGGAGCCTTGCTACGACGTTCCCAGTAGGGTCTCTCTCCTGAAAACTGGTCCAATATGTGACATAGAAGCTAAAAAATAAAATTGGGCAAATTGAACGAGAAAATGCATGCATAGAGTAGCTTTATGAATCAACTTTCTTATGACATGAAAACAAAATCAGTCAAGGCTATCGTTGCTGGGTTTTATTACTTTATATATATGCGTCCAGAGCTGGTAGCGCTGACATTACGGTGTCCTTCATTACATAATTTCATCAACTTAAATAAACTTTATGATGCATTTATCTCTTTAGAATAACAGACTGTCTTGAAATAAAGAGTTATGAATGATTTCATTAAAAACATTTTTTTTTTAAAGTTTAATATTGGTGTTGGTTTATACCGTCTTTGGATATTACCATAATTGATTTTTAATTTTTTTTGTTATATAATGTCGTGCTACTCAAAATGCATTTATTTTATTTCAAATGTGTTAGAATAGTTTCATTATTATCTCTGATAAAAGTGATATTCCATTAATTTGACAATTAAAAAATAAGTGTTAAATTAAAAAAAAAAAAATTCTGGGTAGCGCTGACAACAGGGACGCCATCTGGTAGCGCTGACAACATGGTGTCCTCCATGACATAATTTTACCCACTTAAATAGACTTTATGGTGCATTTATCACTTTAACATGTCATACTTTCTTGAAATAAAGACTTACAAATTGTTTCATTTGCAAAATAATACAAAAGAAGTGTGTTTAAATACTAGTGTTGGTTTGTGTCATATATGCACATTACCATGGTTCATATCAAAATGTCGTTATATAATGTCTCACCACTCAAAATGACAAATTTTCATAGCGGATGTGTTAGAATAGTTTAATTACCACCAGGAATAACCCATAGATACGGTAATTTCCAATATAAAGAGCTTAATAAAAATTCTAAAATTCTGGGTAGCGCCGACAACAGGGACGCCAACTGGTAGCGCTGACAACATGGTGTTCTACATTACATTATATGATTTTACCTACTTAAACAGACTTTATGGTGCATTTATCACTTTTAACTTACAGATTACCTTGAAATGAAGACATGTTTTCAATGATAGAAAAAAAAGGTAAAATATAAAGAGCTTAATAACAAAAATAATTTTCTGGGTAGCGCTGACAACATGGACACCAACTGGTAGCGCTGACAACATGGTGTCCTCCATTATCATTACATAATTTTACCTACTTAAACAGACTTTATGCGGTGCATTTATCACTTTTAACTTACAGATTACTTTGAAATTAAGACTTTTATATGTATTCAATGATAGGAAAAAAAGAGAATGATTTAAATTTGAGAAAAAAAATTGTGGGCAACACAGACAACAACGAGGACGCCATTGTCATCCATCCACTAAAGAAAATTGTATGAATTAAATTTCTTGTGAATTGAAAGATATGTCTGCTACAAGAGTAAATGTGTATTGTATTGGCAAATTTGGCCTTATGGTTAAGAACTTAACTGTGAACAAGCTATTCTACACATAGAAGGCCCATTCAGTGGCCAGGTAGCGCTGACAACGTCATTGCCTTTTAGGGGTGGACACCATACTGTTTTTGTGCTCTCTTGACCAATCAAAACATCCCACACATTTGAAACTTTGTATGAATAATGATCTTTAGTAGTTGTTTGAAAGTAGTAAACTTTTGACTTGGGCAGAAGAAGTCCCTAGGTGAAAATTTTAATTATGTAGGTAGCGCTGACAACACATTTTGTGGACACGACAATGACCAAAGATTTTTAAAAAAATTGTGAAAAATCTATTTAACAATTATATTTTCTGTTCATGCACATACATTGTCAACAATATGTTTTTTTGATAACTAAATAAGAAAAAATTGGGTCTTAGAGATTGTTGAGGCAAAGAAAATCTGCATTATTTTTTTATTATATTTGAGGACACCACATGTTGTCAGCGCTACCTGGTATTTAAAATGTTTATTTTAAAACACGGACTTTTTGGTAAA
>CM065713.1:997740-1010240 GCA_017654935.2 Phymorhynchus buccinoides
GGAAAAAGAGGGAAAAGAGGGGGAGAGGAAGGAAGAAGGGAGGAGAAGAGAGGAGGGAATAAACGGAAAGGGGATAGAGAGAAGTAGGGGACAGAGGAGAAAGGGGGAAGAGCGAAAGAAAGTAAATAAAATCACAGTAAAAGATAGAAGGTGGGTGGTGGGGGTGGGGGCGGGGAGGGGAGGACGGGAGGAAGAAGGGTGTGGTACTAGTGTACAAGCTGGGGGTGGGCGTTTGTCTGTGTGTGGTCGGGCGCGAGAACGGGCGGGCAGCACGTGTTCGTATATCATGAAGTGATATTTGTGTTGGGTTGTTGGATTTGCCGAAGGCTATTCAGTAGTGATCATTTATATCAGGTGACGAATTGAGGAAAGGTCCCCCTGGGATTGACTTTGAAAGCGTAACTCGGCCTCTGTCTGAATAATTTAGTTATTGGAACTATCGAAAAGGGATGTTTCTCAGTATGATAGGATGGCTGGACGTTCTGAGAATCTCTAGCGGACATGCAATCTGCTGATGCGCTTGCGAGCTGCGCCCTTTATTTTTTCCGCCTATCCCATTACACTTGGAAAGCAGACGACATGTTGCCCTTTTCTACGTTCAGGAGAAGCACACTTAATTTAGCTGCTGCGAAATCGTGCGTTAACTAGTTCGGGCGATTATGGTCTGGCTACTTGAACGCAGCCCCCTCCTGCTCGTGTTGGCCGCGTTACCACCGTCACACCAGCGGAGCGCGAAGTACGGCTTGTAGAATCGGGAACAACGCCAGGAGGACGAAATGGCCGCTCAGCCCGATCGGACCAACCTCGCGTCGAAGAAAAAAATCGGGGCTGTTTATCATCGGTCTTTGGTGCCACCAAGCTTCTGTCGTGGCAAACGAACCATCGATAATCATGGAAACTGAGCAAGTGATGAAATGTGCCAACATCCCGAGGATGAACCTGCGAAACAGCCCGCCGTTCATTCTGGACATTCTCCAGACAGCTATCAACACTTGGGCATGATTTGCTCCAAGTATGACGACAAGCTTCAAGTTCTCAACGACTGTGAATACTTCAGAATTTTCCTCGAGAACCTTCTCAACAAGTGCAAAAACACCATCAAGTTGTTCCGCGACGGCAAGGATAAAATGTTCGACGAGAACTCGCATTTTCGTCGAAACCTGACCAAGCTTTCTCTCGTTTTCTCCCACATGCTGGCCGAGTTGAAAGCGATTTATCCCAACGGAATTTACAGTGGCGATTCATTCAGAATCACCAAAGGCGATGCGGCAGAGTGGTGGAAGCGATCTTTTGGAGACAAGTGAGTGATTGGGGAGGAAGGGGAGAGTGGAAGAGGAGGGGTGAGTGAGGTGGGCGTGTGAAGCGGAAGAGGAAGGGAGGAGGTGGGAGGGGCCAACAAAAGATGGGTGCAGTTCGTCTAGTCTTGTGTGCGGAAGGGGGGATGGGGGGTAGTTGAGTGCGTGTGGGGGAGAAGCGGGGGGAAGGGTCAGGGTGGTGGGAGGTCGTGTGAACTCAACCAGAGCTATGATCAGGTGGCTTGCAGGCTGTTGTTTGAATGAATCTGGAAGCCTGGGAATCTGTGTCAGGGGTGTGATGGCATGTTGGGTTCATTGAGTTCATTGATTGTTTTCTCTGGTAATACTTGTAAAGCGCTCTGAGAAAAGCATTGTTTATTAGTATTAATTATTAGTATTATTATTAGAATGCAACAAGGAAGGAAAGCAATGAAAAATCAAATACTCAAGCAATATGTTCAGGCCTTATTCGCTCTCTCATATATATAAGGGACTCAAGTGGCGTCCCCTGTTTTCTTCCCGAAACGAATGAGGGCAGCTAAAAATGAATGCGCCAAATCCAGAGCTTTGCTTTGACACACCATTGATCATTGCGGTGCAAGCAAGAACTAATGCCTGGACATGAACATCGTAATTACACACAAATTTGATGAGACACTTAATATTCATCTGTGATTACTATACTTATTTTTTAGATCATCTATCTATGGGTGATAGATGATCTAAAAAAAATTGCCCTTTACATTTTCATGATTGATGTGTTTATTGTATTAATTAATTTAAAAAGTTAGACAGGCACATTAATCTTTAATGCTTTCTACAGAGAAGACTCAGTGATAGGTTATTTAATCTGTTTTATGTTAGTTTATTTTTTAATTATTACGTTCTAATTTTGGTGTGAAAAAGATTCAACAATCAAAGTAATTGATTGAATCATCAAATTGGTATGGCACAAGCACCGTAAGGTGTGGGTGTGTGTGTGTGTGTGTGTGGGGGGTGTGTCTGTAAGGGTGGTTCCACTATACTGCATTTGATTTTAACCCCTTAACTGCCAGATAAACTAAGAAAAAATCATTTGTATAAAATCATACGCCACGAAAAAGACAATTGAATTAGAGCCAATCTGGTGCAACTGGTCTTGGGGGTATAACTCTATCTCTTGACTGGTTTAGAGCGAAAAAACATCATGCATGTCAGGAGTTATTCCTCATAACGAGCTCTAGGCTCTTGTACCCATGACATCTCAGATGTCATTCACGCGGTACGTTATGCCTTTATAATATGGCAGTCAAGGGGTTAAAATCAAACTCCAAAATGAAAACATGTTTGATATACCTTTATAGGTCTGCATAACATATGCCGTAACAAGCTTTGATATTGTTGTTGGGCCACTAGGGGTCTGTGACTCGTATTGATGGTGATTTGACACGCCATTTCCTTTTTGTGCAGCAATGGTCATCTGACCCATGAAGTCCGGCAATACATTTAAGAGCGTAATAATACTAATACTATAGTACTACTACAGTGATCACAGTACTCTGGGCCCATTATTTTGGACATTGACAGCCATCGATTTGTTTGTGTAATACAGGAGTCATTTGTGCCCTGGATTAAGTTTTGAAACATTTTGAACGCTCTTGCTATTAGTAAGTCCAAAATAAACAGATACACAGGGCTCCTAATCGTTCCACTAAACAAGGCAGAGGCGTCCCAGGGACCCCCACATTCTATGAAGCATACTACTATTCTCAGGGCACCCTCTAAAAATATGTTCAGGGGGTCCCCCATACACTGCAATGAAAAAAAGTCATTTTTGTGCATCACAATGCCACTGGGACGCCTCTAGTAACTGCCTCTAGACCCTCTATGCTGTAAGTGAAAGGAGTCCCCTGGGACCCAACCTTGTTTTGCGGGATGATTTGGAGTCCCGGCAAGGGTCCCAGGGACTCCTTCCTTTCAGAATATAAGGTCCTATAGGCGGGATAAAGGTCCGCAGTGGCATTGCGAATTATGCTAAAAAGAATTGTTCTTGTGCATCCCTGGGGACCCCTCTGCACATTCTTTTAGAGTCTTTTAGATTTATTAATTAGTACATTTTGAACCTCCCTTATAAGACTTTCTCATTATAAGACTGTCCCTCCCACATAAAAACCTACTTCTCTGAGACATACGTTGCCCTTTGCAAGTATTTAAATTACCTCCTTATAATATTTATACAATTATAATAGTAAAATTTTTTTAATGTTAAAAAAGTGTAAAAAAAACCCCCCCCCTCCCTTATGTTATACTTCATTATTAATTAAGACAGCTCATTTTGGGATGTTTTTTGAAGGTCTTTAAGTGAGGTTCCACTGTACTTAATAGACCCCCTAATGGGGGTCCTCTGGGAGCCCTGAAATGCAGTAAACTTGAATAATTAGACTCACTGTTTCCGCATTGTTCTCAGGAGAGTGACCCGATGTATGAACGATGACCCTTATCACTAATTGCCCACTTGAATCTACTCTCACTCTCAGACTCTTTGTATGTGGAAACGTAAGATCCTGGATGAGTGAGTGAGTCAGTTTGAAGGGGGTCGCTACACTGTGTCATGTATATTATATATATGTGACCTAGCAGCACACGAAGGGACATTTGTCTGTCTGGTCTAGTTTGAACTCCAACAGGCTTGCACAGTCAAAAATCCTCTTTTTTTCAATTTAATTTATGGTATTTTCGACGTCTTCGAGTTCTCGGACTCTTATCTTTTGAATGAAAAATGTGCTTTACGTCCTCATCAGGATCTGGAGTGAACAGCACTATGGAAATATTTGTAAATACAAAGATGGTGGAAAACAATACTGTATGGCAATGCCCAGAGGCAGTGCAACACCAGTAAAGCCCCGATTTTTTTAACAATACAGGACAATCTTTATATAGTCTCTAATGTCATTATGAGTCGTGAAAACGAGTAGGTTCATGCATTTTCTTCAGCTAGCTAGACTTTGTTTTCTCTAGAATGGCCGAACCTCACCCCTACACGCTTAGGTGCTCATATCTCTGACGGAAAAGATCTATACAAGATGATTCTTGTATCGGATTTTTTTTCAGTAAAAGAGAATTGTCTGAAGTTTTCAATTCTGCATAATTATCTCTAATTGTCAGTTTTGACACTTAATGTCCCTTTCGTGTGCGGGGTCCTTTATGCTCACTCGATTGTGTCTGCCTGATGAAGTATGACTGTATCATGTTTTCCAGACAAGCACGAGTTTCACTTCAGTAGAGTAACTGAGGGGTTGCATACCGAGGCTCACTCATTGACGCTCCCATTTCTGGGGGTTCCATGAAGCATTACATTCTACAGGACCCCTCTAAGAGAATGTGCATGGGGCCCCAGAGGGTGCCTAGAAAAATTATTTTTAGCATTCGCTATGCCACTGAGGACCTCTTCTATCCTGCTCGTAGGACCCTCTATGCTGTAAGTGAAGGGGTCCCTGACCCCTTTCATGCGGACAATTGGGAACCCGCGTACCCCTTAAGGCTTATCGTAACATGACGTCAGTTTTTGATCTCAACGCTTCGTATTGTAAAGATTTAGGGGAGTACTGAGGAGGGGGGGTTCGGTACAACCTTTAACAAGACAGTGGAAAAAAAATGGACAGCAAGCATGACGTAATTGCATATAAAATAAAAATAATAAAAAAAAAACTCTTATGTAAAACGATTGAATCTATAAACAAATAACAAAATAACAAAATAAATAAAACAAAAAAAAATAAAAATCTTAATAAAGTCTAACATCACTAAATATAAAACTAAATCCTAATAAGAAGACTATTCTACTAGTAATTATCTAAAAAGATATACTAAAAACAAAGAAAAAAATAAAAAAAAGAAAATCTAAAAAATTCTTAAAAATAAAAACACTACTAGAATTTTAAACAAGATTAATAATGGTAAGTAATAGAACATAAATTTAAAATAAGAAAAAAAATCAATTTTAATTCAAAAAAAAAAAAAAATAAAAAAAAAAAAAACAAAAAAAAAAAAACAAAAAAAAAAAAAAAAAAAAAAAAAAATAAAATATAAAAATTAAAATAACAAAAAAATAAAATAATGTAAATAAAAAAAATAATATTAAAAATATAATTAATAATTTAGCTTATCTCTACAATTCAGGGGGGAGTTACGCTCCGGACCCAACCAAGTCGCACAGACCTTGTTTTCAGGGCTTCCCATTCACCCACAAAGCAAGGGGTCCCATGGCCTCTTCACTTACAGTATAGAGGGTCATAGAGGCGGGATAAGAGTCCCTCAGTGGCATAACGAATCGCTCAATTTGTTTTCTAACAGGTGCATCCCTGGGCTCCCTGCACGATTCTTAGAGTGTCCTTTAGAATTTTAGTGGCTTCTCTACCCCAAATGGGTCCCTGTGAGCCCTGCCTGTTAGTACGTCTATATCACACACGTCGCTGTTAAAAATGTTTCTTCTTCCCTGTTTTAACACGCTTTGTAACTGAAACTTTTTTTGTTTTTTTTACGAACAAACATACTTTCTGAAGACTGACAATTGCTCATGCGTACACGGTACGGTCGTGCGCACCCTAACATACGGGTGTTTGCATTTGTATCTATAATATAGATATACACTTATAAAAAAATATGCATATAAGTTACATATTATAAACTTTTTTTTATGGTCTTGTGTATATCCAGAGTTCCGTAGCCTGCTGTGAATGTCGGATGTGTATACCAAATTTTTTTGCATAGTCCATAGATTACACACAATAAATGTGTGTGTGAATGAAAAAAACTCATATGCTAAAACGGCGAGATTACGCACGGTGTGTAGGGTAGACTGTCTTCCGGAGGTATCAGACCCAGCGGGCCCGTGCTCGGTGCAGTGCCGATAAAGTTTTCGTCAACAGACACGTTCGTTTTGTGTTCCTAGTGTGAGGGACGAATCTGTCTTGCGGTGTTTTCTGATGATGACGACAACATACACACAGTACAGAAGGGGCGTAAAAAGCAACATACACAGTGTCATACAATCGACATGATAGTATGTCTACGGGGTGTGTGCAGTCAACAGCATGTGTGGCACCCTGGGAGGGCCAGTGCTGCGGGGTAGAGGGGATATCTGCACCTGGGGAAAACTGTGTAAGACACACAGCGGGGAGAGTTATAGATACTCTGTTCATGCCATAGCAAATGTACCCCACCCCCGCATTAGTGGCCTCGGGACACGAGTGGCATTTACGTTTAAGTAGAGACATGAAACACTGGGGACTGGGTCTGACTGAAGGAGGGTGGGGAAGGGGATTGAGGAGGGGTACAAGGGGTGAACTAGCAACATGAAAAGTTGGGTGTTTGGGGGCCGGTGGAAGCCCTCCTCTGGCGCCGGCGGGGGTAATGATTTCTGAGGACTGGGGCGAAACTTACCGTGCTGACGGCTGTATACCGAGGTGCTCATAACGCGGGAAGAGACAGGGCTGAAGTGGGATGGGGGGTGGGGATTCCAGTAGCTAGAGTTAGAAGCAGGAGGGAAAGGTCGAGGGTACAGCAACGACGAGGTGGGAGCTATAATGAACCAGACACCGCAAACACAAGTGATGGCATAGGAACATCGATGGGCTGCACAGAGACAGAAGTGCAGAGAAGTTTAGTTTGTAGGCAAGAAATTGTTAATGCTGCGTGTAGCAGCTGCAGGTGTGGAAGTGCAGTCCTGCATCAGATAGGAGGGGGGAGTAGGTGCTAGCAAAGAAAACAGCCGCTGAGACAAGTTTGGGGACGGTTTCTGCTGAACACATTGAAACAAGCCCAGTGTAAAAACATTAGTGTGTCAGGGCGATACCCCCTGTGGTGTGGAGGGATGGCGAATATCCTTGGCTTTTAAGAGCATCATGAGATCATATACTAGCATAGCTTTAAATGACCTAGGGTCGCCCAATTTGAGCGAGTGGGACTAGGGACGACTGTGCATATATAGTCCAAATGGGGTCCCAGCGAGATATTAGCTCGCACGGCGGCTGCTTGCTCTGGCAATCTCGGGCCATTGGCCGGTCCGCTGCACACCCTGGGAGGGTCCGATGAAAGACGCAGTCATCTGGTCGACGCCTAGATGAGAAGACATACTCCACGTGAAGTCTCGTCTCCTTGAACGACAATCCCCTCCGACTAAGCAGCCTCTTCGCACATCAGATCCAGGGCCAGCTAGAGGGGGCTACTACATGACCCGCCAAGGCCCTGTAGCATGGACTCGCTGCGACCGCTTCATGGGTTTACATCGTCGTCTCGTCTCGTCGCCACACTGTACGGCCTAGCGCTTAACTCCAGCCCATAGGCAGCAACACGCGACGCCGCGCCTTCTGCAGACAGTCGAGGTGAGTGGACCGACGTCAGCAATGGTCCAGTCCCTGTTCACGATGATGAATCACCGCTCATCACCTGAACACAACGACGGCCGCTGAGGTCTGGAGGCGCCCAGGAACGCTTTATTGACCGCCACTGTCCATTCAAAAGGCTGGCCTTTGGTGGAGTTCTGTAATGTCCCTGGGGGCTTCAGCCTTCACCAACAGGAAAAAGAACATCCCTTGTATCATGTCCAGGTAACCTGACTGTGTCCTCTCGATATCACAGGGGGGGATGAGATCGCTTCGAACCGCTTGGCTGTGCCTCACGCCTGCGCAAGTGGGACCTATAGCCGGCTGTCTACCAGAGATGACAACGCTCGCAACCCCACAGGGCAAGGGTGGTCAATTACTTCCTGCAGCACGTCTGGAGTCAACAGAATGGTAGTGGGCCAGCATGCATTCCCGATCTCAACCGCGATTGAGAACCTCTGGGATGACGGATCGCAAGTGATGAGCAACCAACCCCCGCTCCCAAGGGAATGCCAAGCACCGTCCACCAGATGCTGCATGGCTTTAGTGGCAGGCGCTTCCCACAGAGGATCTTCAACCCCTTTCAACAGTCCAGTATGGATCGCTCGTCGAGTGTCCAGAACAGCCATGGCTAGAATACACGCATTTACTGACTTTTGGGAGGCATCAGAATGCCCGTGTCTTGTGATTTCAATGACGTGGGGAAATCAAATTCGATACGTACCCACTTTTGATTCAATGTACAAGACAAGACGATTGCTCTTCCGAATTGAAGGTATTGTGGTATCGTTATCACTAAAGCATTGAATTAGATGTTGTGCCCAAAATCACGCATTGGCTTTCTTATTTGGAAAGTTTTGACTTAGTTTGCAGTGATCCTTAACTTTTGTGGATAGACTTAGTTAACTGAATTTTTGTACACGAAATCCCATTGTATGCTGCAGATCATGCAGCAATCTGTTTCCAAGGAAAAAAAAAAAAATTTTTTTTTTTTTTTGCCCTTCCAAATAACGTTTTTAGTACTGAAATAAGCCCCAATAGGCATCAAAAAGTATCTATTTATCGCATTGCCCTCGTTTGTTATGGAGTTAAGTGAATAGATTAGTATCCGAATGGAAAATGTGTTTTACGTCCCTGGCATCGTCATAGACACATATGGACATGGTAATACAAAGAGGTGGGAACAATACTGGGCTGTAATGCGCGGAAAAAGCGCAGTGCAACACAGTAAAGTCCTGAGTTTTAACATATAATAGGTACTGTAAAGACCAGTTTCATTATCATAGATGATAGCTGTCGGCTGAATTTAACAGATGGTTTTTATTTGTTTATTTAGTTATTATTTATTTTTACCTAGTTTGTGTTAAAATAGTCTGAAAAACGTAAACTCGGCTGCCAACAGCACATATGGGATGAACCTCAACCACCAGCTTCAAAGCTCTGAGCAGATCCCTGAGTTACTGCAGGTCCGATCCGTGATAAATTGCCTAATAAAAAAATGATATTGAAGCTAGTACTCTTTCACAGTGGGGGTAAATGAAAAAAATTGATGAGCGCAGTACATCCAATGGTATCTCTTGTTACGCAACAAAAACAGTAAAGGAATGGTTTTCCTGACAAAAGCGGAAGCGAAGTTGATTATATCAGTTTAACTAGTTCACTAGGAATAAAAAGATCCACTTAACTGTATAGTTTAATTAAAGCCCAGTTAAGTAGATTCCCTGACTGCAACACTACTTACGTACTGACCCCCGTACATCACTTACGCCTATATGCTGGCTTTTGTCTTTGACACAAGTCAAGAGAGTATGTCCCAGACGACCATTTTGCCAGATGGGCTCTATCAGTTTGTCTTTGTAATGGCATGAGTTTCCCTATTATTTTTTCACTGTAACTTTTCTCTGACAGTCAGGATTACTAGTATTTTATCACATTTTGAGGCCCCATAGTATAGTAGTATGTTGGTTGCTGCTTGAGCGGAAGTTGGCAAGTTTCCCCCTCTTTCTTTTTCTTTCATTTTAGGAGTGAGTGAATGAGTGAGCTGTTTAGATAGAGTTATGCCCTTTAGCCCTTGACGCCAGGCGGGGTCAGTTTTGAAGGCAGTTTTTCGGCCCACAGTAAGCTCACTCTCTCCGGACGTCTTCCCAGGTACAGCAGAACCTCCCTTATAAGAGAATCCCATATTATCCCTCCCGACTCCCCCCCCCCCTTTTTTTCCCCCACATAAGAACCTATTTCTCTGAGACATTGCCTTTCTTTGTAACTTATATTACAAAAAATACCTCTCTTATAAAGTTATATTAAGACCCCTCCCTTATAAGACCTCATTTTGGAATGAATTTTTTTTGAAGGTCTTATTGCCTTGGGAGGTTCCACTGTATTACTAAATATTACTAATACTAGTATTAGGGTACAGTACTTTTCAGTACTCAGTAGGCTCACCCCCCCCTAGGGGTATTTTTGTATCCTATTTTGCTCAGACTTGTTTTAATTGGTGTGCCTGTATGCTCGCGGTCTTGTGAGTGTGTGTGAGTGAGTGCGTGTGTGAGGAGGTGGGACATGTGTTGGTACATGTATACATTTAAAAAAAAAAAAAATTATTGGTTGTCCATTCGATGTCCATGCTTTCGTTGTTGTTGGATTGTGTCTTGTGCAAAACCAAAACGATTTCCTTTGTATTACGATGCATTGGCTGAATCTTGAATCTTATAGTCACAGATGCGTCTCTGTGAAATTCGGGTTGTTCCACACATGGAGAGTGCGTCGCAGCCAGAGGCGCGCCACCCCTTTTTTTTTGGGGGGGGGGGCATTTTATTTTTGTGTGACTGATGAGGAAGGAAAGGGTGCGTGGGTAAATTTTGACCAAATGACGACTTTTTCGTTGCCACTGGGATTAATGTGTGCTAAGTGCATGGGCACAACCGGGACCTCGATTTATCGTCTCATCCGAAAGACTCCACGTTCAGACAGGGCTAGTGGTGTTAATTGCCAAAGTGAGCGGGGGGGGAAATCCCCTGTACCCAGATTCGAACTCGGGTTTTACTTGACACGAGGCGAACGCGATGTACCTTCTGGTGGTGCCACTCTGCACTTTAGTTTATCGTTTCCTTTCGTCTTTTTATGTGCAACTGTTCTGCAAACTAGTGGAAAGAAAAAAGGTTTAATTTGTGGCTTAGACCCCCCCCCCCACCCCCCCCCCCCAGGCCCCCTCCTTCACTCCCCCCCCCCCCTTTCTTAATCTTCAGTGCGTTTTTTGTTTTTTCCATCTTCATGTGTTTGAAACAGATTTTTTCGTGGGGATACCGGGGGGTCTTTTGTATAAATAGTTCCCCCCACCTTCTGAAGTTCTGTGCTTGTTAGCTTCCTCTAATCTATCACTCTCTTTGACTCTGCCTTTTCTTTTTGCTTACTGTCATCTACTATCTTTCTGACTTTACCGGTCCATCCCATTCTCCTGCCTATTTTCAAGAGCACTGTACTTTCAAAAACATTTCCCTCCCCTCCAGCCGAAGTCGGACTTGCTGGGGCCTGACTATTTCTTAGTTAGGCGCATAAAACGGCAGCATGACGCATCTGCGGTTCATAATTGACAGAAAACTGTCTGAGCGATCGTCGAAGAAAAAGAATCTTTCTCTTTCTTCATGTGTTTTGTGTGACTGTGACTGTGTGAGTGCAGCGTTTTGATGTTGTTTTTTTATATTTCAGATGAGACTTAGTGCGATTTTTCTCACGCCAGAGGGCATGACGCTCGTGTGGGGCTAATCCTCTCTATATTATTAGTTGGGGATAAAGAAAGAGAGAGAGACAGTGAAGTGGTCCTACCATCACTATCTCTCTCACTACGCCCAAGTAAGAAAATCGCGTGATAAGCCCCTAGTGCATTGACTGCCCTCTGGCGTGACAAATATCGCCATTGACTTTATCAGTCTCAATCAATGTGAAAAGTTTGATTCTTTCTTTTTCACGACAAGAATGAATAACTCTAGGCTGATCCTAGACCATCCCTTTTCCTCAGAGAGTACCCTATCCCTTCCCGAGAATGTTGGTGATCTGACAATCTGAGTCTGAGAGAAAAAGTTTCCTTGTAAAAATTTGTGTGTGTGTGTGTGGTGTGTTGTGTGTGTGTGTGTGTTGTGTGTGTGTGTGTCACAGTGTGTGCATCATGTGTGTGTGTGTCTAAAACAGTAAAAGTAAAACTACAACTTTGCCTAAAATTATATTCATGGGTGGAAAGTTTTCCTGGTACATACAAGGATTTCCTGTTTTTGAATTTTACCAGAAAAAGGAATTTTCTTTTTTTTTTAATTTGTCAAACAAGATCTTTGTGTGTCTACTGTATTTTTTTCAAACACTTTAAAACCCTTTCACCGCCAAACGATGTCGCATTTATGCACACAAATGGTTTAACACCCATGTTAACTAAAAGGCATCAAAATCAGGGCCTGTTATCCGAGAACCCTATTTTCTTAATTTTTGGGAGGTAGGGATAGGCCTAATGTTATACATGTTACAAAGGAATTCCCAATATTGCAGATACATATTTTGTTCTTTCTTACACATAACAACCCATTGATTTTTTTTAAATTTTTTATTTTATTATTTTTTTCCCCCCTCTTTACCCAGTTAAGTTTAATGGAACTTTCTTGCTGAAAAATGGATGGCGGCGAAAGGGTTAAGCGTATAATTATTAATTTGTATAAATTGTGGAAAAAGCAAACTAAACTACCTTCATAAATCATCCAATTTTTTCTTCAGCTGCAGGGGGACACCCGTCCTATAGATTCCGGTCCTTTTTTTTTTTTTCATTTTGTGTAGTTGCACCCATACGGTATGATTATGCCGT
>CM065713.1:1015240-1022740 GCA_017654935.2 Phymorhynchus buccinoides
CACATGTTGAATCAAACGTTTTTATCAAATTAAGTCTGAATAAAATAATTTTAACTCATCTACAGATGAGATTTCTCATTCGTTTGAACCAATTCTTGATCTATGTGTGCTAATGAACAAAAACTATTTTTCATTCATACTGCTTTTCTCAATTGCAAGTTATAAATTGGCTATTTCACGAACTGGGCAAACCATTTTGCCCATTTCATGAAATGTATGGCTTTTTCTTTCCATACATGTCCTATTTGTATTCTTTGTTATACTAGTCTTTAATTAACTAGGACAGCTTCTCAATTTGAGGCTATTTTTGCTTCAAGTGGACCATGTAAATATGTGTTGGTCACTTTTAAACTCGCAGCTGTCAATTTGAGGCATTTGCTTCAAGGAAAGTAAATATGTGTTGGTCACTTTTAAACTCGCTTTGCTCCCTTAGACCACAATTTTGCCTCTGACTTTGTTTTTTGTAGTGGTTTGTTGTGGGGTAACCAATCGGTGTAAAGAGTTTTTCTATAGATAAAGTCTCTATATAAACAAAAGTCTGATCTATACCACTTCCCTGTGTCTAAACCTGAAGTAAAAACCCGTAAACTTCTTTCATTTCTCCTTTTCTTTATGTACTGTTTTATTTGTGTGTCTGGAGTGATTTGTGAGTTTTTTTTTTAATAATTCAAAATTGTTGCGATGCGAATCAGTTTAAACGCACAGCCGGCATATATAAAGCTTTCACTCGAGGCGCGCACCATCATTTGAATCTTGTTTGGCGACAGAGACGGTTCAACCATTATTTGTTCCCTGTTGTCCCAGCCACTGCGAGGTAGAACTTCGCGGCGACTAGGCTAGCAGTCTATACCCAATCCCTGGAATCGGTTGTTATGCCTTTAAGGGCTTGGGTTTTTATGATTTTTTTTCATGACTCATCTGATTACATG
Source organism: Phymorhynchus buccinoides (assembly GCA_017654935.2). NCBI lineage: Eukaryota > Metazoa > Mollusca > Gastropoda > Neogastropoda > Raphitomidae > Phymorhynchus > Phymorhynchus buccinoides. The sequence goes on from CM065713.1 coordinate 1,016,170, forward strand.
AGCTATGGCATAATGTGTGTCAAATAGTGGTGTGTTGATTGATCGATTGACTTAATTTAAAGTCTGTTCACAACAATGGTGATGTTAGACAAATAAATTAATTAATTAAACAAAAAACAAAAAACCAAAAAAACAAATATTGATTTAAAATGAGGGGAAAAGTGTGTGGTGTGTTTGGTGTGTGGTGTGGTGTGTGTGTGTTGTGGTGTGGTGTGTATGTGTTGGTGTGTGTGTTGTGCTGTGTGTGTGTGAGTGTGTGTGTGTGTGTGTGTGTATGTGTGAGTGTAGTGTTGTAAGTGTGTGTGTGTGTAATTATGTGTGTGTGTGTGTCAGTGGAGTGTGAATTGTGTCGTGTGAGCACGTGCTTGTGTGCGTGCATCCGTGTGTCTTTGTGTCACTCTGTGTGTGTGTCATTGTTTGGTGTGTGTGTGTTGTGCATTAAACTGTGAGCGCGCATTCACATTTCTTGTGTTTCATACTTAGTATAAGATGAGTCATATGTGACAGACAGCATCCATCACATCAACAAAACAAAAAACAAAAAAAATATATATATATATATATAATTGATTATTATTTGCTTGTTTGTCTAGACTGAACTTGGCTTGATTTTTTGAAGCATACTAAAAAAAAAGGGACAAAAAGTTTCAAGTATAGATAATAAACGCACTAATAAACTCACATTTGTGCAAGCACACACTCAAAACACGCGAGGCACACGCACGCACACGTGCACGCACGCACACGCACACACACACACACACACACACCACGCATACACAAAAGTATATTATTTGCTTATTCAATGTTCCATCTGGAATATAAAATTTTGACTTGACTTGACACATACATACACATCACACACACACACACACACACACACACACAACACACACAACACACACACACACACACACCACACACACACACAAACTTTTTTTTCCATTTTTTCATGCATATATCGCACACACTTACACATATGCACACACATTTACGTATCTTATTTCATGAACGAATACAAAATGTCTGCTTCATTCATTTATAAATGGAAAATCCCTCCGTGGGGGATACCGGGGGATCTTTTTGTATAAATAGTTCCCCCACCTTAATTCTGGAAGTTCTGTGCTTGTAACTTCCACTAATCTGCCACTCTCTTTGACTCTGCCTTTTCCCTTTTGCTTACTGTCATCTACTATCTTTTGCCTTACCGGTCCATTCTCCTGCCTTTTTTTCAAGAAACTTTTCAAATAGATTTTCTATAGTCGAAGTCGGACTTGCTGGTCCTAACTATTTCTTAGTTTGGCGCATAACGGCAGCATGACGCATCTGTGCTCATAATTGACAGGAAACTGTCCGAACGAGGAGAAGAAGAAGAAGAAGAAGATTTAGGGAGATATATTTGCTATTTTCTATGAATATAAACTGTTATTTTGCAGGATCATCGTGCCATGGAAGGAGTTTCGCATCACGCTGCACGAGACACACCCCATAGGCTCTCCTCTGGAGGCCATGGCCCTCAAGTCGACCATCGACCTGACCTGCAATGACTACATCTCTGTCTTCGAGTTTGACGTCTTCTGCAGGTAAGCATGTGCAGGGCTCCCGCTAAAACAAGGGGTCCCAGGGACTCCTTCACTTACAATATAGAAGGTCCTAGAGGCTCCCCAATCGTCCCGCAAAACAAAAGGGGTCTCAGGGACTCCTTTCATTTACAGTATAGAGGGTCCTAGGGCTCCCAATCGTCCTGCAAAACAAGGGGTCCCAGGGACTCCTTCACTTGCAGTATATGATGGGTCCAGGGCTCCCAATCATCCCACAAAACAAGGGGTCCCAGGGACTCCTTCACTTACAGTATGGAGGGTCCTCAGGGCTACCAATCGTCCCGTAAAACAAGGGGTCCCAGGGACTCTTTCACTTACAGTATAGAGGGTCCAGGGCTCCCAATCGTCCCGCAAAACAAGGGGTCCCAGGGACTCTTTCACTTACAGTATAGAGGGTCCTAGAGGCGGGATAGAGGGTCCCAGTGGCATTGCAAATGCTAAAAAAGAATTTTCTCTAGTGCATCCCTGCGACCCCCTGCACATTCTTTTAGAGGGTCCTTGAGACATTTAGTGCTTCATAGACCCCCAAATGGGGGTCCCTGGGAGCCCTGATGTGTTACTTTCTGTTTGTCCGCCTATGCATTGGTATTGATATTTGGTATATTCTAGTCACAGAGACTTATCTCTTGGTGAAATTCGGGCTGCTCTCCCCAGAGAGAGCGTCGCCGCAAGTGCAGTGCCTACCCAATTTTTATTTAACTAAAAATTTTTTATTTTTTTTTGGAGGGGTTACAGGGTGAGGAGGGGGGGGTTGTGCAGTAGTGTTGTGAGCACACTTGGAAAACCTAGCAGTCAATTTGGCCATACCAGGCAGCGGGAGTTTTCCCTGCTCTTACCGACTCTTATTCTTCTGCGTTCCCAGGCCATATGGCCATAATGGGTAAGGTACATATCCCGTTTTTCAGTTTTCACTGGAGTCTCCCCGCTGCGTACAGCCGACACATTCCGATTTCGGAGGTGCTCAAGGGAGAAAAATTATTTGGAAGATTTTTTTTTTGGAAAAAAGGCAGGGAGAATGGGCCAATAAGTCAGAAAGATAGTAGATGATAGAAAGCAAAGGGAAAAGGCAGAGTTAAAGAGAGTGAAAGATTAGAGGAAGTTACAAGCACAGAACTTCCAGAAGGTGGGGAAACTATTTTTATGAAAAGACCCCCCGGTATCCCCATGGGGAATTACCGACTTTCAACAGCCATGGGATTTTTTACGTGCGTAAAGCGCACGGGTCAGACTAGCTTTAAAGTCCCCATCTGAAGGACTCGACGTTCAGTTCGATTTTCCTGTCAAGCTATGCAGTGTTTGTGTGTGTGTGTGTTGTGTGTGTGTGTGTGTGTGTGTGTGTGTGTGTGTGTGTGTGTGGTGTGTGTGTGTGTGTGTGTGTGTGTGTGTGCTGTGTGTGTGTGTGTGGTGTGTGTGTGCATGTGTGTGTGTGTGTGTTGTGTTGTGTGTCTGTGTGTTGTGTGTGTGGGTGTGTGTGTGTGTCTGTTTGTGTGTGTGTGGGTGTTCGTTTGTGTGTGTTGTGTGTGTGTGTGGTGTGTTCCTGTAGTGCGTGCATCTCTGAGTGTGTGTCTCTGTGTGTGTATGGTGTGTCTGGTTGTGTGTGTGTGTCTCTGTTTGTGTGTGTGTGTGTTGTTTGTGTGTTTGTGTGTGTGATGTGTGTGTGTGTGCTGCATCTCTGAGTGTGTGTGTGTGTGTGTATGTGTTTCTGTCTCACCCTTTGGCCGATGGGGAATGGGGATGTAACCTGGGCAAGACACATCTCCTTTGACTTTGTAAACAAGTTTTAGCCCAGCCTGCTGTAATAGCAGCTGCCTCTTCTTTTGCTATTATACAGTGGAACCTCCCTGCTTTCTTTACTTATACTGTGGAACCCTTATAAGACCTCCCTTTATAAGACTCCCTCCCACATATAAAAGACCTACTTCTCTGAGACATTGCCTTATTTACCGTCCATACGGGTCTCTGAACGATTGGACGCTAATCTCACCTTTCTTTAGACATTGCCCTTCTTTGTAAGTACAGTATTCAAATTTACCTCCCTTATAAGACCTCCCATTTTAAGACTCCCTCCCACATAAGACATTCTCATGAGATGTAGTATTGAGACATTGCCCTTCTTTGTAAGTACAGTATTCAAATTACCTCCCTTAGAAGACCTCCAATTTTAAGACTCCCTCCCCCATAAGACATTTTCTCTGAGACACATTGCCCTTCTTTGTAAGTACAGTATTCAAATTACCTCCCTTATAAGAACCTCCCATTATAAGACTCCCTCCCACATAAGACCTACATCTCTGAGACAATGCCCTTTACATTGCCCGTATAGAAAAGACCTACTTCTCATGAGACATTGCCCTTTGTAAGTACAGTGGAACCTCCCTTATAAGACTTCCCGTTATAAGACTCCCTCCCACATAAAGACCACCTACTTCTCTGAGACATTGCCCTTTGTTTGTACAGTATTAAAATTACCTCCCTTATAAGACCCACTCCCCTATAAGACCTGACTTTGGATGTTTTTTGAAGGTCTTATAAGGGAGGTTCCACTGTAATTAGTCATGAACAACAGACTGGCAAAATGAGATCTGCAGAACTTTAGATGAATAGGATTTGATTCAATCACATGGCCGAAAGGCCAAAGAGGGCGTAAAGCATTATTTTCATCAACAGAATAAAATGAAAAGAGTACTGTATAAAAATCGCTTACGTCAAAATTGAAGGGACTGAAATTTTATTTTGAGATAGCCAATGGTAAAGGTCAAGATGTGGCCCCCCCCCTGCATTTCTCGGTTAATTCTATTTTTCCGTTTTTGCCTTATCAAACATAAAGCTGTATTTTATTAACCTTTTTAGCTAATAACCTTTTTGGAATACTAACCCTATCCCTAAACCCTAGGCCATTATCTAATAGGCCCCCCCCCCCCCCCCAACCATGTAGTGCAGTACACGGCGCCATTTGTCACAGTTGTGGTTCATTGCGTTTTCCCGTCTTATACGGGGGGGGGGGGGGGGGGGGGGGGGGGGGTTGGGGGGGGGGGGGGGGGGGGGGGGGGTAGGGTTGGATGGGGGGGGGGGTTGAAGGCGGGGGGGGTGGTAGGGTAGGGTTAGGGTTAGGGTTAGGGTTAGGGATTAGGGTTAGTATTCCAAAAAATTACTTATTAGCTAAAAAGGTTAATAAAATACAGCTTTATGTTTTGGTAAGAAAGGCAAAAAACGGAAAATTGCAATTAACCGAGAAATGCAGGAGCGGGGGGGGGGGGGGGGGGGGGGGGGGGGGCACACATCATTTTGCCTTTACCTAAACAAATAGTTTTTGAGTTAAAAAAGACTTTTCAACATAGAGATTATTATACTGGGACCCAAAACAATTTTGTTGTTGAGTTATCCACTGCTTTTGAGTTATCAGTTCTCCACTGTATCTTTAGGAGAAAAATGGACTTAATATTGGAATTAAGTTACTTTGATTCCTTTTCTGCAGTGTCTTGATATTTGGTGTATTTGGTATTTTTGGTATTTGGTATGTTCTAGTCACAGAGACTTATCTAAGTTATCTGAAATTCGGGTTGCTCTCCCCCGGAGAGCGCGTCGCCGCAAGTGCAGCGCCTACCCACTTGTTTTTTTTTTTGGGGGGGGGGGGGGGGGACAGACTTGGACACGACTTGGAAAACTAGCTATCAATTTGGCCATACCAGGCAGCGGGATTTCTCCCTGCTCTTACCGACTTTCAACTGCCGTGGGATTTTTTACATGCATAAAGCGCACGGGTCAGACTAGCTTTAAGTCCCCGTCTGAAGGAGTGGGACTGGACGTTCAGTTTGATTTTCCTGTCAAGGTATGCATTGTGTGTGTGTGTGTGTTGTGTGTGTGTGTGTGTGTGTGTGTGTGTGTGACTGTGTGTTACTTTTGATTCCTTTTCTGCAGCGTCTTGGTAGCATTACATAACATTTACAGAATGTTAGCGTTACAAAACAAAGTCTACACTTTGTTGTAGAGCTCCGGCTAATGTCAACCAATGGTAAAAGCCACATTGGGGGGGGTCCTGACACTCGTAATACTAAGGGCTCAACTCCTCAAACAGGAACAAAGAACAGACTTGGGCAGAATGATCAGGAAGTGACCGTTTAAGTTTAACTGAGTGGCCAGAGAAATTGAGGTCCTGGTTTTTGGTTTTGTAGTTCTAAGTCCTGACTGCTGTCGTAACCTACTTGACTTGACAGTAGTAGTAGAACTAGAAGAAGGAGGAAGCTGATTTTTGTGATGGGATGAGAGAGAGGGGGAGAGAGAGAGAGAGGGTGGGGGAGAGAGAGAGGAGAGACAGGAGAGAGAGAGACAGACAGTGTGTGTGGTGTATGTGTGTGTGGTGTGTGTTTTGTGTGTGTGTGTGTTAAGTGTGTGTGTATATGTCATTATATGTCACACTGTGTGTGTGTGTGTGTGTACGTGTGTACGTGTGTGTGCGTGTGTGTGTTTGTCATGTGTGTGTTAAGTGTGTGTGTGTATGTCTCATTGTATGTCACTGTGTGTGTGTGTGTGTGTGTGTGTGTGTGTGTGTGGTGTGTGAAGTGGTGTGTGTATACAAGTCACTGTATGTATACAGTGTGTGTGTGTGTGTGTGTGTGGCATTTTTATCTTCTAGAAAAATGCTGGATTGATTTTGACCATAAAATTATGGCAGCGATTTAATGCTAAAAAAAAGAGATGATTTTGACAAAAAAAACAGATGCTTGTGGCAAAAGAAAAGACCATCTAACCCTAACCCTATCCCTAACCCTAACCCTATCCCTAACCACGGAAAGAACCAAGAAATAGAGCAGGAGGGTGTAAATCTACATATTTGCCGAGAAATCGATGTACAAAGCCATGCCACTTATACTATGTTTTTGGCTGGAACCATTCCTTTTTTTGGTTGATAAATTGTAAGTCTAAAATTATTATTTCGGGGAAAAGTGGTAACCTTATAAGTTATATAAATA
>CM065713.1:1030240-1060021 GCA_017654935.2 Phymorhynchus buccinoides
GCAACCCAAATTTCACAGAGACGTCTCTGTGACTATAAAGTACCTAATACCTAATACCTGGTTGTAATCTACCCTAGCTGCATCTTTTCTGTGGCCAGTGTGGTTGCTGTTGTTTTTCTGTTAATATAATGTGTCATAATGTCACTGTCATGACATGTTGTCAATGTCATTAAATGACACTGTGTCGACATGTGTCGTTGGCGGTTTGATGGCGCTGGCTGCAGACCCTAACTCAACTGCACGTTTCACTGTTTTATTTTGTATGTCAGGGCGAAGCTCTGCTCGGTACCTGATCGGAAGATGGGAAGTTTGAGAAGTGTGTAATCTAAAGCGTGGGGTATAGGATTATTGGATATTAAATTGATGAGTAAAAATGTGTAAATGTGGGAGTGCGAAAACTGCACGTTTCACTGTGTCCATGTTGTTGGTTTTTCTGTTAATAATGTCATAGTGTCACTGCTCTGACATGTCATTGTCACTCTCATTGAATGGCGTTGTGCTGACATGTGTCGTTGGTGGTTAATGGCACTGGTTGTAGACCCTGACCATTATCTTTTACTGTGTCAGTGTGGTGGTGGTTGTTTTTCTGTTAATAATGTGTCATTTTGCCACTAACAGTAACATGATATGTCATGTCACTGTCATTAAATGACGCTGTGTCGTTGGTGGTTAATGGCGCTGGTTGTAGTCTACCCTAGCTGCGTCTTTGACTGTGTCAGTGTGGGTTTTTCTTTCTTTTCTGTTATACTAATGTGTCCTGTCCTGTGGTATCGGTGACAGTACAGACTTTGGACTCTTGACAGGTTTCTGTCATCACTCAACAACATAGAGTTAGTTACAATGTGGTCAATTGTCAGTGTCGGCACACACACTCACACACACACACACGCACGCACACACACACACACTCACTCACTCACTCACTCACACAGTCATACACACACACACACACACGCTCACTCACTCACTCACACACACACACTCACTCACTCACTCAGACACACACACACTTGTATGCACACACACACACTTGTATGCACACACACACACACTTGTATGCACACACACACACACACACTCACACACACACACACACACACACACACAGACCTCACACATGTATGAACATTATGCACATGGATTGCTTGGATCACTTTTAGTGTCCAGAAGGACGTTAAACTGAATAACAACAACATTATGCATGCGCGCCCAAACGCTTGTGTGCGCATGCACGCACGCACACATCTCTGTCTCTGTTTCTCTCTCTCTCTGACTCTCTCTCTCTCTCTCTCTCTCTCTCTCTCTCTCTCTTCTCTCTCTCTCTCTCTCTCTCTCTCTCTCTCTCTCTCTCTCTCTCTCTCTCTCTCTCTCTCTCTCTCTCTCTCTCTCTCTCCTCTCTCTCTCTCTCTCTCTCTCTCTCTCTCTCTCTCTCTCTCTCTCTCTCTCTCTCTCTCTCTCTCTCTCTCTCTCTCTCTCTCTCTCTCTCTCTCTCTCTCTCTGAGTCTCTCTCTCTCTCTCTCTCTCTCTCTCTCTCTCTCTCTCTCTCTCTCTCTCTCTCTCTCTCTCTTCTCTCTCTCTCTCTCTCTCTCTCTCTCTCTCTCTCTCTCTCTCTCTCTCTCTCTCTCTCTCTCTCTCTCTCTCTCTCTCTCTCTCTCTCTCTCTCAACACACATACACACACTCAGTCTTTTGCTCTTTCCCTGTCTCTCACTCTCTGTATTAGTGTATCATAATTATTGTTGAACTGTTTGGAAGTATTACAATATGGGTCTATCCTAAACTTCTTCCCTGTGTAGTTTGTGTACTGGACATCTTTCTTTTTCTTTTTTGTTTGTGTGAACATACCCAGGGCTCCCAAACGTCCCACAAAACAAGGGGTCCCAGGGACTCCTTCACTTACACTATAGAGGGTCCTAGAGGCGGGATAGAGGGTCCCAGTGGCATTGCGAATACTAAAAATAATTTGTGTAGTGCTTCTCTGGGACCCCCTGCACATTCTTTTAGAGGGTCCTGTAGAATTTTAGTGCTTCATAGACCCCCAAATGGGGGGGTCCCTGGGAGCCCTGATACTAATGGGACTGCTTTAGTTTGCCCCCTTTTACTAGTAGTAACAATGTCAGTACGATTCCTATTTTATTACAATATTACTTTATTAGTACACTCTCGCTTCTTCCGTTATTATTTGTCTACAATTTGTTTGTTTTTGTTTCGGTAAGCGTATACAGTGGAATCCGCTTAATCGGACACTTTTGGGACCAGGAAAAATATGGCCGATAAAGCGAATCGGACGATAAAACGAACATCGAGATACTGTATGACGCAATTATGCAAGTCAAAAGCAATGACGTCAAAATTAAATGTTGCAGTTCAAATTCAAATTCTTTCCCTTTTTGTGATATGTGTGTGTGTGTGTTTATTAATCCTACAACTTGACAGAAGCACGAGTAAAAGACAATGATTTGTTTTCTTGAGTGATTTTAACGCCATGCAGGGTCTTTCAATTGACAAGAGCTCACCTTCCAACTTCACACTCAACCATGTAAACGTCAAAAGCGTGTTGTCAGTTTGTCTGCCTCTCCAAAAGGGGTAAAGAGGAAAAATTAGAGAGAAAAAGTGGCCAATAAAGCGAAATTGAAGATTTCAGCTTTGGCCGTAAAAACGAACAAAATAACACATGCTTAAGAAGAAAAAATTCCGTTCCAGACACAGCTGTTTCGGGAGGAACATTTCAGATTTAGTTTATTTATATTTTCAGAAGTTGTTTCAAGCCAACTTTAGTTTACCATAAGTTGCTTTTCATAAATGACAGTCAATAATATGTTGTAGTATGTGTCAAAATTACTTATATTCAGTGGACATTGCTAGATGTTCACTCATGGGCAATTTTATTTATGTGTTTTTTTTTTTCAAGAACATTTTCTACTAAATATGTTGTATGATAGTGCTCAACAAAATAAGTTTTTACCATAAATCTGATGGAAGAAATATATTAAAAATACAATGAAGAACATACAGCCCAAATATTTTTACAAGCAAAAGCTTGGTGCAGTTTTTATCTAAGATTTCTAAATTCAGTCTTTCAACTAAATAGCTTGATTTTGTATGGGGTGGAACAGCTGTGCAGAGGAAATTGGCTGATTAAGCGGCTTTGGACGATTATCCGATGGCCAATTAAACGGATTCCACTGTAATAAATAAATAACCGATAAGTTCAAAGTGATGGGTTCTTGCTTCTTTTTTTCTTTTTTTGGTGAACAGTATACATTTCTTTTTGGTATTGGTGTTTGGTACTTTATAGTCACAGAGACGTCGCTGTGAAATTCGGGTTGCTCCCACCTGGAGAGCGCGTCACAGCCAGAGGCGCGCCACCCATTTTTTTTGTTATTTGCATGCGATTTTTGTGTGATTGATGAGGAAGGAAGGGTGTGTGTGTGTGTGTGTGTAAATTTTGAACAAATGACAACTTTTTCGTTGCCACTGGGATTAACATGTGCTAAGTTCTTGGGCACGCAGGACCTCGGTTTATCGTTCAGACCGTAAGGCCTGCCTTTTCCCTTTGCTTACTGCCATCTACTGTCTTTCTGCCTTAGCCGGTCCATTCTCCTGCCTTTTTTCAAGAATCAGTTTCAAAACGATTTCCTCCAGCCGAAGACGGACTTGCTGGGCCTAACTATTTCTTAGTTAGGCGCATAACATCAGCATGACGTATCTGCGCTTATAATTGACAGGAAACTGTTTGAGTGATCGAAGAAGAAGAAGAAGAAGAAGAAGCCTATAAACATGGATGCAACCTTGCCTTGGATACGACCACCAAAAACAAATTGATTCAAAGTTCAAGGGGAAAAAAAGGTGTTGAATTCTCACTTTACAAGCCTGGAATTAAAGCTTCAAGTTAAGTATGATTTTGCTTTTTCTTCAGCTTCAGGAGGGGCGTTGCCCCCCTGACCCCCCAACAGGGGCTCTGGACCCCTGCCTTGCCTGTTTTTGGATGTTCTCCAGTTGCATCCATGTAGAAATAACTGATCAGTTGAAAGTGATAATTTCTTTCTCTCCGGATGTTATGTTACGAGTGTTCGTGAGTGTCTGTAGTGTGTATGTGAAGAAAAGGGAAGGTGGGTCGGAGTTTGAAAGATCTGTTGGATTATTTAGATTTCTACTTTAAATTATGTTAAAATAGTTATTTTTGATGCTTCTTTTTAAAATGATTTTTGAAATGATAATGTGTATGTGAAGGTGGTGGGCGGGTGGTGATGAACGGCATGAGCTTTTTATTTATTTTTAATTTTTATATATACTTCTTGATATTGTTTTGTAATTTCTTCTTGATAGTTTTCTCTCGTAATATTTGTAAAGCGCTCTGAGGATGATTTTTTTTTTATCATCGAAGAGCGCTATAGAAGCTTTATTTATTATTATTATTAAGTGAACAGTATTACATTTCTGCAATCTAACGCAGCGCCAATGATTCTTTTCTTTGCTGCTGTTGCAGGCTGTTTCAGCCGTGGAACAATTTGCTGAGGAACTGGAATGTCCTGGCCGTCACCCACCCTGGCTACGCCGCCTTCCTGACCTACGACGAGGTGAAGGAACGCCTCAAGAAGTACATCAACAAGCCTGGCAGGTCTGTCTAATACATGTCTGTCTCTCTCTGTGTTCTGTTCTCTCTCGATATCTGTCACCCACCCTGGCTACGCTGCTTTCCTGACCTACGACGAGGTGAAGGTTTCTGTCTGTGTCTGTCTGTCTGTAGTCTGTTCTCTCTCGATATCTGTTCACTCACCTTGGCAACGCTTGCTTTCCTGACCTAGAAAGGAACGCTTCAAGGAATACATCAACAAGCCTGGAAGGTCTGTCTAATATATATATATATGTCTGTGTCTGTCTGTCTGTAGTCTGTTCTCTCTCGATATCTGTCACTCACCTTGGCTACACTGCTTTACTGACATAGACGAGGTGAAGGAACGCCTCAAGAAATGCATCAACAAGCCTGGAAGGTCTGTGTGTGTCTGTGTGTGTGTGTGTGTGTCTGTCTTTCTATCTGTTTGTGTCTGTCAGTCTCTTGTCTCTTGTCTCTCGATATTGTCAATGCAGTGGAACCTCCGTTATAAGACCTGCAAAAATCATCCAAAATGAGGTCTCTGAAGGGAGGGGTCTTATAAGGGAGGTCATTTTAATACCTACAAAGAAGGGCAATGTCTCAGAGAAATAGGTCTTAAAAGGGAGGGAGTCTTATAAGGGAGGTTCCACTGTATTGTCAATAGTTACTGTGGTTAATGTTACTTGCTGTACTTACGATCATGTCAAAAGGACGCCCGCAAGAAATGCTATCAGCAACTACAAGCCTGGAAGGTAAGTCTATAATTATGGGTGTGGGTGTGTGTGTGTCTCTCTCTCTGTATGTTTCTCTGTATCTCTTTCTCTATTTTCTGTCACCCTGTCTACGCGGCTTTCCAAACTGACGATAAAGTCAAAGAAGGCCTCAAGAAATACAACAACAACAAGCCTGATAGGTCTGACTGTGTCTGTGTCTGTGTTCTGTTCTCTCTCGATATCTGTTTACTCACCTTGGCTACGCCACTTTCCTGACCTAGAAGTAGAAAGGAACGCCTCAAGAAGTACATCAACAAGCCTGGAAGGTCTGTGATACTCTGTCTGTCTGTATTCTGTTCTCTCTCGATATCTGTCACTCACCTTGGCTACACTGCTTTACTGACATAGACGAGGTGAAGGAACGCCTCAAGAAGTACATCAACAAGCCTGGAAGGTCTGTCTAATATATATATATAAATATGTCTCTGTCTCTCTCTGTGTTCTGTTCTCTCTCGATATCTGTTTACTCACCTTGGCTACGCTTGCTTTCCTGACCTAGAAAGGAACGCCTCAAGGAATACATCAACAAGCCTGGAAGGTCTGTCTGATATATATATAGTCTGTGTCTGTCTGTAGTCTGTTCTCTCTCGATATCTGTTTACTCACCTTGGCTACGCTGCTTTCCTGACCTAAAATAACAACAACAAGCCTTGAAGGTCTGTCTCTGTGTGCGTGTGTGTCTGTCTGTCTGTCTGATCAGGCATGAAAGAATTCCGCTTTTCGCGGAAAAATCCGCCAAATTTTTGGAAAACTTCCGCCGAAAAATGTTTGTATAGAAGTAAAGGACCGATCTTGCCGTATTCTTATATCTACAAGTCTCTATTTGGCGATTCTCAAACTGGTTAACCGGAAGTCGCTTTAGCTCACTCGCTTCATTTGTGCGAAGGAAGGCGGAATGAGTACCTCCCGCTCAACAAAAGTAGCGATGTTAGCTGAAAATGTGGGTGGAAGGATATGTGCGGACAAAATGTTTGGAATAGATTAGTGTTTCCTGACCTACGATTAGGAAACCTTAACCATGGTGCAAATGCATCAACTAGGAATGAGAACATTACGGTTTTTGATTACCCCGCCACATGGGCAGCCACACTCCGTCTTTGGGGGTGGGGAGTAGAATAATGCAAAATGGTGTCATATTTTTTGTTTGTCTGTTCTGAACAGCTACGTGTTCCGGCTGAGCTGCACACGGCTGGGTCAGTGGGCCATCGGCTACGTGACTGGGGACGGCCAGATCCTGCAGACCATTCCCCAGAACAAGTCCCTGTGTCAGGCCCTTCTGGACGGACAGAGAGAGGGATTGTGAGTGCACACTGACAGACACACTGACAGACTATGCACACACACACACACATGCATGCACCATTCCCCAGAACAAGTCCCTGTGTCAGGCCCTGCTGGACGGACAGAGAGAGGGATTGTGAGTGCACACTGACAGACACACTGACAGACTATGCACACACACACACACATACATGCACCATTCCCCAGAACAAGTCCCTGTGTCAGGCTCTGCTGGACGGACAGAGAGAGGGATTGTGAGTGCACACTGACAGACACACTGACAGACTATGCACGCACACACACACATACATGCACCATTCCCCAGAACAAGTCCCTGTGTCAGGCCCTGCTGGACGGACAGAGAGAGGGATTGTGAGTGCACACTGACAGACACACTGACAGACTATGCACGCACACACACACATACATGCACCATTCCCCAGAACAAGTCCCTGTGTCAGGCCCTGCTGGACGGCCAGAGAGAGGGATTGTGAGTGCACACTGACAGACACACGCACAAACGCATAATGGATGCATATGAACACACGCACGCACATGCGCGTGCGCGCACACACATAAACATATTGCAGTGTTTTCTGAGGCTCATGTAGGGCCGATTTTTTGGTGTGCATTCTCAACATTGAAAACTGAAACAGAAGCATCAAACGTAAGTGAAACAAAAGCTGGAAGAGTGATGAAGAGATGTAATTTTAGACCCAGAAATCGCTGTTCTGAGAACACTCAGAATTAGGCCCTGTATGGGAGTCAAACCTGGTCAAAACAAGATTTCTTACCAGCTATGAAGAGGGAAAACATGTGAAACCCGTGATTTTGACATGTGATCTGGTGGGTCTTTAAGTGTACTCCACTCTGGTGGGTCTTTAAGTGTACTCCACTCTATAGTGGAGTACACTTAAAGACCCACCAGATCACATGTCAAAATCACGGGTTTCACGTGTTTTCCCTCTTCATAGCTGGTAAGAAATCTTGTGTTCAGCTTTCTGTTCCCTGACGGCCGTACAGTGAACCCTGACCTGAGCTTCCTGGTGCGGGACAGCGAGGAGGACCACATCCATGCTCGTTTGTTATAGATGCAATTTTGTTGTAATTTCAGAGGTAATCAGCGATTCACCGAGGATCGAAAAATGAGGGGTTTTCATCCGTTCAAACAGATCTTTGTGTGTGCTACAGGTTTTCCAGGCGCCTTTTGAAGACCCCCCACGTCACGTGTCACATTCCCTCTTATGCTAGGGAGATTTCCTACCAGCTATAAGAGGGAAAGCACGTGAAAACCGTTATTTTGACATGTGACGTGGTGGGTCTTTAAGTCCTTGTGAGTTGGTTTTGGGTCAACAGGCCTGCTTTGTTTCAGCAAGTAGATCCTTTTAATTGATCTGGAGGTCCTTTTAGTTTTTGAAAGGTACTGCTAAGTCCTGTTTTATCAAGAAAGGAGTGATAAAGAAACTGACTAACATCTAAAAACATTCTCAAAAGAACCTAGCAGTATGCAAAGCTGTCGGTGTCACAGATCGGAGCAGACAACTCATTGCAAGCTGTGTGAGTCTTTCCGCACCAAGACGTGTTGGAATTGTGCTCTTGGTCAACAATTGGCGTTTCTGGCATTCTGTCATGAACTTGTCATACAATCAGGTTGGCGGAGGTCCATTTACAATCTTTTGAGGTCCTTATCAGTCCTTTAAAGGTAAAAAAGAAAAGAAAAAAAAGTCCTTTAAAGGTCCTTTTTTCGTTTCATGTTCCAAACCTGGGAACCCTGTGCTAACCAATATTCTGTGCAGGGTTCATAGGGGCCTTACCAGTCCTTATAAGTCTTGACAAATTGAAATCTCCAAGTAAGGCCTTACAAGTGCTTACATTCACTTCAAGGTCCTTACAAGTGCTGACGTCTGCACGAAACTGTCCTGAGCAGCAAGACCATACTCAAAAATAGATCGCAGAAGCAGCACTTTTACACTTGAGAAACATCGCTCAGCACCTACTCCAGCTTACCCCCCTCCCCCACCTTCCCGTTTCAACTGACCGCTTAGCAGACGAACGATGCACCGCGAGTTGTCAAGAGAAATTGGACTGAAATCTCGTTCTTTATCCTGGTGTCGTTTTGCGAGAAAACGTGTATATCTGTGTCAGCCATAGTTTTTGTATCTGCTTAGACATTGTTCACAATGCTGGGAAAGTGTTCCTTTCAAGATCGTTGGCTAAAAGATGGACATTATCCTTAGGCCTACAGATCCTTACAAGGTCCTTACTTGGGGATAGCTGAAAGCCCTGGGAACCCTGCTGTGTTATCCAGCTTTGTGTGACTCTGTATCGTGCGTCTTTTGTGTTCAGCTTTCTGTTCCCTGATGGCCGCACGGTGAACCCTGACCTGAGCTTCCTGGTGCGGGACAGCGAGGAGGACCACATCCGCGTGACCCAGGAGCAGTACGAGCTGTACTGCGAGATGGGATCCACCTTCCAGCTGTGCAAGATCTGCGCAGAGAACGACAAGGACATTCGCCTTGAGCCGTGCGGGCATCTCCTGTGCACGCCCTGCCTCACGCAGTGGCAGGTAAGGAACCCTGAAATTATATTCAGACAGATTGTGTTCACGCACACACAGACAGAAGCATGCACGCACGCACAGACTTACGCACACCTTCCAGCTGTGCAAGATCTGCACCGAGAACCACAAGGACATTCACCTCGAGCCGTGCAGGCATCTCCTGTGCACGCCCTGCCTCACACAGTGGCAGGTAAGGAACCGGAATTATATACAGACAGATTGTGTTCACGCACACACAGACAGACGCATGCATGCACGCACAGACTTACGCACACCTTCCAGCTGTGCAAGATCTGCACCGAGAACCACAAGGACATTCGCCTTGAGCTGTGCAGGCATCTCCTGTGCACGCCCTGCCTCACGCAGTGGCAGGTAAGGAACCCTGAAATTATATTCCAATTCGCGCATATACAGACAGACGCAGGCATGCACACACAGACTTACGCACACCTTCCAGCTGTGCAAGATCTGCACCGAGAACGACAAGGACATTCGCCTTGAGCCGTGCGGGCATCTCTTGTGCACGCCCTGCCTCACACAGTGGCAGGTAAGGAACCGGAATTATATACAGACAGATTGTGTTCACGCACACACAGACAGACGCATGCACGCACGCACAGACTTACGCACACCTTCCAGCTGTGCAAGATCTGCACCGAGAAACACAAGGACATTCGCCTCGAGCCGTGCAGGCATGTCTTGTGCACGCCCTGCCTCACACAGTGGCAGGTAAGGAACCGAAATTGCCTATTATTTCACTCAGTGATCATCCTCCGAAGTCAGAGTGTGGCTGCCCACGTGGCACGGTAATCAAAAACAGTCACACGCGTAATTTTCTCATCCCTAGCTGGTGCATTTGTGTACCATAGTGTTCAACTGCTTGGGCTGTTGTTATGATCCCTGGAGTCTTTTAGCCAGGGTACGACAACAACGACTGAGTGATCGTGCTAGGTGCTAGGTCGATTCGTTTGACGAACGCACACATAAATGCATACGATATCAGTGCACCCAATTAACAGTTTGCCTTGGGTTTTCTTTCAGGATTCTGAGGGTCAGGGCTGCCCGTTCTGTCGGTGTGAGATCAAAGGCATGGAGCAGGTTGTGGTGGATCCGTTCGACGAACGCACACATAAATCAGGCATCAGAATTGTCAGAGGATTTCAGAGGATTGGACTTCAGACTATTCTGATGCCTGTTTTTTTATTTAAGGATTCGGAGGGTCAGGGATGCCCGTTCTGCCGGTGCGAGATAAAATTCACAGAGCAAGTTTGTTTGATGAACACACACTAAAAATGCATGTGATCTCAGTGCACCCAATTAACAATTTCCCTTGGTATTTTTATTTCAGAATCGGAGGGTCAGGGCTGCCCGTTCCGTCGGGTGCGAGGTAAAATTCACAGAGCAAATTGTGTGTGGATCCGTTTGACGAACGCATACAACGATGCATGTGATATCAGTGCACCCAATTAACAATTCGCCTTGTTTCTTTCTTTCAGGATTCGGAGGGTCAGGGCTGCCCGTTCTGTCGGTGTGAGATCAAAGGCACGGAGCAGGTTGTGGTGGATCCGTTTGACGAACGCACACAGCCTAAAACCGTGCTGGAGTCTAGGCCCCTGCACAGTCCCCATATAGACAACGATGACGACGAATCTGTGAGTGCATTCTGTGTTAATATCGTTATGATAATTGTGGTAAAGTTATACCGTAAAATCTGGACTATAAGACGCACCTGTATGTAAGCCGCATCCCTTAAATTGACAAAGTATCAGGTATTTATTCACATATAAGCCGCACCAGTTTATAAGCCGCAGAGAAAATTGTATGTGCACAAACCAACACAAATATAGGGAGAGTGGGAGGGGGAGGGGGAGAGCAGCAACAACAACAACAGCATCAGCATCATTATTATTATTATAATCGTATCATCATCAGGAGGGCTGTAGCAGCAACAACAACAACAACAACATCATTATTATTATTATTATCATCAGAAGGGCTGTAGCAGCAACAACAACAACAACAACAGCATTATTATTATAATCTTATCATCAGGAGGGCTGTAGCAGCAACAACAACAACAACAACATCATTATTATTATTATAATCTTATCATCATCAGGAGGGCTGTAGCAGCAACAACAACAACATCATTATTATTATTATTATTATCATCAGAAGGGCTGTAGCAGCAACAACAACAACAACAGCATTATTATTATAATCTTATCATCAGGAGGGCTGTAGCAGCAACAACAACAACATCATTATTATTATTATAATCTTATCATCAGGAGGGCTGTAGCATCAGCAACAACAACAACATCATTATTATTATTATAATTTTATCATCAGGAGGGGGTGTAGCAGCAACAACAACAACAACAACAGCATCATTATTATTATTATTATAATCTTATCATCATCAGGAGGGCTGTAGCAGCAACAACAACAACAACAACCTCATTATTATTATAATCTTATCATCATCAGGAGGGCTGTAGCAGCAGCAACAACAACAACAACAACATTATCATTATTATAATCTTATCATCATCAGGAGGGGTATAGCAGCAACAACAACAACAGCATTATTATTATTATAATCGTATCATCAGGAGGGCTGTAGCAGCAACAACAACAACAACAACAACAGCATTATTATTATAATCTTATCATCATCAGGAGGGGTGTAGCAACAACAACAACAACATCATTATTATTATAATCTTATCATCAGGAGGGCTGTAACAGCAACAACAACAACAACAACATCATTATTATTATAATCTTATCAAGAGGGGTGTAGCAGCAACAACAACATCATCATTATTATAATCTTCATCATCATCAGGAGGGCTGTAGCAGCAACCTCCAGGCGTTGGCCTTCAACTCCAGAATGCGGGCAGCCGGGGGAGGAGGGGGAGGGGCAGAGCAGCAACAACAGCAGCAGCAGCAGCGCAACTCCCCCCTCGACTCCCCGGCCTCCAGCCGACGAGACGTGCCCCCTCCGGTCCCTCCCCGCACCCTCTCCCCGGCACCCTCCCCCAGCACCTCCCCTAAACCCCCCAGGTGAGTTGTGGAGGGAGAGAGGGAGAGAGGGAGAGAGAGAGAGAGAGGAGAGAGAGAGAGAGGGAGAGAGGGAGAGAGAGAGGGGGAGAGAGAGGGAGGGAGAGAGAGAGAGAGCGAGAGAGGGAGTGAGAGAGGGAGAGAGAGAGAGGGAGGGAGGGAGAGAGAGAGAGAGAGAGAGAGCTCGGAACTGCAGCGTATGAATATCAAAGCCTCCAGGCTTCAGAACTGTCATTCAGAGGATTAAGAATTTCTGACACAGAGGATTGGCTTCTCTTGTCAGAGGTTTTGCCTTCTTATTGAGTGCTATCCTTTGTGCTAAATAGCATTTTTAAAGTGATTTATCGCTATATTAACTCATTCCATGCTGGCCAGTTGCTTCCCTTTGCAAGCGTTCTGTACTGGCCGATTTGCATAGGTTGCAAAAAAACAGATACAAACGTGACATTTTGGCAATATGTACACAATATACAGTACTAACACCTGCAACAGTTTCAAAGCATCCACTTGATTAGTTTTGATTTGTGATATATTAAAATAAATGCATGTTTTGTCAAGCCAGGCACACTCATAACAGCGAAAATATAATTTTAAGGTCCCAAAATAACCGGCAGCCAGGTCCCAGGTCGAGAGGACGTAAAATTCCAAATTCATCAACCGGCAGCCAGCCAATCAGTGTTAGAGGCATGAATGAAACGTAGTAGTAGCCCTCTGAGCCACTTTGAAGCACGCATGACTGTTAACCTATGAACTATGAATTTTTAAAGTTCACATGCGATATCCCGTTACCTTAGTAACGAGGCGTTGTGCGCATGCCCTGCGACGAGAGCGCAGGTTAGTATAGAAAGAGTTAAGCCTTATTGGTGGTGTTCCCAACTCATTTGAATGTTTTCCCTCTTCAGTCTAGGGCCTAGATGGCCCTTTTACTGCGGTTTTCAGAGGATTGGACTTCAGACTATACTGATGCCAGGCCTCGCTGATAAGGTCTCCCTTTCAGCATTGAAATTTTGAAGGATGGCGCGAAGACCTTGTCTCCATAGTTACTCTCATTCGCCATTCTGATTGCCACTTCCGTCTGAATTTCTGTGTTGGAAGAGACACATTCAAGGGTGCTACTCTTTCAGTTTTGCACTGATTTAATTATTTTAAAATTTTACCAGAATCTGAACTTCAGTGGGTTTTTTAAATTCCTCCAACGGGTTTACTTGAAAACAGTATGCAGGGTTCGTACAGGGTCCTTGAAACCTTGAACAGTCCTGAAAAATTGACATGGCCTTTTCCAGGGCTTGAAAAGTGCTTGAAAAACAGCAAAGGCCCCCAAACTCCTGGAAAAGTCCTGGAATTTTCAGTATCGTCTGACCACATCCTTAATCTCAATCCATCAAAGTCAAAATCTGTCCTCCACAAAACATATTCAAGGTTAAAACTAAATTCAAATGAAAAAAAACCAAAAAACTTTCATGGTCATACCGATATCGCGATCATAGCAGACGATATTTGCGCGAGTTGTCTGCCGCTGAAGTTACTTCCCTTTACCGTACTTCCGTTCTCCGGTGTGAAGAGAATATTCTACCTCATGAAATAAGTAGGCATTCCTGTGTTTGCTTGTCCGCCATTGTGAATTTTACGAAATTAAGTGCATGGCTTTGTACATCGATTTATCGGCAAATATGTAGATTTACACCCTCCTGCTCTATTTCTTTCCGTGGTTAGGGATAGGGTTAGGGTTAGGATGGTTATAGTTTGCATGCGAAAGGTAGATAGTTCATGGGAGCTACTTATTTCTCATGACACTGGTAAAGGAGACTGCATTTTCAATGATGTTTGGCTGAAGAAAAAAAAAAGAATATCAGAGCTGGTTAGCAACGGGGAGGCCAGTGGAAACTGAGTACCGGACACATACGTACCTTATCCATTATGGCCATATGGCCTGAGAACGCAGAAGAAGAAAAAGAAGAATTATTACCAGGGCTCCCAGGGAAGCACTAAAATTCTAAAGGACCCTCTAAAAGAATGTGCAGGGGGTCCCAGGGATGCACTAGAAACATTCTTTTTAGCATTCGCAATGCCACTGGGATCCTCTATGTCCTGCCTCTAGGACACTATACTGTTAAGTGAAGGAGTCCCTGGGACCCCTTGTTTTGCGGGACGATTGGGAGCCTTGATTACTTTTCGTTGTGTGTTGTTTTTGCAGAAGACAGCTGCCCCCCACCCCCACCCAGAATGACAAGCTGACCGCCCCCAACTCCATGCTGCATCACTCCTCAGACACCGACAGTCCAGGTGTGGTACCGTAGCGATGGTCACCTTGTCTCTTCTTCTTTTTTAGCTCGCGAAGAGATTGTGTTCGGCTAGTCAAAGTCAAGTCAAGTCAAGTCAAAATGTTATTTAAAGATGGACATTGAATAAGCAAACATACATCAGGCATCAGAATTGTCAGAGGATTTCAGAGGATCAAACATTTCTGACAGAGGGTTGGCTTCTCTTGTCAGAGGTTTTGCCTTTTTATTCAGTGTGATCCTTTGTGTTAAATAGCATTTTAAAGTGATTTGTCACTATATTAAGCCTTGTTGGTGGTGTTGGGAACTCATTTCAGTGTTGTCCCTCTTCAGGCTAGGGCCTTGATGGCCCTTTTACCGCGGTTTTCAGAGGATTGGACTTCAGACTATTCTGATGCCTGATACAAGTACATGCTTTTTTTCATCAAGCCGTCTAACAAAGACAAAATGCAAAACACACACGCACAATACACAAACCATATTGCTTATTTACCGTATTTTCCGGCTGATTAGGCGCTGCTGTGTATAAGGCGAATAGGGCAATTTTCAAGAAAAATCTGACAAAATCCAAGTAAAAGGCGCCCTCGTTTATAAGGCGATACACACCTCGCAACAGAAAGTCGAAGTTTGAAGCCCGTACACGTCCTGTAAACGCTTACCGACCGCCATTTTGTTGTCATAAACGAGAGTTGGCTCCCTTCTCAAATAATCGAAAGTTCCGTTTTTGGGACTTCCGGTTGAGTGTTTGGCCAATTCTTCGCGAAAACTGGTAGAATTATGGCATTTTAAGCTCTACAACGATGCTTTTTACATCCAAAGAAGGGTTATGGCATCTGTTTGGACGGTATCTCGGACGATAATAAGGATTTTGAAGCATTTTAACGTGAGTATTCGTCGTATCGGCGACTCGTTACCACTTTCGATGTTGTGACTCACAGTAGACTGTACTGAGTACGGCAATCGTTGCCTCTCTTCTCACGATTTTGTTCACTTATAGGGCGCCCTCGTTTATTAGGCGCATAGGTCGAAATTGGAGAAAAAAATATCGCCTTATAGTCCGAAAAATATGGTACATAGAGAAAAGAAACACTGAACAGATAAATATTGACAGTAAACAATGGACAGCTTACGAAAAGCAAAACATATCAACAAATCGTGCCACATATTAAAATGGAAATGGGGACACAAAAGGTCATGCGCTCAGATACATGAACACATCTTTATCTCAATCATTACTGTTTTGTCTATTTGTGGGAATGGGATTGGGAGACATTACAGACCAATTCTACAGAATAACTACTACATACTCAACTGTCGCTTATCCGAAAGGGGGGGGGGGGGGGGGGGGGGGGGGGGGGGGGGGGGGGGGGGGGGGGGGGGGGGGGGGGGGGGGGGGGGGGGGGGGGGGGGGGGGGGGGGGCTATCAGCGGTGCTTTGTTACGACCTGCCCAGTAACTTGCGTTGAGGCCCTGCAAGGGTTATCTAATATTCAAAATGAGCATTGTATAAGCTTTAAGCTGCTTGTGCTCATTTGCATTTATGTTTCTGCTCTATTGATTTTCAATAACATTCGTTTAAACCAGAATTTTTTTGTTTGTTTTAAATGCACACACGTAATGCTGGAACTATGATTGTTTTATGCGTTGGGGGTGGGGGCCCTTTCAGGGGTGAGCTACGCGGAGCCTTGCTACGACGTTCCCAGTAGGGTCTCTCTCCTGAAAACTGGTCCAATATGTGACATAGAAGCCAAAAAATAAAATTGGGCAAATTGAACAGAAAATGCATGCATAGAGTAGCTTTATGAATCAACTTTCTTATGACATGAAAACAAAATCAGTCAAGGCTATCGTTGCTGGGTTTTATGACTTTATATATATGCGTCCAGAGCTGGTAGCGCTGACATTACGGTGTCCTTCATTACATCATTTCATCAACTTAAATAAACTTTATGATGCATTTATCTCTTTAGAATAACAGACTGTCTTGAAATAAAGAGTTATGAATGATTTCATTAAAAACATTTTTTTTTTAAAGTTTAATATTGGTGTTGGTTTATACCGTTTTTGGATCTTACCATAATTGATTGTTTTATTTTTTGTTATATAATGACGTGCCACTCAAAATGCCATTTATTTTATTTCAAATGTGTTAGAATAGTTTCATTATTATCTCTGATATTCCATTAATTTGACAATTAAAAAATAAGTGTTAAATTTAAAATAATAAATTTCTGGGTAGCGCTGACAACAGGACACCATCTGGTAGCGCTGACAACATGGTGTCCTCCATGACATAATTTTACCCACTTAAATAGACTTTATGGTGCATTTATCACTTTAACATGGCAGACTTTCTTGAAATAAAGACTTACAAATGGTTTCATTTGCAAAATAATACAAAAGAAATGTGTTTAAATACTAGTGTTGGTTTGTGTCATCTATGCACATTACCATGGTTCATATCAAAATGTTGTTATATAATGTCTCACCACTCAAAATGACAATTTTTCATAGCGGATGTGTTAGAATAGTTTCATTACCACCAGGAATAACCCATAGATACGGTAATTTACCATATAAAGAGCTTAATAAAAATTCAAAAATTCTGGGTAGCGCTGACAACAGGGACGCCAACTGGTAGCGCTGACAACATGGTGTCCTACATTACATAATTTTACCTACTTAAACAGACTTTATGGTGCATTTATCACTTTTAACTTACAGATTACCTTGAAATGAAGACATGTTTTCATTGATAGAAAAAAAAGTAAAATATAAAGAGCTTAATAACAAAAATAATTTCTGGGTAGCGCTGACAACAGGGACACCAACTGGTAGCGCTGACAACATGGTGTCCTCCATTATCATTACATGATTTTACCTACTTAAACAGACTTTACGGTGCATTTATCACTTTTAACTTACAGATTACTTTGAAATGAAGACTTTTATATGTATCCAATGATAGAAAAAAAAGAATAAGATTTAAATTTGAGAAAAAAATTGTGGGCAACACAGACAACAAGAAGGACGCCATTGTCATCCATCCACTAAAAGAAAATTGTATGAATTAAATTTCTTGTGAATTGAAAGATATGTCTGCTACAAGAGTAAATGTGTATTGTATTGGCAAATTTGGCCTTATGGTTAAGAACTTAACTGTGAACAAGCTATTCTACACATAGAAGGCCCATTCAGTGGCCAGGTAGCGCTGACAACGGGCCTTTTAGGGGTGGACACCATACTGTTTTTGTGCTCTCTTGACCAATCAAAACATCCCACACATTTGAAACTTTGTATGATCTATAATGATCTTTAGTAGTTGTTTGAAAGTAGTAAACTTTTGACTTGGGCAGAAGAAGTCCCTAGGTGAAAATTTTAATTATGTAGGTAGCGCTGACAACACATTTTGTGGACACGACAATGACCAAAGATTAAAAAAAAATTGTAAAAAATCTATTTAACAATTATATTTACTGTTCATGCACATACATTGTCAACAATATGTTTTTTGATAACTAAATAAGAAAAAAATGGGTCTTAGAGATTGTTGAGGCAAAGAAAATCTGCATTATTTTTTATTATATTTGAGGACACCACATGTTGTCAGCGCTACCTGGTATTTAAAATGTTATTTTAAAACACACTTTTTGGTAAAATCCACAAAATTGTTACTATAAAGGAAGGACTACTACTCATCTTGAGTGTGCATGCATATGTGTGCAGAATCTTTTGTGGTTTTTGAAAAAATAGAAACTTTATGCAAGACTGTTGGGCATGTCACAAAACTAAGCACTGAAAATGCCCATTTTTTAAGACAAAATTGTTTTTTAAACACATTTTGGTACATGCACAGCTAAAAGAAACATTTTATCTGATTCTTACAACTATTTAGAGCTGAAATACACAAATGAATGATATCTCATTGTTTGATTTGATTTTTTATTGTTTAATAAATAGGATAGGTCACAATGACCCAGTTTTCAGGAGAGTTACCCAGTAACGTGTTTTGAGTGTTGAGGCCCTGCGAGGGTTATCTAATATTCAAAATGCACCCACACACACACAATACTGAAAGTATGATTATTTTATGCGTTGGTGGGGCCCTTTCAGGGGTGAGCTACCCGCAGCCTTGTTAAGACATGCCCAGTATGTTGAGGCCCTGCAAGGGTGATCTAATATTCAAAATACACACACACACACACAATGTTGAAACTATGATTATTTTATGCGTTTGGTGGGGGGGGGGGGGGGGGCCCTATCAGGGGTGCTGTGCTACGACGGGCCCAGTAACTGGTGTTGAGGCCCTGCAAGGGTTCTCTAATATTCAAAACGCGCCTTGTATTTATAAGGTTTAAAGCTGTAGCACCCGATCCCAGGAATCGGGTGGCTATTTTTAGACACGCGCCTCTGCCAGCATGAGGAGAAAAAGAAGGGCTTGCTCGCAGCGTGTGGCGAAAACTGCCGTTTTTTCTTCGCCTCCCTCCTTTTATATCCCAGCCCTACCTTTAACCCTTTCACCGCCAGCCGTTTTTCATCCCTAAAATACCATTAAACTTAACCTGGATACAGAAAAAAAAAATATCTGCAATTTTGCAATTTCCTCTGTGACACATATGACATTAGGCCTATCCCAGGAATTGTCCGCGAATTCGCGGATTTCCGCGCAAAAAAAAAATTGAAATTGTTACTAAATACTTCGTTTTTGTTACTAAATACTTCAATTGGGGGGGCTTTTCAGAGTTTTTTGTCTCTGACAATTCCCATGCCTGCTATTCCTACCTCCCAAAATTACGAAAATAGGGTCTTCGGATAACGGGCCCTGGTTTGATGCTTTTTAGTGACATGGGTGTTAAACCATTGTGGGTGCAAAGATGCGACATTGGAGGTGAAAGGGTTAAGCTTGTTGTGCTCATTTGCATTTGTTTATGTTGCTTCTATATTGATTTTCAATCAAATTCGTTTAAGCCAGGGGAATTTTTTGTTTTAAATGCACACACACACACACACACACACACACAATGCTGAAACTATGATTATTTTATGCGTTGGTGGTGGGGCCCTTTCAGGGGTGAGCTACGCGGAGCTCTGCTACGACGTTCCCACCAGCCAGCAGCACGGCAAACCCCAGCCGCCCCCCCCACCCCCTCGATGAGGCCCCCGACTCCCACTACGACCCACCCCCCTCCCTCCCCTCACCCCCGACAGCACCCCCCCCCCCACTCCCCCCACCCCCACCCCCACCACCCTTCTTCCAACTCTGCCAGCGGTGAAGGTGAGATGGGGGGAAAAAATGTGGGGTGATGGGTGGGGGGGGGGGGGGGGTGAGGGGGGGTTGTGTTATCTGTATGAATCTCTTCTTCTTCTTCTTCTTCTTCTTCGATCGCTCAGACAGTTTCCTGTCAATTATGAGCGCAGATGCGTCATGCTGCCGTTATCCTAAGTAAGAAATAATTAGGCCCAGCATGTCCGACTTCGGCTGGAGGAAATCTTTTTTGAAAGTGTTTCTTGAAAAAAGGCAGGAGAATGGACCGGTGGTAAGGCAGAAAGATAGTAGATGACAGCAAGCAAAGGGAAAAGGCAGAGTCAAAGAGAGTGACAGATTAGAGGAAGTTACAAGCACAGAACTTCCAGAAGGTGGGGGAACTATTTATACATAAGACCCCCCGGTATCCCCACGGGGGTATGTATGAATCAGACCTGTTTACTCTACTCTTTCCGAGTAGTATTCTACTCAATTTGGACCTCTACTACTCTTCAAGATTGAAAATAATGCTAGATTCTACTCATTTTCAGCGAACTTTGTTTGATGGTTTCATGAACAAAACTACACATTTTTTTGCACCAAAGCTACTCATTTCAGCTATCCAGACTTCTCAAGACATGTGTAGGGGGTAAACAGGTCTGACGAATGGGGAGGGGGGGGGGATGTGTGTGTGTACGCTCGTGTGTGCAAGCGTGCGTGCACGCAATGAGTGGGTATGTGCCGGTGCGTGCATATATTTATAAAAGAAAAAAAATGTACGGATAAGAGACAAGATCGTACAGATTGTTGAACTTGGTAGACTTTCTTCTTATGCGTACAATGAAAGCGACAGAAGATTGCAGCATGAATGTTTTCATTTTCCATCATAATAATGATATACAGACAAACCTCTATTTCAAGACTTCCAAAATGTCTGGAAAAATCGGTCGTAAATTGGAGGGGTCGTATGACGGAGGTTTTCCCTGGCAGCCGTAGAAAGAAAAAGTTCAGCACAGTTCATACTCTCTTCTTCATGCACACATACAATGACATATTAAAACTGGATTTGGGTCTTTCCAACTCCATAGGATTGTGCAATCGATGTATTACAGTTTCACTTTGCCGACTTCTTTTAATCACCTCCACTCTCGTCCAAAGTCAGTGGTTTTCGTGCTTTTCCTACGCTTTCCGCCATCTTTTCTACAACAAGGGAAGCGACTCCGCTTTCAGGCCCTTGACCGTGGTTGTTTCCCTTTGCTCGAAGTCTATGCAGACGACAACAACGGTCGTAAAAACCAACAAAATGGCGGTCGTAAGTCGCGTTTTAGAGGAAGTCGTTTAAGAGAGGTCGTTTACATAGTAAAATGCATCCGTGCCAACAAATCCGGTCTCAAATGAGAGGTGGTCGCTTAACAGAGGGTCGTAAAATAGGGGTTTGTCTGTACCACATTATAGATGTGAGGAAAGAAGACATTGACAAAGGATGCCAACAGTGGACACAAATTTGACAGGGCTTGGTTGGATGAAACAGTATCAGACTGTAAGATCTGTGAAGACAAGCCGCAAATTTTGATGTCGCAGGCAAAAGTTGTGTTTTTAGTATTTTTGTTTTTTTTGTTTTGGGGCCCACTCACATCCCTGTGTGTGTGTGTACGCTTGCGCGAGCTTGTGTGTATGTGCATTTAGTGTATGTGCGTGTGCGCGTGTGTGTGTATGCGTGTGTGTGTGTGTGTGTGTGTGTGTGCTTAACATATTTTTTACGTTCATTTGTTTCTATTGAAGGTTTATTAATGTATTAATAACTTATTTATTAATAAGTAAGCGCTTAGGGCTTATTTAAGATTAAGCGCTATAAATGCCCATTATTATTATTATTATGTGTTTCATTACATTTGTAAAATGGAAGAAAAACAAAGTAAAAAAATAAATAAATAAATAGTCACAAAATACATGGCTGTAGACGTGTTAAGCACAAATGTTATGTAATGATGAAAACGCATCCTTCATTCCTTCAGGGGAGAGCACTGACGAGCAAGGTAAGATCAGGGGGGAGTAATCAACTCCAGACTAACGCTGAACTCGCTTTTGTTTTATTTAAAACTGCAATTATCTCCCCCTTCTCAAAGTATCTGCTTTTTTAAATAAATGTTTTGGTTGTTGCTACTTGAACCATTGCTTTTCTAACTGCTTTTTTTTGTAATTTGCTTGTTTGGTTTTTTTCAATACGGAGCCAACATTTTGTAAATGCGCAGTTCTAATAAAAACAGATTTTTCTAAAAAAAAAAGTTGAATTTAAAAAAAAAAATTTTTTAGTTACTTTGGTGTACAGTTCAAATTGTATGCTTTGCTTATTGACATTAAAAAATTTACATCTGTATTAAAAATTCGGGACTTTTCTGGTGTTGCACTGCCTCCGGGCATTGCCTCCAGGATCGTTCCCACCAACTTTATATCTAGTAATGTCCCCATATGTGTCTGTTCCAGACCGGAGGATGTTAAACATATCGTCGGTGAAATTCAAAAACCTTGTAGCCTCGATTTTTTTAAAATATTTTTAGTTAGATACATAGTCATTTAGATAGATAGAGTTAGATACATTGTCATACTACATCCAGTTTTTTTTGGTTTTTTTAACATCCAGTAGTTTTGTTTTGTCTCTTGTGAATAAAATAACGTCACATTACACTTGTCGTGTAGTTGTTTGTTTGTTGTAGATACATAGTCAGCTCTCTAATTTTCCCCCCCACCTTCCACCAAAAGCTCGTATCTCTAACGACTTTCTATCTGGGGTAAATGAGGTTGTGAAAATAGAAGAAAAACTGGTAAGTCCCAAATTCAGATCTAGTTAAGAACAAAAACCTCGTATCTTCGTTCTTTTTAAGTGTAAAAAAGAAGTTGTTTTAAAAATTCATTTTAACAAAATCCAGGACTAAACTCGCCTGGTATTGAACAACATATTCATCCTAGTTAATCAATTGTGGTCAATACAGTTAATTTTTAAAACAGGGTTGTTGTTTTTCCGAATTATAACACTTTTTAAAACAAATCAATTTTCTCTCTATCTTTAGTCCATCTTCTTTTTTTTAATCTTTTTTTATAATCCACCTTTTCTCTTTGTGTTTTTATTTTAATTTTATTTTTTTTTTATTTTTTATTAGTCAGTCCTTTTTCCTTCCCCCCCCCTCCTCTCTCTCTCTCTCTCTCTCTCTCTCTCTCTCTCTCTCTCTCTCTCTCTCTCTCTCTCTCTCTCTCTCTCTCTCTCTCTCTCTCTCTCTCTCTCTCTCTCTCTCTCTTATTTTCGTTTTGTGTGAACTACTAAGTTGGACATCTGAGACGGTGAACTTTTGGTGTTGTTTGGAAAAACAGGTTTTTTTCATTTTTTCTCAATACTACCAAAATTGAGATACGAGGTTTTTTAATTTCACCCACGATATTTTCCTTCGTGACGTGTACGGTGCTAAAGTTAATCACGACGTTGATTTTTGTAGTTAATCGTGGAGCTTGACGTAAACGTTCCGTAAAGCATCAGTTGTTAGCCGATCTTGAAATTGTTTTACTAGAGACGCTGTGCTTGTTGCTTTGGCTTTCTGATGTTTTAATTAATTCTCAATACAGTGGAACCTCCCTTATAAGACCTTAAAAAATCATCCAAAATGAGGTCTTATAAGGGATGGGTCTTATAAGGGAGGTCATTTTAATACTTACAAAGAAGGGCAATGTCTCAGAGAAGTAGTAGGTCTTATATGGGAGGGAGTCGTATAATGGGAGGTCTTATAAGGGAGGTTCCAGTGTATGCAACAAACAACTACACGACAAGTGTAAAGTGACGTTAGTTTATTCACAAGAGACAAAACAAAACTACTGGATATTTCGGCGAATGGGCCTTTATCAACACAGACAAACAATTAAACAGCAAACAGCAAATATAGCAAAAGGAGCAAAAAGCAGGCAACAAAAGGAGCAAAAAACCAACAAGATCAAAATGAACAAAAACCAATACTTCCCCTCTACAGTCCAATGATACAACTAAGTTGAACCGCATTGCTAGATGATTGGTATCGTAATCAACTTTGGTGGAGGGGAGTTAATTAGAAAAAAAAATTGGGTTTTTAAAAAAAAAATTTAAGGACTCAATAGACAGAGAATTATTGAGGTTTGTAATTCAGTGATCGCGTTTACTGGTAAATATCAGTAAAATACTGATTGCAAAACCAGAATGCTGAGAGAGAAAAAATTGACCAGTCAGTCCCAGGGACTGATAATTTTTTGCAAGGACTGAGTCTTTCACAGACCTGTTTACTCTACTCTTTTCGAGTAGTATTCTACTCAATTTGGACCTCTACTACTCTTCAAAATTGAAAATAATGCTCTAATTACTCATTTTCAGTGAACATTGTTTGATGGTTTAATGAAGAGGACTACTCATTTCACACCAAAACTACTCATTTCGGCTATCCAGACTACTCAAGACTTGTGTAGGGGGTAAACAGGTCTGCTTTCGGATGAGACGATAAACCGAGGTCCCGTGTGCCCATGCACTTAGCACACGTTAATCCCAGTGGCAACGAAAAAGTTGTCATTTGGTCAAAATTTACGCCCACCCCCCCTTTTCCTTCCTCATCAGTCACACAAAAATCGCATGCCAAAAAAATTTGGGGAAAAAAAGGGTGGCGCGCCTCTGGCTGCGACGCGCTCTCCAGGTGGGAGCAACCCGAATTTCGCAGATGCCTCTGTGACTATAAAGTACCTAATAATAATAATGATACCTTGTTTAACAAAGTCTTCGATATTGTTGATGTGTACTGTGTGGGTGAAGGGTCATAAAGGCGAACTTGGCACATTCTTGATTGAGAATGACGCTTTGTTGTTTGTCTCACTTCAGCTCTGATCCACGCATTGCTAGATGGTTGGTATCGTAATCAACTTTGGTGGAGGGAAAAAAAAAAAAACTTTGGTGGAGGGGAGTTAAGTAGAAAGAGAGTTTCCCCCCTTTGTTCAATTTCTTTGATATTTTTTCGCTGGTTTCTGTTCCCCTGGGACTGGTTTTGACACCGGTTGTTGAGGGGGTGGGGAGGGGTGGCATTGTCGCTGATGGGAGTGGTTTTCAAAATTCCTACCGCAATCACTGTTTGTGTGTGCGTGTGTGTGTGTGCGCGCATGATTTAGTTTTACTTACTTTTCAAAAACGTAGACTGTCAGGTGGCATAGAGGGAAGCTTTAACATTTTCATTTTTTTTCTCCTAATGTCTATTTCCTTTTCTTTCTGCCATCTCTCCTTACCCCCCCCCCCCCCCCCCTGGAAATAGTGCAGGCAGGGTCCTTCTGGGCAAATAGTTCCCTGCCTTCTGAAAGTTCTATGCTAGCACAGTAGCAGTACTTAGTAACTTCCTTCTATAATAGTTTCTCAAAGTAAATACACAAACACCATTTTTTCACTCCTTCTATTGGCTACTGCAAAGAACACCTTTTGCAAGAGTGAATGCCCTTGGTGGGTGGTGGGGGGGAGATGGTTGAGTACTGACCAAACAAGGGCATAACTCTCGCCAATGACCCTATTTGAGGCCACTAAAGGGCTGTCTTTCGCAAGAGTGAATGCCCTTGTCAGCACTGATCAGCAAGGGCTTCACTCTCACTGTCAAGGGCGTTAATAACCCTAGTTGCAGAGGCCAATAATAGGTCGCTCTCTCCTTGACTCTGCCTTCTTTTTCACGCTTTTGCTTCGTGTCATTTTCTTCCTTTTTTGGTCCATTTTGGGGGGGGGGGGGGGGGTCAATTTTGGTCCTTTTTGGTCCATTCTCGTGCCATTGTTCTCGAAGTTCTTGTGCACCTTTTCCTCTTATTGCGGTGTTTGATATGCCAGTTTTGGGGGAAACCTAGCTATCAATTTGGCCATACCAGGCAGCAGGATTTCTCCCTGCTCTTACCGACTTTCAACTGCCTTTGGGATTTTTACGTGCGTAAAGCGCTCGGGTCAGACTAGCTTTAAGTCCCCCATCCGAAGGACTCGACGTTCAGTTCGATTTCCCTGTCAAACTAGAAAGAAAGGGTGAGGAGGCCGGGATTCGAACCCAGGTCACTCACGCTGCAGTCACTGCATTACATTTGGGCAGGCGAACGTCTTAACCACTCTGCCACCTTTCTCCCTCTTCTAGTTGTTGTTTTATTTTGTTTTATTAATTAGTGTTTGGCACTTTACATGGTTGATATTGTTTTCATCTTTTTAGGTTTTTAGAGTGGTTGGGGGAGTGTGTGTGTGTGCTCATAGATCAGAATGTGAAATGTTCCTTCTGTCTATATATTGACTTATTGTGTCAGCTGTTTTCATCATCAGGAGTCAAAACGACGAAGGTATGGAATCTGATCTTTCACGATCGCTTAGCCCACTTTTTGAATTTTATAATCTGAATATTTCGGTCCCTAATTTTACATAATTTTTTTGTTTGGGGGGGGGGGGGGGGGTGGGGGGGGGGGGGGGGGGGTGGGGGGGGGGGGGGGGGGGGGGGGGGGTAATCTCTAAAAAGATCTGTCCATAACTTTACATTTTTTTTTTTTTGTTTGGGGGGGGGGGGTGGTGGTGTTTTCGAATCTAAACGCAACTGGTCAGTTCTAAGCGGTTGTTAAGGAAAACCGAAAGGAAGTGGTCAGTGCAGAGTGAATTCATCATGTGGTGTAGAGTGGCACAGTGGTAGCGCGTTCGCCTCGTGTCAAGTAAACCCGAGTTCAAAGTTTTTGTTCATTTTGGAGAGTTGCACCCACGCAGATGGGAGCAACCCGGATTTCACAGAGACGCCTCTGTGACTATGAACTACCTAATACATTAACCCTTTCACCGCCAGCCATTTCTCAACCCAAAAAATACCCTTAAATTTAGCTAGGTAAAGAAAACAAATGGTCTGCAATATTGGGAATTCCTCAGTAACACGTATAAAGCAAGGCCTATCCTTACCTCCCAAAATTAAGAAAATAGGGTCTTCAGATAACAGACCCTGATTTGATGCTTTTTAGTGACATGGGTGTTAAACCATTGTGGTGCAAAAATGCGACATTGGCGGCGAAAAGGGTTAATGGCATTTTTTTTTGCTGAAAAATGGCTGGCGGCGAAAGGGTTAATGGCATTGGGGGGGGGGGGGGGGGGGGGGGGGGGGGGGGGGGGGGGGGGGGGGGCTGAAAAATGGCTGGCAGCGAAAGGGTTAATGGCAGTAATTTTGTTCCGTGACAGGCAACGTTCGTCCTCAGCTGCACAGGGTACCCAGTGACTACGCCTGCCCCCCTCCGCCCCGATCCAAACACCCCTCCGCCGGGGAAGCAGCCTCCGTGTAAGTTCTAGGGTAAAGGGGAGGGGTAGGGGGGGTGGGTGGGGGGGGAGAAGGAGGGAGGTGGAGGCGTCATTTTTACCCTGATGTGTCGCCCATGGAAGCTCCTTCTTGCAGGATGTCCTGAATTGCAGGATTTTTAAACTGCCATTAAGAGCCGACATCGCCGGATTATGAGAATTTGAGAAGCAGCGATTTTCTTACACACACACACACACACACACACTCACACACACACAAACTTGTGCAATAAAAAGGGTCTATATGTTAAGCATTTGCTATATTCAAAGGAATATAACACTTGTACTAGTCTAGAGGGGTAAAAAAAGCGCAGTAAATGTGTGTGTGTGTGTGCGCTGCCCCTGCACTCCGCCGGGATCGCCCCCCTTACAGGATTTGTTTAATTTCCCAGGAGCACCCATGTGTGTTGTTTTTGTTCCCGTACCCTGGCTAAAAGACTCCAGGGATCATCCCAACAGCCGATGAAGCACTCGAACACTATGGTACAAACTAACTGCATCAGCTTCGGATGAGAACATTACGTGTGTGACCGTGTGTGGGTTTTTTTTTATTCCCCCACCACCACGTATGGGCAGCCACACTCCGTATTGGGGGGGGGGGGGGGGGGGGGGGGGGGTTGGAGGCCGATGATGTTATGCTAGGAGCTTGTCGTGGCTAAAGACAATACCCGCATAATATGCGATGGTGCATAGGAAAAACCTACGTAAGTCGCTGAGAATGTTTTGAGCAAAAGCCAAAAATAGTCGACAACCCCCCCCAAAATATAAATTTTCTATTTAGGGCATATTTATGTCTATTTTTATGTGTTCTACCAGTATCCACAACATGAGAGACAATTTTGGCATGAATTGGTATATGTAGGTTTTTCCTACGCACCATCATAATTTGTTGCATTTTTTTTTTGTACACTAATGTTTCGCCTTTTGCTTTTGCTTGGTAAAATGAAAAATGCTTACGGACATAGTCGCTGTATACCTTGCAGCTCAGACCTGTTTACTCTGCTCTTTTCGAGTAGTGTTCTACTCAATTTGGACCTCTACTACTCTTCAAAATTGAAAATAATGCTTTTTAATTCTTGATTACTACTCATTTTCAGTGAACAGTGTTTGATGGTTTAATGAATAAAACTACACATTTTGCACTAAAACTACTCATTTCAGCTACCCAGACTACTCAAGACTTGTGTAGGGGGTAAACAGGTCAGCT
Organism: Phymorhynchus buccinoides; assembly: GCA_017654935.2. Classification (NCBI taxonomy): domain Eukaryota; kingdom Metazoa; phylum Mollusca; class Gastropoda; order Neogastropoda; family Raphitomidae; genus Phymorhynchus; species Phymorhynchus buccinoides. The sequence continues at coordinate 1,058,580 of CM065713.1, forward strand.
TGCTTCTGACTGGAAGTCATTTGCCATTATAATATACGCTCTCCCCCCCCCCCCCCCCCCCCCCCCCCCCCCCCACCACCACCACCACCTTTCCTCCTTGAAATCCTGAACTAACTGACTTCTTTCTGTGTATTGGTTTGAGATGTTTTGGTGTGGGTTTGTGCATCATGGATGTGTGTGTGTGTGTGTGAGAGAGAGAGAGAGAGAGAGAGAGAGAGAGAGATCTTTCGTTTGCAATTTCATTCTTGTTCAATTTCTTTGTTATTGATTGAATGTCGTTGTTTTTGTTATGCTTTTTTTTTTATATCCAAGTCAGTACACTTTTTATAGTTAATCTGACAATAAATTGGTTCCAGTCCAGTCCAGTGTGTGTGTGTGTGTGCGTGCGTACGTGTGTGTACTTGCTAGGCAATGTTTGAACAATGTTGTGAATGTGTGTATGCAAGATTGTGTGTGTGTGTGCGCGAGTGTGTTGTGTGTGTGTGCGTGCATGTCTGTGTGTGTGTGCGTGTCTGTGTGTGTGTGTCTGTGTACGTGTCCTTGTGTGTGCATGCTTGTGTCTGTGTGTGTGCGCATGTGTGTGTGTGTGTGTGTGTGTGTGCATGATTGTCTGTGTGTGTGCGGGTGTGTGTCTGTGTGAGTGCATGATTGTCTGTGCTTGATACTTTGCACTTTTTTTTATCAGTCTTATATTATTTTATATTTTGGGGGTACCAGGGCGGGTCCGGAAGGCGTAGTCGCGCTCCCGCCGCCTCGCCGAGAACTCCAAGAGAACCAGGACGTCAACAAGGAGAACTCGGGCGTCGAGGGAGGATTCGGAGGAGGAGGAGGAGGTGGAGGGATAGGAGGAGGAGGAGGAGGGGTGGGAGGGGGAGGCCCCCCGAGCGAGGACAGCATCAGCTCGCTGGTGCGGCAGGGGTACTCGCGCGACCGCGTCATCGACGCCCTGAGGGTCTCGCGCAACAACCTCAAGATGGCCGAGGACATTCTAAGGACGTTTGTCATCAAGCAGAGCCAATGATGATGATGATGATGGTGGTGATGATTGGTTGGTTGGTTTGGCTGTTGGGGGTGGGGTTTTTTTGTTTTTGTTTTTTTGTAAAAAGAAAAGGGGGGAAAATCGTCGGATCCTCCGTCTTTCTTTTTTGGTCTGCTTTTTTTAAATTAGTTTTACTTTAATTTTTGAGGACGTTTGCAAAGGAAGCATGGCCACTGATGATTGGTCGGTGGGTGGTGAATTTATTAAAAAAAAGTTTGTGTTTTTTTTAGAGGAGGAAAAATCGGATCCGTCTTTTCTTGTTGTCTGCTTTTCTTTAGTTTCTGTTTCATTTTTGAGGACGTTTGTAGAAGCATAGCCAATAATGATGGTTGGTTGGTTGGTTGGTCGGTGGTGAATTTTGTTAAAACATTTTTTTAGTGAAGGTGAGGAAGGTGAGGAAGAG
>CM065713.1:1068021-1115113 GCA_017654935.2 Phymorhynchus buccinoides
AAAAATTCCGTTCCAGAGGAAATTGGCCGATTAAGCGGCTTTGGCCGATTATCCGATGGCCAATTAAACGGATTCCACTGTAATAAATAAATAACCGATAAGTTCAAAGTGATGGGTTTTTGCTTCTTTTTTTCTTTTTTTGGGTGAACAGTATACATTTCTTTTTGGTATTGGTGTTTGGTACTTTATAGTCACAGAGACGTCGCTGTGAAATTCGGGTTGCTCCCACCTGGAGAGCGCGTCACAGCCAGAGGCGCGCCACCCATTTTTTTTGTTATTTGCATGCGATTTTTGTGTGATTGATGAGGAAGGAAGGGTGTGTGTGTGTGTGTGTGTAAATTTTGAACAAATGACAACTTTTTCGTTGCCACTGGGATTAACATGTGCTAAGTTCTTGGGCACGCAGGACCTCGGTTTATCGTTCAGACCGTAAGGCCTGCCTTTTCCCTTTGCTTACTGCCATCTACTGTCTTTCTGCCTTAGCCGGTCCATTCTCCTGCCTTTTTTCAAGAATCAGTTTCAAAAACGATTTCCTCCAGCCGAAGACGGACTTGCTGGGCCTAACTATTTCTTAGTTAGGCGCATAACATCAGCATGACGCATCTGCGCTTATAATTGGCAGGAAACTGTTTGAGCGATCGAAGAAGAAGAAGAAGAAGAAGAAGAAGAAGAAGCCTATAAACATGGATGCAACCTTGCCTTGGATATGACCACCAAAAACAAATTGATTCAAAGTTCAAGAAGAAAAAAAGGTGTTGAATTCTCACTTTACAAGCCTGGAATTAAAGCTTCAAATTGAGTATGATTTTACTTTTTCTTCAGCTTCAGGGGGGCGTTGCCCCCCTGACCCCCTAACAGGGGCTCTGGACCCCTGCCTTGCCTGTTTTTAGATGTTCTCCAGTTGCATCCATGTAGAAATAACTGATCAGTTGAAAGTGATAATTTCTTTCTCCCCGGATGCTATGTTACGAGTGTTCGTGAGTGTCTGTAGTGTGTATGTGAAGAAAAGGGAAGGTGGGTCGGAGTTTGAAAGATCTGTTGGATTATTTAGATTTCTACTTTAAATTATGTTAAATAGTTATTTTTGATGCTTCTTTTTAAAATGATTTTTGAAATGATGATGTGTATGTGAAGGTGGTGGGCGGGTGGTGATGAACGGCATGAGCTTTTTTATTTATTTTTAATTTTTATATACACTTCTTGATATTGTTTTGTAATTTTTTCTTGATAGTTTTCTCTCGTAGTATTTGTAAAGCGCTCTGAGGATGATTTTTTGTCATCGAAGAGCGCTATAGAAGCTTTATTTATTATTATTATTAAGTGAACAGTATTACATTTCTGCAATCTAGCGCAGCACCAATGGTTCTTTTCTTTGTTGCTGTTGCAGGCTGTTTCAGCCGTGGAACAATTTGCTGAGGAACTGGAACGTCCTGGCAGTCACCCACCCTGGCTACGCCGCCTTCCTGACCTACGACGAGGTGAAGGAACGCCTCAAGAAGTACATCAACAAGCCTGGCAGGTCTGTCTAATACATGTCTGTCTCTGTCTGTGTTCTGTTCTCTCTCGATATCTGTCACCCACCCTGGCTACGCTGCTTTCCTGACCTACGACGAGGTGAAGGTTTCTGTCTGTGTCTGTCTGTCTGTAGTCTGTTCTCTCTCGATATCTGTTTACTCACCTTGGCTACGCTGCTTTACTGACCTAGAAAGGAACGCTTCAAGGAATACATCAACAAGCCTGGAAGGTCTGTCTAATATATATATGCATGTCTGTGTCTGTCTGTCTGTAGTCTGTTCTCTCTCGATATCTGTCACCCACCTTGGCTACGCCGCCTTCCTGACCTACGACGAGGTGAAGGAACGCCTCAAGAAATGCATCAACAAGCCTGGAAGGTCTGTCTCTGTGTGTGTGTGTGTGTGTGTGTGTGTGTGTGTGTGTGTGTGTGTGTGTTGTGTGTGTGTGTGTCTTTCTATCTGTTTGTGTCTGTCAGTCTCTTGTCTCTTGTCTCTCGATATTGTCAATGCAGTGGAACCTCCCTTATAAGACCTGCAAAAATCATCCAAAATGAGGTCTCACAAGGGAGGGGTCTTATAAGGGAGGTAATTGTAATACTTACAAAGAAGGGCAATGTCTCGGAGAAGTAGGTCTTAAAAGGGAGGGAGTCTTATAAGGGAGGTTCCACTGTATTGTCAATAGTCACTGTGGTTAATGCTACTTTCTGTACTTACAATCAAGTCAAAAGGACGCCCGCAAGAAATGCTATCAGCAAACAAGCCTGGAAGGTATGTCTATAATTATGGGTGTGGGTGTGTCTCTCTCTCTGTGTCTGTTTCTCTTTATCTCTCTCTCTCTCTTTTTTTCTGTCACCCTTGTCTACGCCGCTTTCCAAACTGACGATGAAGTCAAAGAACGCCTCAAGAAATACAACAACAACAACAAGCCTGATAGGTCTGACTGTGTCTCTGTGTCTGTGTCTGTCTGTAGTCTGTTCTCTCTCGATATCTGTCACTCGCCTTGGCTACGCCACTTTCCTGACCTAGAAGTAGAAAGGAACGCCTCAAGAAGTACATCAACAAGCCTGGAAGGTCTGTGATGCTCTGTCTGTCTGTAGTCTGTTCTCTCTTGATATCTGTCACTCACCTTGGCTACGCTGCTTTCCTGACATAGACGAGGTGAAGGGACGCCTCAAGAAGTACATCAACAAGCCTGGAAGGTCTGTCTAATATATATATATAAATATGTCTCTGTCTCTCTCTGTGTTCTGTTCTCTCAATATCTGTTTACTCACCTTGGCTACGCTGCTTTCCTGACCTAGAAGGGAACGCCTCAAGGAATACATTGATCAACAAGCCTGGAAGGTCTGTCTGATATATATATACGTCTGTGTCTGTCTGTAGTCTGTTCTCTCTCGATATCTGTTTACTCACCTTGGCTACGCTGCTTTCCTGACCTAAAATAACAACAACAACAAGCCTTGAAGGTCTGTCTCTGTGTGCGTGTATGTCTGTCTGATCAGGCATGAAAGAATTCCACTTTTCGCGGAAAAATCCGCCAAATTTTTGGAAAACTTCCGCCGAAAAATGTTTGTATAGAAGTAAAGGACCGATCTTGCCGTATTCTTATATCTACAAGTCTCTATTTGGCGATTCTCAAACTGGTTAACCGGAAGTCGCTTTAGCTCACTCGCTTCATTTGTGCGAAGGAAGGCGGAATGAGTACCTCCCGCTCAACAAAAGTAGCGATGTTAGCTGAAAATGTGGGTGGAAGGATATGTGCGGACAAAATGTTTGGAATAGATTAGTGTTTCCTGACCTACGATTAGGAAACCTTAACCATGGTGCAAATGCATCAACTAGGAATGAGAACATTACGGTTTTTGATTACCCCGCCACATGGGCAGCCACACTCCGTCTTTGGGGGTGGGGAGTAGAATAATGCAAAATGGTGTCATATTTTTTGTTTGTCTGTTCTGAACAGCTACGTGTTCCGGCTGAGCTGCACACGGCTGGGTCAGTGGGCCATCGGCTACGTGACTGGGGACGGCCAGATCCTGCAGACCATTCCCCAGAACAAGTCCCTGTGTCAGGCCCTTCTGGACGGACAGAGAGAGGGATTGTGAGTGCACACTGACAGACACACTGACAGACTATGCACGCACACACACACATACATGCACCATTCCCCAGAACAAGTCCCTGTGTCAGGCCCTGCTGGACGGACAGAGAGAGGGATTGTGAGTGCACACTGACAGACACACTGACAGACTATGCACACACACACACACGTACATGCACCATTCCCCAGAACAAGTCCCTGTGTCAGGCCCTGCTGGACGGACAGAGAGAGGGATTGTGAGTGCACACTGACAGACACACTGACAGACTATGCACGCACACACACACATACATGCACCATTCCCCAGAACAAGTCCCTGTGTCAGGCCCTGCTGGACGGACAGAGAGAGGGATTGTGAGTGCACACTGACAGACACACTGACAGACTATGCACGCACACACACACATACATGCACCATTCCCCAGAACAAGTCCCTGTGTCAGGCCCTGCTGGACGGCCAGAGAGAGGGATTGTGAGTGCACACTGACAGACACACGCACAAACGCATAATGGATGCATATGAACACACGCACGCACATGCGCGCGCGCACACACATAAACATATTGCAGTGTTTTCTGAGGCTCATGTAGGGCCGATTGTGAGTGCACACTGACAGACACACTGACAGACTATGCACACACACACACACTATGAAGAGGGAAGACACGTGAAACCCGTGATTTTGACATGTGATCTGGTGGGTCTTTAAGTGTACTCCACAATAATAGAGTGGAGTACACTTACACTCCCATACAAATGCCTGTCAGGGCCTAATTCTGAGATCACATGTCAAAATCACGGGTTTCACGTGTTTTCCCTCTTCATAGCTGGTAAGAAATCTTGTGTTCAGCTTTCTGTTCCCCGACGGCCGTACGGTGAACCCTGACCTGAGCTTCCTGGTGCGGGACAGCGAGGAGGACCACATCCATGCTCGTTTGTTATAGATGCAATTTTGTTGTAATTTCAGAGGTAATCAGCGATTCACCGAGGATCGAAAAATGAGGGGTTTTCATCCGTTCAAACAGATCTTTGTGTGTGCTACAGGTTTTCCAGGCGCCTTTTGAAGACCCCCCACGTCACGTGTCACATTCCCTCTTATGCTAGGGAGATTTCCTACCAGCTATAAGAGGGAAAACACGTGAAAACCGTTATTTTGACATGTGACGTGGTGGGTCTTTAAGTCCTTGTGAGTTGGTTTTTGGTCAACAGGCCTGCTTTATTTCAGCAAGTAGATCCTTTTAATTCATCAGGAGGTCCTTTTAGTTTTTGAAAGGTACTGCTAAGTCCTGTTTTATCAAGAAAGGAGTGATAAAGAAACTGACTAACATCTAAAAACATTCTCAAAAGAACCTAGCAGTATGCAAAGCTGTCGGTGTCACAGATCGGAGCAGACAACTCATTGCAAGCTGTGTGAGTCTTTCCGCACCAAGACGTGTTGGAATTGTGCTCTTGGTCAACAATTGGCGTTTCTGGCATTCTGTCATGAACATGTCATACAATGAGGTTGGCGGAGGTCCATTTACAATCTGTTGAGGTCCTTATACGTCCTTTAAAGGTAAAAAAAAAAGAAAAGAAAAAAAGGCCTTTAAAGGTCCTTTTTTCGTTTCATGTTCCAAACCTGGGAACCCTGTCAGCTAACCAATTTTCTGTGTTATCCAGCTTTGTGTGACTCTGTATCGTGCGTCTTTTGTGTTCAGCTTTCTGTTCCCCGATGGACGTACGGTGAACCCTGACCTGAGCTTCCTGGTGCGGGACAGCGAGGAGGACCACATCCGCGTGACCCAGGAGCAGTATGAGCTGTACTGCGAGATGGGATCCACCTTCCAGCTGTGCAAGATCTGCGCGGAGAACGACAAGGACATTCGCCTTGAGCCGTGCGGGCATCTCCTGTGCACGCCCTGCCTCACGCAGTGGCAGGTAAGGAACTGAAATTATATACAGACAGACGCATGCACGCACGGACGGACTTAAGCACACCTTGCATCTGGGCAAGATCTGTGCTTAGAACGACAAGGACATTCGCCTTGAGCTGTGCGGGCATCTCTTGTGCACGCCCTGCCTCACGCAGTGGCAGGTAAGGAACCAAAATTGCCTATTATTTCACTCAGTGATCATCCTCCGAAGTCAGAGTGTGGCTGCCCACGTGGCACGGTAATCAAAAACAGTCACACGCGTAATTTTCTCATCCCTAGCTGGTGCATTTGTGTACCATAGTGTTCAACTGCTTTGGCTGTTGTTATGATCCCTGGAGTCTTTTAGCCAGGGTACGACAACAACGACTGAGTGATCGTGCTAGGTGCTAGGTCGATTCGTTTGACGAACGCACACATAAATGCATACGATATCAGTGCACCCAATTAACAATTTGCCTTGGGTGTTTTCTTTTTTTTCTTTCAGGATTCTGAGGGTCAGGGCTGCCCGTTCTGTCGGTGTGAGATCAAAGGCACGGAGCAGGTTGTGGTGGATCCGTTTGACGAACGCACACAGCCTAAAACCGTGCTGGAGTCTAGGCCCCTGCACAGTCCCCATATAGACAACGATGACGACGAATCTGTGAGTGCATTCTGTGTTAATATCGTTATGATGATTGTGGTAAAGTTATACCGTAAAAACTGGACTATAAGACGCACCTGTATGTAAGCCGCATCCCTTAAATTGACAAAGTATCAGGTATTTATTCACATATAAGCCGCACCAGTTTATAAGCCGCAGAGAAAATTGTATGTGCACAAACCAACACAAATATAGGGAGAGTGGGAGGGGGAGGGGGAGAGCAGCAACAACAACAACAGCATCAGCATCATTATTATTATTATAATCGTATCATCATCAGGAGGGCTGTAGCAGCAACAACAACAACAACAACATCATTATTATTATTATTATCATCAGAAGGGCTGTAGCAGCAACAACAACAACAACAACAGCATTATTATTATAATCTTATCATCAGGAGGGCTGTAGCAGCAACAACAACAACAACAACATCATTATTATTATTATTATCATCAGAAGGGCTGTAGCAAACAACAACAACAACAACATCATTATTATTATAATCTTATCATCAGGAGGGCTGTAGCATCAGCAACAACAACAACAACAACATCATTATTATTATTATAATCTTATCAGGAGGGCTGTAGCATCAGCAGCAACAACAACAACAACAGCATCATTATTATTATTATTATTATCTTATCATCATCAGGAGGGCTGTAGCAGCAACAACAACAACAACATCATTATTATTATAATCTTATCATCATCAGGAGGGCTGTAGCAGCAGCAACAACAACAACAACAACAACAGCATCATTATTATTATTATTATTATCTTATCATCATCAGGAGGGCTGTGTAGCAGCAACAACAACAACATCATTATTATTATAATCTTATCATCATCAGGAGGGCTGTAGCAGCAACAACAACAACATCATTATTATTATAATCTTATCATCATCAGGAGGGGTATAGCAGCAACAACAACAACAGCATTATTATTATTATTATCGTATCATCAGGAGGGCTGTAGCAGCAACAACAGCAACAACAATAACAGCATTATTATTATAATCTTATCATCATCAGGAGGGCTGTAGCAGCAACAACAACAACATCATTATTATTATAATCTTATCATCATCAGGAGGGCTGTAGCAGCAACAACAACAACATCATTATTATTATAATCTTATCATCATCAGGAGGGCTGTAGCAGCAGCAACAGCAACAACAACAACAGCATTATTATTATAATCTTATCATCATCAGGAGGGGTGTAGCAACAACAACAACAACATCATTATTATTATAATCTTATCATCAGGAGGGCTGTAACAGCAACAACAACAACAACAACATCATTATTATTATAATCTTATCATCAGGAGGGGTGTAGCAACAACAACAACAACATCATTATTATTATAATCTTATCAGGAGGGCTGTAACAGCAACAACAACAACAACAACATCATTATTATTATAATCTTATCAAGAGGGGTGTAGCAGCAACAACAACAACATCATCATTATTATAATCTTCATCATCATCAGGAGGGCTGTAGCAGCAACCTCCAGGCGTTGGCCTTCAACTCCAGAATGCGGGCAGCCGGGGGAGGAGGGGGAGGGGCAGAGCAGCAACAACAGCAGCAGCAGCAGCGCAACTCCCCCCTCGACTCCCCGGCCTCCAGCCGACGAGACGTGCCCCCTCCGGTCCCTCCCCGCACCCTCTCCCCGGCACCCTCCCCCAGCACCTCCCCTAAACCCCCCAGGTGAGTTGTGGAGGGAGGGAGGGAGAGAGAGAGAGAGAGAGGGAGAGAGAGCGAGCGAGAGAGAGAGAGAGAGAGAGAGAGAGAGAGAGAGCGAGCTCGGAACTGCAGCGTATGAATATCAAAGCCTCCAGGCTTCAGAACTGTCATTCAGAGGATTAAGAATTTCTGACACAGAGGATTGGCTTCTCTTGTCAGAGGTTTTGCCTTCTTATTGAGTGCTATCCTTTGTGCTAAATAGCATTTTTAAAGTGATTTATCGCTATATTAACTCATTCCATGCTGGCCAGTTGCTTCCCTTTGCAAGCGTTCTGTACTGGCCGATTTGCATAGGTTGCAAAAAAATTATTTTCTAAATAATGGTAACAGATACAAACGTGACATGTTGGCAATATGTACACAATATACAGTACTAACACCTGCAACAGTTTCAAAGCATCCACTTGATTAGTTTTGATTTGTGATATTTTAAAATAAATGCATGTTTTGTCAAGCCAGGCACACTCATAATAGCGAAAATATAATTTTAAGGTCCCAAAATAACCGGCAGCCAGCCAATCAGTGTTAGAGGCATGAATGAAACGTAGTAGCAGCCCTCTGAGCCACTTTGAAGCACGCATGACTGTTAACCTATGAACTATGAATTTTAAAAATTCACATGCGATATCCCGTTACCTTAGTAACGAGGCGTTGTGCGCATGCCCTGCGACGAGAGCGCAGGTTAGTATAGAAAGAGTTAAGCCTTATTGGTGGTGTTCCCAACTCATTTGAATGTTTTCCCTCTTCAGTCTAGGGCCTAGATGGCCCTTTTACTGCGGTTTTCAGAGGATTGGACTTCAGACTATACTGATGCCAGGCCTCGCTGATAAGGTCTCCCTTTCAGCATTGAAATTTTGAAGGATGGCGCGAAGACCTTGTCTCCATAGTTACTCTCATTCGCCATTCTGATTGCCACTTCCGTCTGAATTTCTGTGTTGGAAGAGACACATTCAAGGGTGCTACTCTTTCAGTTTTGCACTGATTTAATTATTTTAAAATTTTACCAGAATCTGAACTTCAGTGGGTTTTTTCAATTCCTCCAACGGGTTTACTTGAAAACAGTATGCAGGGTTCGTACAGGGTCCTTGAAACCTTGAACAGTCCTGGAAAATTGACATGGCCTTTTCCAGGGCTTGAAAAGTGCTTGAAAAACAGCAAAGGCCCCCAAACTCCTGGAAAAGTCCTGGAATTTTCAGTATCGTCTGACCACATCCTTAATCTCAATCCATCAAAGTCAAAATCTGTCCTCCACAAAACATATTCAAGGTTAAAACTAAATTCAAATGAAAACACACCCAAAAATGTCATTGTCATACCGATATCGCGATCATAGCAGACGATATTTGCGCGAGTTGTCTGCCGCTGAAGTTACTTCCCTTTACCGTACTTCCGTTCTCCGGTGTGAAGAGAATATTCTACCTCATGAAATAAGTAGGCATTCCTGTGTTTGCTTGTCCGCCATTGTGAATTTTACGAAATTAAGTGCATGGCATTGTACATCAATTTCTCGGCAAATATGTAGATTTACACCCTCCTGCTCTATTTCTTTCCGTGGTTAGGGATAGGGTTAGGGTTAGGATGGTTATAGTTTGCATGCGAAAGGTAGATAGTTCATGGGAGCTACTTATTTCTCATGACACTGGTAAAGGAGACTGCATTTTCAATGATGTTTGGCTGCAAAAAAGAATATCAGAGCTGGTTAGCAACGGGGAGGCCAGTGGAAACTGAGTACCGGACACATACGTACCTTACCCATTATGGCCATATGGCCTGAGAACGCAGAAGAAGAAAAAGAAGAATTATTACCAGGGCTCCCAGGGAAGCACTAAAATTCTAAAGGACCCTCTAAAAGAATGTGCAGGGGGTCCCAGGGATGCACTAGAAACATTCTTTTTAGCATTCGCAATGCCACTGGGATCCTCTATGTCCTGCCTCTAGGACACTCTATACTGTTAAGTGAAGGAGTCCCTGGGACCCCTTGTTTTGCGGGACGATTGGGAGCCTTGATTACTTTTCGTTGTGTGTTGTTTTTGCAGAAGACAGCTGCCCCCCACCCCCACCCAGAATGACAAGCTGACCGCCCCCAACTCCATGCTGCATCACTCCTCAGACACCGACAGTCCAGGTGTGGTACCGTAGCGATGGTCACCTTGTCTCTTCTTCTTTTTTAGCTCGCGAAGAGATTGTGTTCGGCTAGTCAAAGTCAAGTCAAGTCAAGTCAAAATGTTATTTAAAGATGGACATTGAATAAGCAAACATACATCAGGCATCAGAATTGTCAGAGGATTTCAGAGGATCAAACATTTCTGACAGAGGGTTGGCTTCTCTTGTCAGAGGTTTTGCCTTTTTATTGAGTGTTATCCTTTGTGTTAAATAGCATTTTAAATTGATTTCTTACTATATTAAGCCTTTTTGGTGATGTTGGGAACTGATTTCAGTGTTGTCCCTCTTCAGGCTAGGGCCTTGATGGCCCTTTTACCGCGGTTTTCAGAGGATTGGACTTCAGACTATTCTGATGCCTGATATGTGCATGCTTTTTTTCCATCAAGCCGTCTAACAAAGACAAAATGCAAAACACACACGCACAATACACAAACCATATTGCTTATTTTCCGGCTCAGTAGGCGCTGCTGTGTATAAGGCGAATAGGGCAATTTTCAAGAAAAATCTGACAAAATCCAAGTAAAACGCGCCCTCGTTTATAAGGCGATACACACCTCGCAACAGAAAGTTGGAAGTTTGAAGCCCGTACACGTCCTGTAAACGCTTACCGACCGCCATTTTGTTGTCGTAAACGAGAGTTGGCTCCCTTCTCAAATAATCGAAAGTTCCGTTTTTGCGACTTCCGGTTGAGTGTTTGGCCAATTCTTCGCGAAAACTGGTAGAATTATGGCATTTTAAGCTCTACAACGATGCTTTTTACATCCAAAGAAGGGTTATGGCATCTGTTTGGACGGTATCTCGGACGATAATAGGGATTTCGAAGCATTTTAACGTGAGTATTCGTCGTATCGGCGACTCGTTACCACTTTCGATGTTGTGACTCACAGTAGACTGTACTGAGTACGGCAATCGTTGCCTCTCTTCTCACGATTTTGTTCACTTATAGGGCGCCCTCGTTTATTAGGCGCATAGGTCGAAATTGGAGAGAAAAATATCGCCTTATAGTCCGAAAAATACGGTACATAGAGAAAAGAAACACTGAACAGATAAATATTGACAGTAAACAATGGACAGCTTACGAAAAGCAAAACATATCAACAAATCGTGCCACATATTGAAATGGAAAATGGTGGCACAAAAGGTCATACGCTCAGATACATGAACACATCTTTATCTCAATCATTACTGTTTTGTCTATTTGTGGGAATGGGATTGGGAGACATTACTGACCAATTCTACAGAATAACTACTACATACTCAACTGTCGCTTATCAGAAAGGGGGGGGGGGGCTATCAGCGGTGCTTTGTTACGACCTGCCCAGTAACTTGCGTTGAGGCCCTGCAAGGGTTATCTAATATTCAAAATGAGCATTGTATAAGCTTTAAGCTTGTTGTGCTCATTTGCATTTATGTTTCTGCTCTATTGATTTTCAATAACATTCGTTTAAACCAGAATTTTTTTGTTTGTTTTAAATGCACACACACACACACGTAATGCTGGAACTATGATTGTTTTATGCGTTGGGGGTGGGGGCCCTTTCAGGGGTGAGCTACGCGGAGCCTTGCTACGACGTTCCCAGTAACGTGTTTTGAGTGTTGAGGCCCTGCGAGGGTTATCTAATATTCAAAATGCACCCACACACACACAATACTGAAAGTATGATTATTTTATGCGTTGGGGGGGCCCTTTCAGGGGTGAGCTACCCGCAGCCTTGTTAAGACATGCCCAGTATGTTGAGGCCCTGCAAGGGTGATCTAATATTCAAAATACACACACACACACACAATGTTGAAACTATGATTATTTTATGCGTTGGGGGGGGGGCCCTATCAGGGGTGCTTTGCTACGACGGGCCCAGTAACTCGTGTTGAGGCCCTGCAAGGGTTCTCTAATATTCAAAACGCGCCTTGTATTTATAAGGTTTAAAGCTGTAGCACCCGATCCCAGGAATCGGGTGGCTATTTTTAGACACGCGCCTCTGCCAGCATGAGGAGAAAGGAAGGGCTTGCTCGCAGCGTGTGGCGAAAACTGCCGTTTTTCCTCGACTCCCTCCTTTTATATCCCAGCCCTGCCTTTAACCCTTTCACCGCCAGCCGTTTTTCATCCCTAAAATACCATTAAACTTAACCTGGATAGAGAAAAAAAAAAGATCTGCAATTTTGCAATTTCCTCTGTGACACATATGACATTAGGCCTATCCCAGGAATTGTCCGCGAATTCGCGGATTTCCGCGAGAAAAAAAAATTGAAATTGTTACTAAATACTTCGTTTTTGTTACTAAATACTTCAATTGGGGGGGCTTTTCAGAGTTTTTTGTCTCTGACAATTCCCATGCCTGCTGTCCTTACCTCCCAAGATTACGAAAATAGGGTCTTCGGATAACGGGCCCTGGTTTGATGCTTTTTAGTGGCATGGGTGTTAAACCATTGTGGGTGCAAAGATGCGACATTGGAGGTGAAAGGGTTAAGTTTGTTGTGCTCATTTGCATTTGTTTATGTTGCTTCTATATTGATTTTCAATCAAATTCGTTTAAGCCAGGGGAATTTTTTGTTTTAAATGCACACACACACACACACACACACACAATGCTGAAACTATGATTATTTTATGCGTTGGTGGTGGGGCCCTTTCAGGGGTGAGCTACGCGGAGCTCTGCTACGACGTTCCCACCAGCCAGCAGCACGGCAAACCCCAGCCGCCCCCCCCCCCCCCCTCGACGAGGCCCCCGACTCCCACTACGACCACCCCCCTCCCTCCCCTCACCCCCGACAGCACCCCCCGCCCCACTCCCCCCACCCCCATCCCCACCACCCTTCTTCCAACTCTGCCAGCGGTGAAGGTGAGATGGGGGGAAAAAATGTGTGGGGTGATGGGTGGGGGGGGTTTATCTGTATGAATCTTCTTCTTCGATCGCTCAGACAATTTCCTGTCAATTATGAGCGCAGATGCGTCATGCTGCCGTTATCAGTAAGAAATAATTAGGCCCAGCATGTCCGACTTCGGCTGGAGGAAAGCTTTTTGAAAGGGTCTCTTGAAAAAAGGCAGGAGAATGGACCGGTAAGGCAGAAAGGTAGTAGATGACAGCAAGCAAAGGGAAAAGGCAGAGTCAAAGAGAGTGACAGATTAGAGGAAGTTACAAGCACAGAACTTCCAGAAGGTGGGGGAACTATTTATACATAAGACCCCCCGGTATCCCCACGGGGGTATGTATGAATCAGACCTGTTTACTCTACTCTTTCCGAGTAGTATTCTACTCAATTTGGACCTCTACTACTCTTCAAGATTGAAAATAATGCTAGATTCTACTCATTTTCAGCGAACTTTGTTTGATGGTTTCATGAATAAAACTACACATTTTGCACCCCAAAACTACTCATTTCAGTTATCCGGACTTCTCAAGACATGTGTAGGGGGTAAACAGGTCTGACGAATGGGGAGGGTGGGGGGGATGTGTGTGTGTATGCGCGTGTGTGCAAGCGTGCGTACACGCAATGAGTGGGTATGTGCCGGTGCGTGCATAATTATATTTATAACAGAAATTTTTTTTACGGATAGGAGACAAGATCGTACAGATTGTTGAATTGGTAGACTTTCTTCTTATGCGCACAATGAAAGCGACAGAAGATTGCAGCATGAATGTTTTCATTTTCAATCATAATAATTATATACAGACAAACCTCTATTTTAAGACTTCCAAAATGTCCGGAAAAATCGGTCGTAAATTGGAGGGGTCGTATGACGGAGGTTTTCACTGGCAGCCGTAGAAAGAAAAAGTTCAGCACAGTTCATACTCTCTTCTTCATGCACACATACAATGACATATTAAAACTGGATTTGGGTCTTTCCAACTCCATAGGATTGTGCAATCGATGTATTACACTTTCACTTCGCCGACTTCTGTTAATCACCTCCACTCTCGTCCAAAGTCAGTGGTTTTCGTGCTTTTCCTACGCTTTCCGCCATCTTTTCTACAACAAGGGAAGCGACTCCGCTTTCAGGCCCTTGACCGTGGTTGTTTCCCTTTGCTCGAAGTCTATGCAGACGACAACAACGGTCGTAAAAACCAACAAAATGGCGGTCGTAAGTCACGTTTTAGAGGAAGTCGTTTAAGAGAGGTCGTTTACATAGTAAAATGCATCCGTGCCAACAAATCCGGTCTCAAATGAGAGGTGGTCGCTTAACAGAGGGTCGTAAAATAGGGGTTTGTCTGTACCACATTATAGATGTGAGGAAAGAAGACATTGACAAAGGATGCCAACAGTGAACACAAATTTGACAGGGCTTGGTTGGATGAAACAGTATCACTATCAGACTGTAAGATCTGTGAAGACAAGCTGCAAATTTTGATGTCGCAGGCAAAAGTTGTGTTTTTAGTATTTTTGACAATGCCATCGGCTACGCTTTTTTTGTTTGGGGCCCACTCACATCCCTGTGTGTGTGTGCGCACTCGCTCATGCGAGCTTGTGTGTATGTGCATTTAGTGTGTGTGTATGTGTGCGTGTGCGCGCGCGTGTGTATGCATGCGTGTGTGTGTGCTTGTGCTTAACATATTTTTGACGTTCATTTGTTTCTATTGAAGGTTTATTAATGTATTAATAACTTATTTATTAATAAGTAAGCGCTTAGGGCTTATTTAATAAGATTAAGCGCTATAAATGCCCATTATTATTATTATTATGTGTTTCATTACATTTGTAAAATGGAAGAAAAACAAAGTAAAAAAAATAAAAAAATAGTCACAAAATACATGGCTGTAGACGTGTTAAGCACAAATGTTATGTAATGATGAAAACGCATCCTTCATTCCTTCAGGGGAGAGCACTGACGAGCAAGGTAAGATCAGGGGGGAGTAATCAACTCCAGACTAACGCTGAACTCGCTTTTGTTTTATTTAAAACTGCAATTATCTCCCCCTTCTCAAAGTATCTGCTTTTTTAAATAAATGTTTTGGTTGTTGCTACTTGAACCATTGCTTTTCTAACTGCTTTTTTTTGTAATTTGCTTGTTTGGTTTTTTTCAATACGGAGCCAACATTTTGTAAATGCGCAGTTCTAATAAAAACAGATTTTTCTATAAAAAAAAAAGTTGAATTTAAAAAAAAAATTTTTTTAGTTACTTTGGTGTACAGTTCAAATTGTATGCTTTGCTTATTGACATTAAAAAATTTACATCTGTATTAAAAATTCGGGACTTTTCTGGTGTTGCACTGCCTCCGGGCATTGCCTCCAGGATCGTTCCCACCAACTTTATATCTAGTAATGTCCCCATATGTGTCTGTTCCAGACCGGAGGATGTTAAACATATCGTCGGTGAAATTCAAAAACCTTGTAGCCTCGATTTTTTTAAATATTTTTAGTTAGATACATAGTCATTTAGATAGATAGAGTTAGATACATTGTCATACTACATCCAGTTTTTTTTGTTTTTTTTAACATCCAGTAGTTTTGTTTTGTCTCCTTGTGAATAAAATGTCACATTACACTTGTCGTGTAGTTGTTTGTTTGTTGTAGATACATAGTCAGCTCTCTAATTTTCCCCGCCACCTTCCACCAAAAGCTCGTATCTCTAACGACTTTCTATCTGGGGTAAATGAGGTTGTGAAAATAGAAGAAAAACCTTTGTAAGTCCCAAATTCAGATCTAGTTCAGAACAAAAACCTCGTATCTTCGTTCTTTTTAAGTGTAAAAAAGAAGTTTTAAAAATTAATTTTAACAAAATCCAGGACTAAACTCGCCTGGTATTGAACAACATATTCATCCTAGTTAATCAATTGTGGTCAATACAGTTAATTTTTAAAACAGGGTTGTTTTTCCGAATTATAACACTTTTTAAAACAAATCAATTTTCTCTCTATCTTTAGTCCATCTTCTTTTTTTTAATCTTTTTTTATAATCCACCTTTTCTCTTTGTTTTTTATTTTAATTTTATTTTTTTTTTATTTTTTATTAGTCAGTCCTTTTTCCTTCCCCCCCCCCTCTCTCTCTCTCTCTCTCTCTCTCTCTCTCTCTCTCTCTCTCTCTCTCTCTCTCTCTCTCTCTCTCTCTCTCTCTCTCTCTCTCTCTCTCTCTCTCTCTCTCTCTCTCTCTTATTTTCGTTTTGTGTGAACTACTAAGTTGGACATCTGAGACGGTGAACTTTTGGTGTTGTTTGGAAAAACAGGTTTTTTTCATTTTTTCTCAATACTACCAAAATTGAGATACGAGGTTTTTTAATTTCACCCACGATATTTTCCTTCGTGACGTGTACGGTGCTAAAGTTAATCACGACGTTGATTTTTGTAGTTAATCGTGGAGCTTGACGTAAACGTTCCGTAAAGCATCAGTTGTTAGCCGATCTTGAAATTGTTTTACTAGAGACGCTGTGCTTGTTGCTTTGGCTTTCTGATGTTTTAATTAATTCTCAATACAGTGGAACCTCCCTTATAAGACCTTAAAAAATCATCCAAAATGAGGTCTTATAAAGGATGGGTCTTATAAGGGAGGTCATTTTAATACTTACAAAGAAGGGCAATGTCTCAGAGAAGTAGTAGGTCTTATATGGGAGGGAGTCGTATAATGGGAGGTCTTATAAGGGAGGTTCCAGTGTATGCAACAAACAACTACACGACAAGTGTAAAGTGACGTTAGTTTATTCACAAGAGACAAAACAAAACTACTGGATATTTCGGCGAATGCGCCTTTATCAACACAGACAAACAATTAAACAGCAAACAGCAAATATAGCAAAAGGAGCGAAAAGCAGGCAACAAAAGGAGCAAAAAACCAACAAGATCAAAATGAACAAAAACCAATACTTCCCCTCTACAGTCCAATGATACAACTAAGTTGAAATGCATTGCTAGATGATTGGTATCGTAATCAACTTTGGTGGAGGGGAGTTAATTAGAAACATTTTTTGGGGTTGTTTTTTTGGGTTTTTTTTAAGGACTCAATAGACAGAGAATTATTGAGGTTTGTAATTCAGTGATCGCGTTTACTGGTAAATATCAGTAAAATACTATTGCAAAACCAAAATACTGAGAGAGAAAAAACTGACCAGTCAGTCCCGGGGACTGATAATTTTTTGGCAAGGATTGAGTCTTTCGCAGACCTGTTTACTCTACTCTTTTCGAGTAGTATTCTACTCAATTTGGACCTCTACTACTCTTCAAAATTGAAAATAATGCTCTAATTACTCATTTTCAGTGAACATTGTTTGATGGTTTAATGAAGAGGACTACTCATTTCACACCAAAACTACTCATTTCAGCTATCCAGACTACTCAAGACTTGTGTAGGGGGTAAACAGGTCTGCTTTCGGATGAGACGATAAACCGAGGTCCCGTGTGCCCATGCACTTAGCACACGTTAATCCCAGTGGCAACGAAAAAGTTGTCATTTGGTCAAAATTTACGCCCACCCCCCCTTTTCCTTCCTCATCAGTCACACAAAAATCGCATGCCAAAAAAATTTGGGGAAAAAAATGGGTGGCGCGCCTCTGGCTGCGACGCGCTCTCCAGGTGGGAGCAACCCGAATTTCGCAGATGCCTCTGTGACTATAAAGTACCTAATAATAATAATGATACCTTGTTTAACAAAGTCTTCGATATTGTTGATGTGTACTGTGTGGGTGAAGGGTCATAAAGGCGAACTTGGCACATTCTTGATTGAGAATGACGCTTTGTTGTTTGTCTCACTTCAGCTCTGATCCACGCATTGCTAGATGGTTGGTATCGTAATCAACTTTGGTGGAGGGAAAAAAACAAAACTTTGGTGGAGGGGAGTTAAGTAGAAAGAGAGTTTCCCCCCTTTGTTCAATTTCTTTGATATTTTTTCGCTGGTTTCTGTTCCCCTGGGACTGGTTTTGACACCGGTTGTTGAGGGGGTGGGGAGGGGTGGCATTGTCGCTGATGGGAGTGGTTTTCAAAATTCCTACCGCAATCACTGTTTGTGTGTGCGTGTGTGTGTGTGCGCGCATGATTTAGTTTTACTTACTTTTCAAAAACGTAGACTGTCAGGTGGCATAGAGGGAAGCTTTAACATTTTCATTTTTTTTCTCCTAATGTCTATTTCCTTTTCTTTCTGCCATCTCTCCTTACCCCCCCCCCCCCCCCCCCCTGGAAATAGTGCAGGCAGGGTCCTTCTGGGCAAATAGTTCCCTGCCTTCTGAAAGTTCTATGCTAGCACAGTAGCAGTACTTAGTAACTTCCTTCTATAATAGTTTCTCAAAGTAAATACACAAACACCATTTTTTCATTCCTTCTATTGGCTACTGCAAAGAACACCTTTTGCAAGAGTGAATGCCCTTGGTGGGTGGTGGGGGGAGATGGTTGCGCACTGACCAAACAAGGGTATAACTCTCGCCAATAACCCTATTTGAGGCCACTAAATGGCTGTCTTTCGCAAGAGTGAATGCCCTTGTCAGTACTGACCAGCAAGGGCTTCACTCTCACTGTCAAGGGCGTTAATAACCCTAGTTGCAGAGGCCAATAATAGGTCGCTCTCTCCTTGACTCTGCCTTCTTTTTCACGCTTTTGCTTCGTGTCATTTTCTTCCTTTTTTGGTCCATTTTGGGGGGGGGGGGGGGGTCAATTTTGGTCCTTTTTGGTCCATTCTCGTGCCATTGTTCTCGAAGTTCTTGTGCACCTTTTCCTCTTATTGCGGTGTTTGATATGCCAGTTTTGGGGGAAACCTAGCTGACAATTTGGCCATACCAGGCAGCAGGATTTCTCCCTGCTCTTACCGACTTTCAACTGCCTTTGGGATTTTTACGTGCGTAAAGCGCTCGGGTCAGACTAGCTTTAAGTCCCCCATCCGAAGGACTCGACGTTCAGTTCGATTTCCCTGTCAAACTAGAAAGAAAGGGTGAGGAGGCCGGGATTCGAACCCCAGGTCACTCACGCTGCAGTCACTGCATTACATTTGGGCAGGCGAACGTCTTAACCACTCTGCCACCTTTCTCCCTCTTCTAGTTGTTGTTTTATTTTGTTTTATTAATTAGTGTTTGGCACTTTACATGGTTGATATTGTTTTCATCTTTTTAGGTTTTTAGAGTGGTTGGGGGAGTGTGTGTGTGTGCTCATAGATCAGAATGTGAAATGTTCCTTCTGTCTATATATTGACTTATTGTGTCAGCTGTTTTCATCATCAGGAGTCAAAACGACGAAGGTATGGAATCTGATCTTTCACGATCGCTTAGCCCACTTTTTGAATTTTATAATCTGAATATTTCGGTCCCTATTTTACATTTTTTTTTTTTTGGGGGGGGGGGGGGGGGGGTAATCTCTAAAAAGATCTGTCCATAACTTTACATTATTTTTTTTTGTTTGGGGGGGGGGGGGGTGGTGGTGTTTTCGAATCTAAACGCAACTGGTCAGTTCTAAGCGGTTGTTAAGGAAAACCGAAAGGAAGTGGTCAGTGCAGAGTGAATTCATCATGTGGTGTAGAGTGGCACAGTGGTAGCGCGTTCGCCTCGTGTCAAGTAAACCCGAGTTCAAAGTTTTTGTTCATTTTGGAGAGTTGCACCCACGCAGATGGGAGCAACCCGGATTTCACAGAGACGCCTCTGTGACTATGAACTACCTAATACATTAACCCTTTCACCGCCAGCCATTTCTCAACCCAAAAATACCCTTAAATTTAGCTAGGTAAAGAAAACAAATGGTCTGCAATATTGGGAATTCCTCAGTAACACGTATAAAGCAAGGCCTATCCTTACCTCCCAAAATTAAGAACATAGGGTCTTCAGATAACAGACCCTGATTTGATGCTTTTTAGTGACATGGGTGTTAAACCATTGTGGTGCAAAACTGCGACATTTGCGGCGAAAAGGGTTAATGGCATTTTTTTTGCTGAAAAATGGCTGGCGGCGAAAGGGTTAATGGCATTTGGGGGGGGGGGGGGGGGGGGGGGGGGGGGCTGAAAAATGGCTGGCAGCGAAAGGGTTAATGGCAGTAATTTTGTTCCGTGACAGGCAACGTTCGTCCTCAGCTGCACAGGGTACCCAGTGACTACGCCTGCCCCCCTCCGCCCCGATCCAAACACCCCTCCGCCGGGGAAGCAGCCTCCGTGTAAGTTCTAGGGTAAAGGGGAGGGGTAGGGGGGGTGGGTGGGTGGGGGAGAAGGAGGGAGGTGGAGGCGTCATTTTTACCCTGATGTGTCGCCCATGGAAGCTCCTTCTTGCAGGATGTCCTGAATTGCAGGATTTTTAAACTGCCATTAAGAGCCGACATCGCCGGATTATGAGAATTTGAGAAGCAGCGATTTTCTTACACACACACACACACACACACTCACACACACACAAACTTGTGCAATAAAAAGGGTCTATATGTTAAGCATTTGCTATATTCAAAGGAATATAACACTTGTACTAGTCTAGAGGGGTAAAAAAAGCGCAGTAAATGTGTGTGTGTGTGTGTGCGCTGCCCCTGCACTCCGCCGGGATCGCCCCCCTTACAGGATTTGTTTAATTTCCCAGGAGCACCCATGTGTGTTGTTTTTGTTCCCGTACCCTGGCTAAAAGACTCCAGGGATCATCCCAACAGCCGATGAAGCACTCGAACACTATGGTACAAACTAACTGCATCAGCTTCGGATGAGAACATTACGTGTGTGACCGTGTGTGTTTTTTTTTATTACCCCACCACCACGTATGGGCAGCCACACTCCGTATTGGGGGGGGGGGGGGGGGGGGGGGTTGGAGGCCGATGATGTTATGCTAGGAGCTTGTCGTGGCTAAAGACAATACCCGCATAATATGCGATGGTGCATAGGAAAAACCTACGTAAGTCGCTGAGAATGTTTTGAGCAAAAGCCAAAAATAGTCGACAACCCCCCCCCAAATATAAATTTTCTGTTTAGGGCATATTTATTTCTATTTTGATGTGTTCTACCAGTATCCACAACATGAGAGACAATTTTGGCATGAATTGGTATATGTAGGTTTTTCCTACGCACCATCATAATTTGTTGCATTTTTTTTTTGTACACTAATGTTTCGCCTTTTGCTTTTGCTTGGTAAAATGAAAAATGCTTACGGACATAGTCGCTGTATACCTTGCAGCTCAGACCTGTTTACTCTGCTCTTTTCGAGTAGTGTTCTACTCACTTTGGACCTCTACTACTCTTCAAAATTGAAAATAATGCTTTTTAATTCTTGATTACTACTCATTTTCAGTGAACAGTGTTATATGGTTTGATGAATAAAGCTACACATTTTGCACTAAAACTACTCATTTCAGCTACCCCAGACTACTCAAGACTTGTGTAGGGGGTAAACAGGTCAGCTTGCTTCTGACTGGAAGTCATTTGCCATTATAATATACGCTCTCCCCCCCCCCCCCCCCCCCCCCCCACCCCCCCCCCCCCCCCCCCCCCCCCCCCCCACCACCACCACCTTTCCTCCTTGAAATCCTGAACTAACTGACTTCTTTCTGTGTATTGGTTTGAGATGTTTTGGTGTGGGTTTGTGCATCATGGATGTGTGTGTGAGAGAGAGAGAGAGAGAGAGAGAGAGAGAGAGAGAGAGAGAGAGAGAGAGAGAGATCTTTCGTTTGCAATTTCATTCTTGTTCAATTTCTTTGTTATTGATTGAATGTCGTTGTTTTTGTTATGCTTTTTTTTTTATATCCAAGTCAGTACTTTTTATAGTTAATCTGACAATAAATTGGTTCCAGTCCAGTCCAGTGTGTGTGTGTGTGCGTGCGTACGTGTGTGTACTTGCTAGGCAATGTTTGAACAATGTGTGAATGTGTGTATGCAAGATCATGTGTGTGTGTGCGCGCGTGCGTGTGTGTGTGCGTGCATGTCTGTGTGTGTGTGCGTGTCTGTGTGTGTGTGTCTGTGTACGTGTCCTTGTGTGTGCATGCTTGTGTCTGTGTGTGTGCGCATGTGTGTGTGTGTGTGTGTGTGTGCATGATTGTCTGTGTGTGTGCGGGTGTGTGTCTGTGTGAGTGCATGATTGTCTGTGCTTGATACTTTGCACTTTTTTTTATCAGTCTTATATTATTTTATATTTTGGGGGTACCAGGGCGGGTCCGGAAGGCGTAGTCGCGCTCCCGCCGCCTCGCCGAGAACTCCAAGAGAACCAGGACGTCAACAAGGAGAACTCGGGCGTCGAAGGAGGATTCGGAGGAGGAGGAGGAGGTGGAGGGATAGGAGGAGGAGGAGGAGGGGTGGGAGGGGGAGGCCCCCCGAGCGAGGACAGCATCAGCTCGCTGGTGCGGCAGGGGTACTCGCGCGACCGCGTCATCGACGCCCTGAGGGTCTCGCGCAACAACCTCAAGATGGCCGAGGACATTCTAAGGACGTTTGTCATCAAGCAGAGCCAATGATGATGATGATGGTGGTGATGATTGGTTGGTTGGTTTGGCTGTTGGGGATGGGTTTTTTTTGTTTTTGTTTTTTTGTAAAAAGAAAAGGGGGGTAAATCGTCGGATCCTCCATCTTTTTTTTTTGGTCTGCTTTTTTAAAATTAGTTTTACTTTAATTTTTGAGGACGTTTGTCGGTTTTTTTTAGAGGAGGAGGAAAAATCGGATCCGTCTTTTCTTGTTGTCTGCTTTTCTTTAGTTTCTGTTTCATTTTTGAGGACGTTTGTAGAAGCATAGCCAATGATGATGGTTGGTTGGTTGGTCGGTGGTGAATTTTGTTAAAACATTTTTTTAGTGAAGGTGAGGAAGAGCCAATGATAATGATTGATTGGTTGGTCGATCGGTTGGTGGTGAACTTTTTTTTTTTGGGGGGGGGGGGGGGGGGGGGGGATTGGATTGGATCCATCTTTTTGTTAGTTTTTCTTTCTACGTTTGTGAAGCATAGCCAATGATGATGATTGGTCGGTCGGTGAATTTTTATAATTATTTTTTTTGGAAGTGGGTGCAAGAAAGGAAAAAAAGAGGGAAAATCAGATCCATCTTTAATGTCTTCATGGATGCTCCTGAATTGCAGGATGTCCTGAATTGCAGGATTTTTAAGTTGCTTAGAGCTGGCGTCGCCTGATTATGAGAATTATGAGAAGCAACGATTTTCTTACACACACACACACACACACACACACACACACACACACTTGTATAATAAAAAAGGGCCTAAAAGAGCATTTTGCTATATTCAAAGGAATGCAGCACTTGTACTAAGTCTAGAGGGGTGAAAAAAGAGCAGTAAATGTGTGTGTGTGTGCGCTGCCTCTGCACTTCACCGGGGCCGCCCCCTTACAAGTTTTTTGAAATTTCCCATGAGCACCCATGTGTGGATGATGGTAAATTCTGGTGGCGGAAATTATGTGTGCGAAAGCGTCTCATGTCGAGAATTACTAGAGAGAGAGGAATATTCTTTCCTTCCTGCCTCTCCCCACCCTCCCCCCCTTCCCCCCTCGTTGAACAGAACCATGCAACTTATTTAGTAGAAAATGTTCTGAAATAATACACTTATTACAGGCATGGTAGACCTCCGCGAATCGCGGAAAATACGTGAAAGTGAAAATTTGACCCCCCCCAAAAAAAAAGCAAAAAAAAAAAGCTGTGGTATAAATTCGCTCGGGTGCCTAAAAATTACGTGCGTTAAAACCTATGCAATCGCTTCGCGGAACCGGATGTGAATGACTGAACAAGCAACTTCCTGCCGTAGTTAGCAGTCGTGCGCGGCCTAGCTCGCGCCACACGTTTCCAGATTTGTGATCCTAGTGCTTCTTCTTCTTTCTTCTTCATTTTGACGCCCAACTTCATCATTTTAGTGAGTCGACATCTTTCAAATGAAATGCAGAATCGGTTGGATATTCTTCCGCGAAACTCACTTTGCCCCCTCTACCATGCCTGTTAATGTTATTAACGCAAACATAAATGAAAGAAGTGCTCATGAGTGAAAATCTAACACTCTTTACTGAATATAAAATAATGTTCTTACATATTAATATAGGCCTAACATTATTCTTGACTGTTGTTTTATGAAAAGTAATGAATGTAAAAAGTTGGCTTGAAGCAAAAAGATAAACTAAAAGTTCACTCCCGGAACAGCTGTGTGAGTCTTCTGCATACTCTGTGTGTGTGTGTGTGTGCTTGTAATTTTGTTGTAAGCGTGTGTGTGTGTGAAGTGATAATACATTAAGAGTGACGAGGGATTTTTGACAGGATTTTTATTTTTTGTTATCATTATTAACTTATTATTTTTTTATTATTTTATTTTTATTTATTTTTTTAAGCAATGTGATGCGAGTTCACTTGTGCATATGGAGTACTGAGGGGGGGGGGGTTGCGTACCCCTTAAGCCATTGGAAAAAAATGACGCAATCATGACGTGATTTCTATACAATGTCTACGATTTCAAGGTGGGGGGTTAGTACTCTAATTCTTTTTTATTCCCCCCCTCCCCCCTTTTTTGGTTGATAACATTTATTTTTGTATCGTTTGCATGTCTAAAAATAAACAAAAGGTTGGGATTTTAAAATGACTACATTAAGTGTGGTGGAGTTAAAAAAAGAGAAAAAAAAAGGAGAAAGTAACCTATTATTATTATTACGTGCAATTATCGTGTGTGTTGATGAATATTAGGGTACCGTACTTGAAGAGAGTTTGCTGGCAAAAAAATGTACAATGTAAATGACTCTGTGTGACATGGTTCTTTGTATAAATGATGTTTCTCCTTATGATAAAATTGTGTGTAGGTGTTTGTGTGTTTGTGTGTTTGTGTGTGTTTGTGTGTGTGTGTATGATGTGTGTGTGTGTGTGTTTGTGTGTGTGTTTGTGAGGTGTTTTTGTGTGTGTGTATGAGGTGTTTGTGTGTGTTTGTGAGGTGTTTGTGTGTGTGTATGAGGTGTTTGTGTGTGTGTGTGTTTGTGTGTGTGTATGAGGTGTTTGTGTGTGTGTGTGTGTGTGAGGTGTTTGTGTGTGTGTTTGTGAGGTGTTTGTGTGTGTGTATGAGGTGTTTGTGTGTGTGTGATGTGTGTGTGTGTATGAGGTGTTTGTGTGTGTTTGTGAGGTGTTTGTGTGTGTGTATGAGGTGTTTGTGTGTGTGTATGAGGTGTTTTGTGTGTGTGTGTTTGTGAGGTGTTTGTGTGTGTTGTGTGTGTGTTTTGTGTTTTGTGTGTGTTTGTGTGTGTGTATGAGGGTTGTGTGTGTGTGTGTGTTTGTGTGTTTGTGTGTGTGTGTGTGTGTTGTGTGTGTGTATGAGGTGTGTTTGTGTGTGTGTATGAGGTGTTTGTGTGGTGTGTGTGTGTTTGTGTTTGTGAGGTGTGTGTGTGTGTTTGTGAGGTGTTTGAGTGTGTGTGTGTGTGTCTCTGTGTGTGTGTGTGTGTGGTGTTTGTTTGTGTGTGTGTGTTTGTGAGGTGTTGTGTGTGTGTGTGTGTGTGTGGTTATGTGTATCTGTGTGTGTGTGTGCTGTGTGTTTGTGTGGTTATGTGTGTGTGTTTGTGAGGTGTTTGTGTGTGTGTGTGTTATGTGTATCTGTGTGTGTGTGCGTGTGTGGTTATGTGTATGTTTGTGAGGTGTTTGTGTGTGTGATTATGTGTGTGTGTTGAGGTTGATCCTTTGTGGTGTTTCCCAACATAATGATGATAGCTGCTCTTTTTTTTCTTTTCTTTTTTTATAATTGACAGTATGGTTTTATTTTTGATGGATGATAACTTCTGTTTTTATAATAATTGACAATGTGATGATTTTTTTCTTCTTTTTGATGTTATTACTTTTTCTTTTTCTTTTTTGTAAGTTTGTGCAGAATTATGCATGCATGTACGTTTGGTGAGCGGATCATAAACAAATCATGTATGGTTCTTCTTCTTCTTCTTCTTCTTCGATCGCTCAGACAGTTTCCTGTCAGTTATGAGCGCAGATGCGTCATGCTGCCGTTATGCGCCAAGCTAAGAAATAGGTCCGACTTCGGCTGTAGGAAATCTTTTTGGAAGCGTTTCGTGAAGAAGAAGAAGAAAAAAAGGCAGGAGAATGGACCGGGTAAGGCTAGTAAGATAGTAGATGACAGCAAGAAAAGGCAGAGTCAATGAGAGTGACAGATTAGAGGAAGTTGCAAGCACAGAACTTCCAGAAGGTGGGGGAACTATTTATACAAAAGACCCCCCCGGGTATCCCCACGGGGGGATTGTATGGTTTGAAAGCGATTGCATTAAATGTGGATGTAGCTGAAGTCACGATCGCATTCCCACTCCCACCCCCACCCTCACCCCCCTCGCGCAAAAAACACACCTAGAAATACAAACATGCACACGCCCTTATACACAAACGCACTCACACCAGTGCACACACAAAACACACATACCGCGTGTTTGTACAAGTGTATGTTTGAGTAAGTTTGTGTGCGCTTCAGTGAGAATGTGTTTTCTGTGTGTTGGAGGAAATGTGTGTGGGTCTGTGTGTGTGTATGTCTGTGTGCAAAAACGCGTTCACTCGCGTGCGTGCACTTACGTGTGTGTGTGTGTCTGTTGTGCGTGTGTGTGAGTGTTTTAATGCTGATTGTAAAGCGCTTTGTGCTCGATAAAAAGCGCTATATAAGTGTCCGTTTATTATTATTATTATTATTATTATACACGCACATGGGATGGAGTCGATTTGAAGTTGTGGTGCGGACGCTGATGATGACTTTTGTGCAAATCACATGGATGATGATGATGATCGGATCGATCTTGGTGTGTGCTGATGTATGTACCCGTGATAGCATCTCTATGAAGACTTTAGGCTTTATATTTTTTAAATTATTTTTTTTTAAACAAAGGCAGGAGAATATTGGGGCCAATAAGTCAGAAAGTCAAGATAGTAGATGACAGAAAGCAAAGGGAAAAGGCAGAGTCAAAGAGAGTTGTGACAGATTAGAGGAAGTTACCAGCACACAATTTCCAAAAGGTGGGGGAACTATTTTTACGAAAGACAACCAACACAACCCCCCCCCCCCCCCCCCCCCCCCCCCCCCCCCCCCCCCCCCCCCCCCCCCCCAGGGAGAGACCCGTGGAGGGGGTGGGGTCGTCCAGCTCCCCATATGGAGGCACGAGGCATCCACCCACTGTCACGGTATTACGATATAAAATTCATAATCGTTCTTCATCTGTCTTCTGTATTTGAATTTTTTGTTTGATTTTTTTTTGGGGGGGGGGGGGTATTCATTCTTTTTTTCTTCTCTCTTTGTGTGTCACAGTGTCACATGTGTTTGAAATTGAATGTTGTGATTTTTTTTTCAAAAGCCTTGGAATGTGAAGAATGAATTGTTGTGAAATAGACGATTTTCAGAGAAAAAAAACTAGGAGAGAGCACTTCGTGAAAATTAGAGTTGTTTGCCTCCATTACTCGGTCAAATACCATAGCAACAATGGTGTTGAAGCTTGAAAACGCCGGATGCGAGTCAGCGACTTGCAAACATTTTTTTTTTAGAAAAATAAGGGGGTGGCCAGTTGCTACAAAGTGATAGAACTTGAAAACTGACGTAAAAATATAAATGACATCAATTTCAGAATGACGCACTGCGTTCTACATGCTGTGTGTCTCCTCAAACACATGAAGCGAGGGCTGGGGATTGACCTGATAGTAGAGTAACTTCCCCTGTTTGAGCAATTGAATTAGGCAAGATAACTCCTCCTACACTACCATGAAATTACTCCCCTTAATTATTTCCGAACAATTCCTATTCAGTATTGCTAATGACGTGTTAATTGCTGGCGTGTTAATATTTATGTCGTTGGGTGTGTTGGGTGTGTTGGGTGTGGTAATCAAAAGCTGAACAGACGCACATGTATGTGTAGTGTTGTTGTTTACGTTGTTGTTTGTTGTCGTTTGTTGTTGTTGTTGTCGTACCCTAGGCTTAAAGACTCCAGGGGATCATCCCAACAGCCGAAACGCTTGAACAATATGGTGCAAAAATACACCGGCTAGAGATGAGAAACATTACGCGTGCAACCGTTTTTGATTACCCACGCCACCACATGGGCAGCCACACTCAGACTTCGGAGGATGTAGTATTAGTATTAGGTACTTTATTGTCACAGAGGTGTCTGTGAAATTCGGGTTGCTCCCACCTGGAGAGCGCGTCACAGCCAGAGGCGCGCCACCCAATTTTTTAAAAAAAAATTGTCATGCGATTTTTGTATGACTGATGAGGAAGGAAGGGGGGGGGGGGGGGGGATAAATTTTGACCAAATAACAACTTTTTCGTTGCCACTGGGTTTAGTGTACACTAAGTGCATGGGCACACGGGACCTCGGTTTATCGTCTCATCCGAAAGACTTTAGTCACGCGAGTTAACGTCTCTTTCGTGGTGCTGGGTCAGATATTGAAATAAATCGGTTCAAACTAGAAACGTTTTATCGATTCTGGCTTTCAGTTTCACTCAGCGCCTTTTAGCACTCTTTTTCCTGTCCGAAAAAAGGGGGGGGGGGGGGGGGGAAGGGGAAGCCTACAAAGACCCCCCCAAAACTTAAACAAACAAAAAGAAAACTGCATGTTAGTTAGAGTTATATTGAAGGCGTTATAGCTTTATATTATAGCTATATTGAAGGTGTTGACAGCTTGTGTTGATTTTTTACTTTATGCTGTTCAGGAGCGGATCTGAGGGGGGTTCCGGAAACCCCCCTTCGCCCCAGGCGTGTACCTTAGGATAAAAAGTAAGAAAATGGCTGGATGTTTGCTTTAATAATCACAAAGCTGCAAAGTTTTCCCCGGGGGCTTCACCCCCCTGCCCCCCCCCCCCCCCCCCCCCCCACCACACACACAGCCATTAAACCTTAACCCAGGACCTATGCAGTTCTCTGGACTCCCCGCGGACCCCCCCCCCCCCACCCACCCCACCCCCGTTTACGAATCATTTGGTCCATCCCTTGTTGAGGTAGAGCTTGGGTGTTTGTTGTCTTGGTGGTTGTTCGCTGTTGTTCATTTGATTTGAACTATCCCATAGGTGCCAACTGTATTTTCCTGTTGTGTGCTGAGGGCCGGACCTGGGGTGGGGGTGGGGGGGGCTTAGGGGGCTGCAGCAAAAAACCATTCATGTCGCCGAGTGGCAGCTAAATTTCCTCGCGGGCTATGCCCAGCACCCATCATCAGCACCTACCAGTTGATGTGTACTTAATGGTTCAAAACATGTTTCAATAGGGCTATGAACAGTAATGGCATTAGTCCTTTATTTCATGCCCAGATTGCACTGTTTTGCTTCTCGGATTTAAAACATTTCCGGGGGAGCATGCCCCTTGACCCCCCCCCCCCCCCCCCCCCCCTAGGGGTCTTGGTGCTTCGCACCTTCGATGAATTAGCCCCCCCACCCCTTAAAAACTTAGGTCCGGCCCTGGTGTGTGTGTGTATGTGTTTCATTCTGTGTGTGTGTGTGTCACTATGTGTGTGTGTGTGTGTGTCACTCTCTGTGTATGTGTGCACGCATACGTGTGTCTCCTTGATCCTAATCTTTGTTCTGTCAAATAAAATAGTATGTGTACATGCGTAAAGACACAGCTGGAGCTGTGAAAATGAACAGAAAAAAACCGCCACGGAATCTTGGTAAGTTTAGACTGAATGAAAATTCGTACGAAGACAATTACACATTCACAGAGACAATAGGATTCTCCCTCTGTTAGCCTCTGCAAACTAGGGTTATTAACGCCCTTGACAATGAGAGTGAAGCCCTTGTTGGTCAGTGCTGACAAGGGCATTCACTCTTGCGAAAGGCAGCCATTTAGTGGCCTCAAATAGGGTTATTGGCGAGAGTTATGCCCTTGTTTGGTCAGTGCTCAATCATCTTCCCCCCACCCACCAAGGGCATTCACTCTTGCAAAAGGTGTTCTTTGCAGTAGCCAATAACATCTATACAGTCAGACCTCTATTATAAGACCACCTCTCATTTAAGAACGATGGGTTTTTTTGTGGGGGGGAGGGAACGGATTAATGTATCTTACTATTATTTTATGTATATAATTGACCTCGGTTATATTTAAGACCCATTTTTTTCTGACTTATTGGAAGTCTTAGAAAAAAGGCTTGATCGTACTCCTCCGGAATCGGAATGTGTCAGCTGAACGCAGCAGGGAGACCAATGACTGTAAAAAAAAAGTTTGCTTTGTATATTGCTTTGTTTATATAGCTTGATAAACAGCTGGTCTGTTTGCTCAATTATTTTGTTTTTGCTTGGAGGGTGTTCTTTTTTTTGGTGTATGTGTGTTGTTTTCTACATTTCCTTTAATTTATTTCATTTTGTATATTAGTATGGTATCCCCCCCCCCCCCCCCCCACACACACACACACACACCCATCTTTCCTATTTACTCTGAGCAAATTCCAGGTCTTCTTTTTGTTGTTGTTGAGTGCTTGTTTTGTTCTTTATTTTTAGTCTGATCACCTCCACCCCACCCCCACCCCTTCCGTCTCAGTCCAATTTATTTGTATGTGCAGACCTGCCACTTGCTCCGATTTGAGAGGAGCAGCTCAGATATGTTGAGCATTGCTCCTAGCTCCTCTTGCAACCTCCCCAGCTCCTATATTTTAAAATCTGTCTTGTATACATTTTCCACTCAATTTCACAACAAAGAGCGTGCATTCAAAGCACCAGCTAATGGACATCTAAGGGTCAGCATGAGACAGTGAGGGGCTACACGAAGCATAGGCCTATCTCGGGCTAAACGACCAACAAATATTGTAGATTGGTCAATATTTCTTTCTCTAAAATGGATCTCAAACTGACAAAAAAACGACTGCATGTTTGAAGAACAAAAGAGAAGGCCGCACATTTCGAAGTAGCAATGGATTTTACTGGGGGGCCAGTGCCAGCCCCTAGATTCTCGCTCCTCTTTTTTATTCTCAGGATGTGGCAGGTCTGTAGGTGTGTAGAAAATGTATAAAGATAAGATTACATTATGTGTGTACGCTTCCGTTTAGAAAATGTATCTTTTCTGCTTACTTCTAGGGGTTATTTGTTTGTGTGTTTTTCGTTTGTTATGGTTTTTCTTTTTGCTTGTACAGATTTTATTTTTTAGTGAATTAAATCATTGTTGTTGCTGTTATATTTGGATTGTATTATTAGCATCCTTTTTGTTGTTGTTGACTTGTTGATACTGCATGTCATTATTTTGTTGATTTTTTTTTGTTTCTGTTAATATTTCAGTGTATGCTTTTTTTTGGTACTTTGTTCATTCTTTTTTTTTTTTTTTAATTAATCTTGTAATTTACTTTCAGGGGGAGGGGGGGGGGGGTGTCATCTGTATCCAAGTAGGTCTTAACCCTTTCACCGCCAGCCATATTTCAGCCAAAAATGTCCATTAAATTAACCTGGGTAGAGAACAAAATCCATCTGCAGTATTTGGGGATTCTTCTATGACATATATAAAATAAGGTCTACCCTTACTTCCCAAAACTAAGACAATAGGGTCTTTGGATAACAGACCCCAAATTTGATGCCTTTTAGTGAAATAGGTGTTAAATAACTGTGCTGCTAAAATGTGACTTTGGCGGTGAAAGGGTTAACAGGGAGGGAGTGTTATTTGGGGGTGGGGGGGGAGGATCTTATAATGAATTTATTGCTAATGAATATTACATGTATCGTTGTTCTTACTGATTGCTTAGGACTTAGTGGTGGTCAATTGTAGTTCGTTTTGTGTTTAGCGTGCCGTGTGAATGTTGGAGAGAGAGAGGGAGAGAGGAGGGGAGGAGAGAGAGAGGGAGAGAGGAGGGGAAGGTGGGAGAGAAAGAGAATTGGAGAAGGAGAGATAGCAATGTGGGGCGTATAAATTAAGTTTCAAGTTCTGTTCTTTGGTAGAAGAGAAAGATAGAAGTTTGCGATGTGTGCAACAAATTGAGAGTTTGATAGAAGAGAAAGACTGAAGTTTGCGATGAGTGAACGAATTGAGCTTTAAAAAGTTTTTGTTCATTCAATAATAATCAGACATGTTTATGTAGCAAAGTTTTGCTGTCTCGCACATGATGCTCTTAACACTGCCTGTGCTGTACGACTTTGTATTCCTTTTCCAATCTGTGTGTGTGTGTGTCGTGCGTGTGTGTGTGTGTGTGTCATGCGTGTGTGTGTGTGTGTGTGCGCGCACAAACTTTTGCAATTTGTGTGTGTGTGTGTGCGCACAAATTCCTGCGTTTTGTGTGCGAGCATACATAAACTTTTGCGTTTGTGTGTTTGCGTGCGTGTGTGTGTGTGTGTGTGTGTGTGTCGTGTGCACAAACTTTTGCATCCTGTGTGTATGTGTGTGTGTGAGCACAAACATTGTTTTGTGTGTGAGCATACATAAACTTTTGCGTTTGTGTGTGTGTGTGTGCACAAATTCCTGCGTTTTGTGTGCGAGCATACGTAGACTTCTGCGTTTGTGTGTGTGTGCACAAATTCCTGCGTTTTGTGTGCGAGCATACATAGACTTCTGCGTTTGTGTGTGTGTGCGCACAAATTCCTGCGTTTTGTGTGCGAGCATACATAAACTTCTGCGTTTGTGTGTGTGTGCGCACAAATTCCTGCGTTTTGTGTGCGAGCATACATAAACTTCTGCGTTTGTGTGTGTGTGCGCACAAATTCCTGCGTTTTGTGTGCGAGCATACATAAACTTCTGCGTTTGTGTGTGTGTGTACACAAAGTCCTGCGTTTGTTTGTGTGTGCATGCATAAACGCGTGTGTGTATGTGTGACTGTGTGTGTGCGCGTACATACACAATTTCCTGCGTTTGTGTGTATGCATACATAAACTCTGCTTGTGTGCGCGTGTGTGTCTGTCCGACTTTCTGATTGTTTGTTTCTTGTTGTGTTTTCTGTGTGTTCGTCAGTGCTTGAAGCATATACATTATGTGCGTGATATATTCCTTTTTTATTGTGTGTATGTTCATGCATGCAAAATTATTCTTGAAGACCTGAACAAAATCATGATCATATGCGTTTCGGTGCGCATAGATGTGTGCACTCTATTTTGTGATTACTTTGCAATTTTATTTTATTTTTGTTTGTTTTTCAAATTTTCACTTCATTGATTTTGTGTTTTAATGTTTGTTTTGTTTTATGTTTCTTTCAAATTTTCTTTCTTTCTGTCAAAAGAAACTCAAATGTAAATAGGCAAATATGAATATGTTTGGGGGGGGGGGGGGGGGGGGGGGGTCTTTATTTTTAAAATAATGTGTGGGGAAATTTGTATTTTTACTGTATCTCTATTTTGTACATAAATGTATGTATGTATGTGTGTGAATGTTTGTGAATAAATAACCCCCAAAAATTTGAATATCGTCCGTGTGTAAGTAAGTAAGTAAACTAGCTCTATGACGACGATGTGTGTGTGTGTATTAATTATAATTATTATTATTATTATTAATTGGCCTTTTCTTATCTTCAAATCTGCGGATTTGTTTTATTTAACCCCTCATTTTCCTTGTTTCCTTCTGAAAAAAATTCTGGTATTTTATTTAACTTGGGTTAAATTTTGGGTAAAGGTCAAGATGTGCCACCCCCAGTACATTTCTCGACTAATTGTATTTTTCCGTTATTGCCTTTCTTACCATACATAAAGTTGTATTTTAGGAGCATTTTCACCTAATTATTTTTTTGGAATACTAACCCTAACCCTAACCCTGACCCTACCCCCCCCCACCCTATAAGACGGAAAAACGCAACGAACCACAACTGTGACAAATCGCAGTGTACTGCAGTACATAGTGGGGGGTAGGGTTAGGGCTAGGGTTAGGGATAGGGTTAGTGTTCCAAAAAGGTTATTAGCTAAACAATGTTCTAAAATACAGCTTTATGTATGGTAAGAAAGGCAAAAACGGAAAAATAGAATTAACCGAGAAATGCAGGGGGGGGTGCCACATCTTTACCTTTACCAAATTTTGTATGTACTTGATTATTTATGAACTAAAAAAAAAAAACACTAAAAAAAACCCGTGTATATTTCTTCCTCGGTTGGCTCATGAGTATATTTTTGTTGTTGTTGAGTGTAAAAATGTATGATTCTTTTTCGTTCTTTTTTGTTTGTTTGTGAATGTTTGTACGTAACTTCAACCCAAAAAAACAGAGATCTTGCACTCTTGATGAAAATTAAAAAGCGAAGAATGCACTTCTTATTAAAAGTAAGAGTGCATGTGTACTCGCTCTCGGTACATTATTATATATACATCAATCAAGCCTATTTCTATTTTTGTCTTGGAAGAAAATAAAGCCGATGCATGCTTCATGATGATGACTTTGAAAGAGAAAAAAAAAAGAAGGAAATGAATAAAATTTAAAAAAACTTTTATGTAAAAGGGATTCTCTTTGTGAGGGTGGTGGTCTAATTTCATGTTTTTCTGTCTGTCTCTGTATGTCTCTTTCTGTCTGTCTCTGTCTCTCTTTCTGTCTGTCTCTCTTTCTGTCTGTCTCTGTCTCTCTTTCTGTCTGTCTCTCTGTCTCTTTTTGTCTGTCTCTCTCCCTGTCTGACTCTCTGTCAGTGTTTGTCTCTCTCTCTCTCTGTCTGTCTCCCTGTCAGTGTTTGTCTCTTTCTCTCTCTCTGTGTCTGTCTCTCTGTCAGTGTTTGTCTCTGTCTCAAATGAAGCTGTTCAAATTGTCAATGAGGCCTTACTCAATTCATGTGCTTGTATGAAAAAAGACTATTGTTGTTGGAAAATAAAAATCAGACCCTTGGTTTGATCGCGAACGTAGCCACAACAGGAAGAACTTACGATGTGACTTGAGACAGTGTTACAAACATACTGATGACGCTGACGAGGACGACATAGAAAAACTAAGAGTAGAGTACAACCAGTAAAGGAATACAAAGAACTTATAAGACAGAAAAAGAAAGATCACCGAGAGGCAATCTTAAATACTCTGCATGAAAACATCAACAATCCAACAGGTTTCTGGAAGAAATTGAGATCAGTTACACACAAAAAATCCACTACAAACAATCATATAGTAAAAAGCCAACTATCCGTGTGTGTGTGTGTGTGTCTGAAGCACGAAACGGGCCTTATAACTCCGCCGTTTTTCGACCGAATCGCTTCAAATTTGCTGTGAGCCCTCACGGGGCGATGGCAACGGCAACCGAGGCGGCCGTGTCATTTGCGCGGTTTTGCAAATGCGCGAAACGCGCATCCGACGGCCTTTCGGTGCCCGTATCTCCGGTATTTCTGGACCGATTGCCTTAGAATTTGGCAGATATATGACCGAGGACGGTGACTATCAATGTGCCAAACCGGAAGCGAATCCATTACTTAGGCGCATAACAGCAGCATGATGCAAAACGGGCTTTATAACTCCGCCGATTTTCAACCGAATCGCGTCAAATTTGCTGTCAGGCTTGCCGTCACCGGGGCAAAGCCTGGCAGCATATTTGAAGAAAATCGGGAGAGCGCGTCACTCTCAGAGCAGCGCCAACGGGAAACGGGGCTTTATAACTCTGCCGTTTCTTAACGAAATCGCTTCAAATTTGCTGTACTCGGCGTTACCAGTACTTGGCGTTACCGTTACTAGGCGTTACCGTTACTAGGGAGAACGCATCACTCTCAGAGCAGCGCCAACGCGAAACGGGGCCTTATAACTCCACCGTTTCTTTACCAAATCGCTTCAAATTTGCTGTACTCAGCGTTACCAATACTTGGCATTACCGTTACTAGGCGTTACCGTTACTAGGCGTTACTGGTACTCGGCGTTGCGCTAGTATTAGTAAAGAGGAGTGGTACACACATTTTTCTCATGTATTCCAAACGGATTCATTTAATGAAAATTCTGAATGTGTTAACGGTGAACCCGTTGAGCAAAATGATGATGAAATGATAAACAGTAACACAGATATGCTTGAAGCCGATATAACTGAAGCTGAAGTGTATGCTGCTGTCCGTTCTCGAAAAAATGGGAAGTCCGCAGGCCCTGATGGAATTATTGGTGAGGTCTTTAAAAACTCTATTTCTGTCATTGCTCCTTTCTTAGTCTTGTTGTTTAATGTCATGTTTTCTTCAGGTTCCTTTCCTCTCTGTCTGTCTCCCTGTCAGTGTTTGTCTCTTTCTCTCTGAGTCTGTCTCTCTGTCAGTGTTTGTCTCTGTCTCTCTGTCTGTCTCCTTGTCTGACTCTCTGTCAGTGTCTGTCTCTGTCTCTTTATGTCTGTTTTCTCTCTGTACATTTGTCTCTGTCTCTCAGTGTCTGTCTCTCTTTCTGTTTGTCTCTTGTCTCTCAGCGTCCCTGTCTCTCTCCATCTCTCTTTCTGTCTGTCTCTGTCTCTCAGTCATTCATAGACTGCAGTTTCGGAGAGAGAGAGAGAGTGAGATAGAGAGATTTTCAATATTTTCTGTCTGAGAGTGTCTGACTTCCCAGCAATATTTACACTAAGTTACAACACGCACATGCGCACACGCACACACACACACACACACTCACACACATGCATGCACACGAGAAGATGATGAGAGGGAGGGGGACAGGAACAGAGAGAGACAGTGAGGGAGAGAAGAGAGAAAGCGACACTGGACACGGGACAACTTTATTTGACAAGGATAAAGTTTTCCAGTGTCCAGTTACAGAGAGGAATAAATCAGAGTCCCTGGACCTCTTGCTCTGCCTTCCCTGGCCATACGGCCATAATGGATGAGCTACGTATGTGTTCGGGTTGCAGGTGGGGGGTTTTCCACTGATCTCCCCGCTGCATTCAGCCGTATAGTAAGTGACGACCTTGTTGAGAGAGTGGCATTTCGGGCGATGTTAAGTTCCAAGGGAAGCAATCGCTAAATGTTACGACGCGGCTAGGACAGCAAGGCTTATTTCCCTTACATTTGGAGCCACGGCTCCACAATAATAAGTGGAGCCTTTGTAAAACCAAGGCACACAAAATGCAGGTCTCAATACTATCTGTATTGTTAAAAATTCGGGACTTTCCTGGTGTTGCACTACCTCCTGGCAGTACCTCCAGGATCGTTCCCACCATCTTTATATCTACTAATGTCCCATATGTGTGTTTCAGACCGGAGGACGTTAAACAGATTTGTCTGTACTTCTCAAAAACAAGGCTCCACAAACTTTATGAAACATTGCCTAATTAGACGCTAAACCAACCTCCTCCTCCTCCTCAACATCATATAAAACCTTCAAAAATCGTCCAAAATGAGGTCCTAAAATGGTAGGGAGTTGTAACAGGGAGGTAATTTTAATACTTACAAGCAAGGACAATGTCTCGGAGAAGTAGGTCTTAAGTGGGAGGGAGACTTATTTAATGGAGGGGGGGGGGGGGGGGGGGGAGGGGGGTCTTATTTCTTCTTCTGCGTTACCCAGGCCATATGGCCATAATGGGTAAGGTACGTATAAGTGTCCAGTTTTCAGTTTTCACTGGTCTCCCTGGACTGGTACAGCCGACACATTCCGATTTCGGAGGAGCTCAAAGGAGAAAAATTATTTGGAAGATATTTGTTTTTATAGTTTTTCGAAAAAAGGCAGGAGAAATGGGCCAATAAGTCAGAAAGATAGTAGATGACAGGAAGCAAAGGGAAAAGGCAGAGTCAAAGAGAGTGGCAGATTAGAGGAAGTTACAAGCACAGAACTTCCAGAAGGTGGGGGAACCATTTTTAACGAAAGACCCCCCCGGTATCCCCCTGGGGGAGAAAGGGGGTCTTATAAAGGAGGTTCCACTGTATAATATTTATCTGTGTAATGCATAATTATTGTCCGTTATTATTGATTTATTAAGGGTCCGACCCACCCACACCGTCAAAATTCGCTTCAGTTTATTTCAGTCAGTCATACCACACCACCCAGAGACAGGATTCAAAATGGCTTCTCTCTCCGGCAACTCCGCCAAGGAGGAATTGACGGTTTGATTTCTAGGAAACCAGAGCAAAGTGAGTGTTCCGAAAGGCTGTCTTTCTGTTGATCTCGACGTGTTTCTTGTAAATAAAATAAAAAGTGTGTGTGAGAGAGAGAGAGAGAGAGAGAGAGAGAGAGAGAGAGAGAGAGAGAGAGAGAGAGAGAGTGTAAGCGCATGTGTGTCGTGCATGTAGGTGTGTATGTCCATAATTATGTGTGTGTTTGTGTGTGACTGATGAGGAAGGAAAGTGGGGGTGGGTGGGGTGGAGTGTAGATTTTGACCAAATGAAAACTTTTTCGTTGCCAGTGCGTTTAACGTGTGTGCTAAGTGCGTGGGCACACGGGACCTCGGTTTTTATCGTCTCCTCCGAAATACCTAAAGACTAATTGACCTTTTTAGGCAATAAAAGGATTTGACACACGCACACACACCGCGCACGCACACACACACCGCACGCACACGCACACACACACCGCACGCACACATACCGCACACACGCACACATACCTACACACAAACACCACACACACACATGCACACAGACACACACACACACCGCATGCACACACCTAGAAACCCACACTGATAAACATACATCACACACACACACAATGTGACGCAGACACACGCACAAGCATGCACGCATGCTCCCACTTGAATATACGGGCAAATGTCAGTCGGTTTCAATTAGGGTTAGGGTTAGGGATAGGTTAATTAGGGCCAGTTAAGTGTCAATCTCATAACATACCATTTTTTGTATGCATGTGTGTGTGTGTGTTGTGTGTGGATTAGACGGTTTCAGTTAGGGTTAGGAATAGGGATAGGGATAGGTTTAGGATCAGTTAAGTGTCAATCTCATAGCATACCATTTTGTTTTGTGTGGGGGTTGTTTTCAGATTAGGGTTAGGAATAGGGCTTGGGATAGGGTTAGGGTCAGTTTAGTGTCAATTACACCACACAAAAAAGTTGATGACTAAGCTGACCCTAAACCTATCCCCAACCCTATTCTTAACCCTAACCTGAAACCGTCTGAAATGAATGGAAGGTGCAGAGGGGGGAGCTATTCTTAACACTTGCCAATGTACGTTACACGCATGAACACACACACATACTACACACACACACACACACACACACACACACACACACAGCGCAGCTCGCATAAATGCATTGATACAATCACAACATGTGCATGCACATTCATACACATACACTTGACACACACAGCTACTCTCTCTCTCTCACACACACACACACACACACACACACACACACACACACACACACACACACACAAGCGCAGCTCGCATAAATGCATTGATACAATCACAACATGTGCATGCACATTCATACACATACACTTACATGATTATGTACGGTAATTATGATGACACACACATCTACTCTCTCTCTCTCTCACACACACACACACACACACACACACCACACACACACACACACACACACACACACACACACACACGCACGCACGCACGCACACAGTACACTCGACCCAACACCTAAAAAAATAAACAAACTCTACTGAGACAATGGAAATGTTTATTTTAAATTTTAAATATAAATGTATAAAATAGATAATAATGTTACATTCAGTAAATATACAGGTCACATACACATAATATTTATCGCTTTCTAAATCAAGACTTGCAATAAATATGGCAAAATATAATTATTGTACTTCTTTTTTTTTTAATGCGCAGGGGGGGGGTAGAGGGGGGGGGTGTGGAGGGGGGTGGTGGTACACGCATACCCAATTGCCAACCAACGCGCAGACCTGTTGATACACTATATAATACAGGATTTTTCATAATACACATTCTTATACACACACAAATCTTTAAAAAATGTATATAGATTCTGGCAAAAAAGCACACACACACACACACACACACACACACACACACACACACACACACAACACTATAGCAAAAGCATGTATGGATTCAAATTACATTTATTAAAAAAAAACAATTACTGACGTAATTATGGACAGAAATAAAAAAAGTTGAACTCCGCATCAGTTAAAATGGCAGTCAGTCTTAACGTGTTAAAAATTAATGTCATGTCATGTTGACTTCAAAAAGAATTGTCCTTGATGATCCCAAAAGAGTTGCATTGGTTCAAGCATTTCCTCTTTTGTGAATAAGATAGCCATTTGGATGCGTACGTGCTAACCAGTTCGTGTTTAATTAGGTATAGAATAGTCATTTTTAATGTCTACTTCTAGTCTCTTCCGAGTTGGTCTTTTGAGTTTAGAATAGTCATTTGGATGTCAATTTCTCAGTTCGTCTTTTGAGTACAGAATAGTCTTTTAAATGTCCATTTCTCAGTTTGTCTTTTGAGTTTAGAATAGTCATTTGGATGTCAATTTCTCAGTTCGTCTTTTGAGTATAGAATAGTCATTTGGATGTCAATTTCTCCGTTCGTCTTTTGAGTACAGAATAGTCATTTGGATGTCAATTTCTCAGTTCGTCTTTTGAGTACAGAATAGTCATTTGGATGTCAATTTCTCAGTTCGTCTTTTGAGTATAGAATAGTCATTTGGATGTCAATTTCTCAGTTCGTCTTTTGAGTATAGAATAGTCATTTGGATGTCAATTTCTCCGTTCGTCTTTTGAGTACAGAATAGTCATTTGGATGTCAATTTCTCCGTTCGTCTTTTGAGTACAGAATAGTCATTTGGATGTCAATTTCTCCGTTCGTCTTTTGAGTATAGAATAGTCATTTGGATGTCAATTTTTCAGTTCGTTTTTTGAGCATAGAACAGTCATTTGGATGTCAATTTTTATGGGTGCAACTACACAAAATGAAAAAAAAAACACCCTGAAAGGCCGGGGTCCAGGGGTAATGTCCCCCTGCAGCTGAAACAAAAATTGATCTGTGAAGGTATTTTAGCTTGCTTTTTCAACAACTTATACAAATGCCTATTTTAAAGTGCATGCGTGCATGCACACACACGCACAATTTTTTTTCTTACACTCAAAGTTTGGTCGGTCATTCATCTTTTAGTTGGTCAGTCGCAATGATTCTTCTATTCTACGAAGAAATAATATTGTTCAAAGAACAAAACAAGAACCCGGGATGGGACACTGCAGGTCACCCACCCTAGCTTCCAAGAGACATTTAGCGCAAGCGTGATCACGTCACGCCACTTCTGAAGGAGCTCCATTGGCTCCCTGTGCAGTCCCGCCTTCAGTACAAGCTGGCTGTCCTATCCTTCCGTCACTTTGAACAGACCCTTCCGCCTTACCTCTCCAGTGCTCTTCACACCTACACTCCTTCCCGCTCACTCAGGTCCTCAAACACAAAACTTCTGAAAGTTCCAAAAACAAATCTAAAATCATTTGGTGACCGCAGTTTCAGTTTCAGTGCCCCTGCTGTTTGGAATTCCCTCCCAGTCGATCTCCGCCATGAACCAACTATCTCTACTTTCAAAGCTAAACTCAAGACTCACTACTTTCAAAGCTCATTCGGTTTGTAATTTTTTCATTCTTGATCTTGTACCTGGGTGAATGATTGGGTAATAATGTCTTGCGTGACTGCGGGTGTATCAGTGAATGGAAGCGCCTTGAGTGTAAAATAATTATAGAAAGGTGCTATAGAAATACTATCAATTATTATTTTATTATTATTCAGCGGTCAAATTTAAGTGTCTTCAGTATCTGTCTGGTCTGGCCAGAAATGACCCCCCCAAAATAAATGTCGTTAACAAATTAACCCTTTCGCACTTCCACCACACACGTGCATCATAGCTTCCCCCCAAAAAAAAACCCATTAATTGTGACCCAGCACCACGAAAGGGACATTAAGTCGCTGGGCTAGTTTCTCACAAGTCAAAAATCTTATATTTTATCAATTTTGAGTGATGTGTATTTTGGTGTTCTCTAACATCTCATCTTTCATATTGATAAAGGACAATCCTTGTTATGGTCTCTAAATACTCATAAAAATTGCTTTTAAATGAGTAGGTTGATGCAATTTCTTCAGCTAGGCTAAACTTTAAACTGTGATTTCTGAAAATGGCCGACAGTCACCCTACCAACTTTAAACGCTTATAGCTCTAAAATGTAAGACGTTACGAGAATGGTTACTATTGGCCTCTGCAACTAGGGTTATTAACGCCCTTGACAGTGAGAGTGAAACCCTTGATGGTCAGTGCGGACAAGGGCATTCACTCTTGCGAAAGGCAGCCATTCAGTGGCCTCAAATAGGGTTATTGGCGAGAGTTATGCCCTTGTTTGGTCAGTGCTCAACCATCTTCCCCCCACCCACCAAGGGCATTCACTCTTGCAAAAGGTGTTCTTTGCAGTAGCCAATAGCATTTGAAAGAGAATTGTCTGACGTTTCTAGCTGTACCATTATCTCAGAATGGTCATTTTGGCACTTAATGTCCCTTTCGTGGTTCTGGGTCACAATT
Source organism: Phymorhynchus buccinoides (assembly GCA_017654935.2). NCBI lineage: Eukaryota > Metazoa > Mollusca > Gastropoda > Neogastropoda > Raphitomidae > Phymorhynchus > Phymorhynchus buccinoides. Next base: position 1,110,246 of record CM065713.1, read on the forward strand.
TTGGTGTTAAGCTCTAAGTTTCTTCTGTCGTCTGTCCAGTCCTGACCAAATTTACCCTTTTTGCAACTACCACCAACCACCATAGCCCCCATGAGCCACTCAATGGTCGAGTTCCATATTGTTTTCCTGCGCTGTCCAAACGAAAAAAAAAAAAAAAAAAAATTTAATTCACAAATTCGCTCTAGTCAGTATGGCTTCCAAGAAAGAGTCTAGTCAAAGACTGTACAGGGGGAGATAAACATCCGGTCTCTTTTCCCTATATGAGTAGTGAGGGCAGAAAAACTGGTTATGTCCCTTTGAAACAGGACACATTTACCCACACCCCCCCCAAAACATCGATAGGCCAGTTGAATTCTCCGTTCAAGTCCCAGTCCGAGTTTTTGGATAGCCTCCACTGTGAATAGTGTACACGTCCGCACTAATGATAACTCTATCAGCCCGGTTCGCCGAGCTTTTAAGTAATCCATCTTACCCTTTTAGAATATCTTTGGTCTAGTTCCAAAAATGAAACTAAGAGAACGTGAAAACAAAATCCCATGAATATATTACTTTTTGCGGAAGTCACCATACATAGCTTCCAAGAAACATTCAATGGTCGAGTTCCAAGTTTTGCCTGTGTCTGTCCAAAATATATATATATATATATAAAATGTTAAGAAGCTGAAACTGTCCCACCACCAGTCATCCGGGCTTCCTAAGAAAAAACCCTCCAGTGCTCTATTTAGTTTGCGTCTGTCCACCAGTCGTTAAGAAATCGACCCTTTCGCACTACCAGAAATTGACCCTTTCACACTACCCGGAAATTGACCCTTTCGCACTACCCGGAAATTGACCCTTTCGCACTACCCGGAAATTGACCCTTTCGCACTACCCGGAAATTGACCCTTTCGCACTACCCGGAAATTGACCCTTTCGCACTACCAGAAATTGACCCTTTCGCACTACCCGGAAATTGACCCTTTCGCATTACCAGAAATGGACCCTTTCGCACTACCACAAATTGACCCTTTCGCACTACCAGAAATTGACCCTTTCGCACTACCGGAAATTGACCCTTTCGCACTACAAAAAAAAAAAAAAAAAAAAACAAAAAACAAATTGACCCTTTCGCACTACCACAAATTGACCCTTTCGCACTACCAGAAATTGACCCTTTCGCACTACCAGAAATTGACCCTTTCGCACTACCAGAAATTGACCCTTTCACACTACCCGGAAATTGACCCTTTCGCACTTTCACTGCCAACCACCATGGTTTCTAAGAAACATTCAGCAGTCAAATTCCATGCTTCTCAGTCGTATGTCCCAGTCATTAAGAAATGGACCCTTCCGCACTACCAGAAATGGACCCTTCCGCACTACCAGAAATGGACCCTTTCGCACTACCAGAAATGGACCCTTTCGTACTACCAGAAATGGACCCTTTTGCATTATGTCCAGTCGTTAAGAAATTGAACCTTACGCGCTACCACCGCCACACATCATAGCTTCCAAGAAACATTCAATGTTAAGTTCCATGTTTTCTAGCGTATGTTCAGTCGTTAAGAAATCAACCCTTTCGCACTACATCATAGCTTCCAAGAAACATTCAATGCTAAGTTCCATGTTTTCTAGCGTATGTTCAGTCGTTAAGAAATCAACCCTTTCGCACCACATCATAGCTTCCAAGAAACATTCAATGCTAAGTTCCATGTTTTCTAGCGTATGTCCAGATGTTAAGAAATCGACCCTTAAATCGACCCTTTCGCACCACATCATAGCTTCCAAGAAACATTCAATGTTAAGTTCCATGTTTTTCAGCCGTATGTCCAGTCGTTAAGAAATCGACCCTTTCGCACCACATCATAGCTTCCAAGAAACATTCAATGCTAAGTTCCATGTTTTATTACGTATGTCCAGTCGTTAAGAAATCGACCCTTTCGCACCACATCATAGCTTCCAAGAAACATTCAATGCTAAGTTCCATGTTTTCTAGCGTATGTCCAGATGTTAAGAAATCGACCCTTAAATCGACCCTTTCGCACCACATCATAGCTTCCAAGAAACATTCAATGTTAAGTTCCATGTTTTTCAGCCGTATGTCCAGTCGTTAAGAAATCAACCCTTTCGCACTTTCACTGGCAACCACTACTAAAGCTTCTAAGAAACATTCAGCAAGTCAAGTTCCATGTTTTCTAGCGTATGTCCAGTCGTTAAGAAATCGACCCTTTCGCACTACCACCGCCACACACCCTAGCTAGCTTCCAAGAAACATTCAAATGCTAAGTTCCATGTTTTATAGTGTTTTTCTTGTGCCCCCAGGGTTTTTTGGGAAATAAACTTGACTTGACTTGGCGTATGTCCAGTCGTTAAGAAATCGACCCTTTCGCACTACACCATAGCTTCCAAGAAACATTCAATGCTAAGTTCCATGTTTTTCAGAGTATGTCCAGTCGTTAAGAAATCGACCCTTTCGCACTACACCATAGCTTCCAAGAAACATTCAATGCTAAGTTCCATGTTTTTCAGAGTATGTCCAGTCGTTTAATCGACCCAATCGACCCTTTCGCACTACCGGACATTTGACCCTTTCGCACTAGGCCACCAACCGGAAATGGACCCTTTCCCACGACCATATACTATACCCCCACCGCCCACTCCCACCCCCACCTATCATGGCCTCCAGGAAACACTCGGTGGTCAGTTCCAGGTTCCGGCGGTGTCTGTCCAGGACGACCTCGGCCATGACCTCTCTGTCCAGCTCCCGGAAGGCCTCGGTCAGCTCGCTGACCAGGGCGTCGTTCTTGTTCTTGGACGAGCGCTTCCAGCTGAGCAGGATTTTGTACGTCATCTCGTGGGCCATACCCATGCTGGACATGATGTCGAACCCCCGATACCCTGTATAAAGAGTATAATAATGAAATTATAATAATAATAATAATAATAATTCTCAACATTTATATAGCGCTTTACTCCCTTTCCTGGGAGCTCAAAGCGCTTTACATAGACAATAAAACACAAATAAGTTATTAAACACCTAAGACTCACTACAATCAAATCAAATATGCATAAAATAATATTATTTAAACAAAGCCCTGTTCATAACCACAAAATTTGAAACAATATTACAATATTATAAGAAAAGAAACAAAATTGCAAGGGAAATCAAAGTTCATGAGCTACGTTATTGCGCAAACACACACACTAATAGAGAAGCACACAGTCACACACCACGCACTGCGCACGGCCACGCACGACACACACACACACACACGCACACACACACACGTGCGCGTAATAATCAATGGGCATTTCACACACACACACTACACACACACACCACACACGCCGCGCACACGCAGGCACAGACACGCGCGCACCAGGCACACACACACACACACACGCCACGCGTGCGCATGGATGTTTGCGAACCACCAATATGCATAGCGTCGAATCTGACACCTGTAAAGAGTATTCTTCTTCTTCTGCGTTCCCATGCCACATATTACCATCAATGGGTAAGGTACGGATATATGTGTCCCGTTTTCAGTTTAGACACTGGTCTCCCCCCCCCCCCCCCCCCCCCCCCCCTAGCGTACAGCCGACACATTCCGATTTCGGAGGAGCTCAAAGAAGAACAATTATTTGGAAGAATTTTTTTGTTGAAAGAAGGCAGGAGAATGGTGGGCCAGTAAGTCAGAATGATAGTACCGGTAGATGATAGTAAGCAAAGAGAAAGGCAGAGTCAAAGAGAGTGGCAGATTAGAGGAAGTTACAAGCACAAGAACTTCCAGAAGGTGTGGGGAACTATTATTTTTACAAAAGACCTCCCGGGATCCCCATGGGGAGTAAAGGAGTATAAATTATAGGATGTTTGCAGCCCCCCAAAAAACACACCAAGAGGCAAAAGCCTTCAAGGCTCACTCGAACAGGAGCATGTGCAGGACCTGCCTACCTCCTAAACTCTAAATGAGTAGTTTCAACTTCAAAATGAGTAGTCTTGAAGCAAAATGTGTAGTTTGGGGTAAAAATCTTTTAATGTCATTTATTAGTCACATAAATGACCTGTGACAGTATTGTGACATATTGTCAATTAACCGCCATGACGTGGTGCATAAGAAGACAGAGGCTGTACGTAGGCTATGCATGCGTTTCCTTCTCTCAGAAACAAAGCCAACCATCATCTAATGGGCTTAGTTAAGGCGTTCACTGACCAGACAATCTTCTCTCAGAACAAAGCCAACGCTCATCATGGCTCAGTTAATGGTTCACTGACCAGGACATCTTCTCTCAGAACAAAGCCAATCCTCTCATGCTCAGTTAATGTTCACTGACCCAGGACGATCTTCCTCTCAGAACAAAGCCAACCCTCATCTGGATCAGTAATGTTCCCTACCAGGACTTATCGTCTCTCAGAAACAAAGCCAAACCCTATCATGGCTTAGTTAAAAATTATTCACGTCACTGACCAGTGGCAGAGACATATCTTCTCTCTCTCAGAAACAAAGCCAACACTCTCATCATGCCTTAGATTAATGGTTTTCACGGAGCAGACATCTTCTCTCAGAACAAAGACTCCAACACGTCATCATGGCTTAGTTATAATGATTCATTGCCGGTCTGTCAATTTAGTCAGGAGTTTTTGCTTTTTCCACAGTCCATGTTTTCAGTTTCTAAATGAGTAGGTCCAGAAGCAAACTCCAAAATGCACAATGAGTCACACTTCAACATACATCAACACACCCACAAAGACATCACACTCAATAATTAGTTTGAGTGTAAAGTTTGAGACAAAAAATGTAAGTTTTTCCCCCCCTATGGGTCCAAACCATTAGTATAAAGGCAGGCTGCATTGCATAATGTGGGACAACATAGATTGAGGGGGTGTC